>VWZL01006199.1:339873-350038 GCA_013396915.1 Stercorarius parasiticus | reverse complement strand
TATATATATGTATATATATATATTTAAATATGTATGTAATTGTGTGCGTGTACATATATATATAAATATATATATATATATGTAGACCTTGTGTAATAGTCTAAAGATTGGTCACTTTGTGCCTTTGGGAATTGGCCATCATGGGCCACGGTGGAACAGAGACACCCCGTGTGAGTGGGGAGGAGCCGTCCCTCCGGCGGTGTGCGGGAGCCTTCCCCCACATAGCGACGGGGGCCGGAGCGCGTTTCCAGAGAAAACCACGTCCAGAGAAACCTGAGACAGCTCCTGGCAAGGAAAGATGGTCCAGGGCTCCTTTCATGCTGCGGGAGGTGAATGTGTAGTGATATGACTGTGCTGGAGGGTTCAGTGTGTTCGCTTGACTTTATCCTTGCCTTTTAACGTAGTGCAAATGGACGGAGAACTTGGTCTGGTCTCAGATCGGGGACAGCTATAAGAAATGGGGAGCTCCGATAGCACCATTTCATTGTGTAACCAGCACTTATTTCTGTATAGGGATGGGCCCAACTTAAACAGTTTTAGGAAGGAGTTCAGACCCATAGGTTTGCTTTGGCCCAGTGTAAAGATCAAAGCTTCCGAAGCGAGATTCATACCCGGGTCAGCATTCAGATTTCATCTCTTGTGGTTGTTTGGGTGCCGTGTCTGTGAATTTGCAGTGATCCAGGATAAAACTTTGAATGAGATGAGGGTTTGGATTTGAGCCTGCTCCAAAAGCTTTGGGATGCTTGGATCTGGGATTTTTGCTTTGGGCCCACTTCTAATTTTTGTAGGCTTTTTTTAAGAACATGTAAATGTGTTCAGGGTTTGGGGAGAATGATGGATTTAAGAAGTTGCTGCAGAAAGTTCGCGTTTGTTTAAGATGTGTGCCAAGAATAGATGTGCATCATGTTTCATAAAGTCTTGTTAAGGGTGCATTTTGCCCAAAGGCTGCAAGAGATGTATTAAGATAACCTTTATTTTTTAATTAAAAATTAAATATATAAATAAAACGGTTGTTGTTGTTTCTCTTTCAGAATGCTAGACAGAGACTTTTCTGGGCTAGGTTTTTTCCTATTCTAGCAAATCCTGGAGAAAGCGGGAGTCATCAGACTTTCTGTAACACTTCTGTGTGCAAGCACTGTGCAAACTTCCTTGTAGCACCTTGCTAAGGTAGGTGAGGGGTGTTGTTAATGCCACCTTGTCACTGGGTGCTGATGAGTGTGTCAGAATGAGCGCGCTGGTGGTTTAGCTATTTTCCATCACCTCCCCTCCCGCACTCACATCTGTATGGCGAATAAATGGGTCTTTGTGACCCTGTGATCCCTTTTTTGGGGCGGTGGTAACAATTCACACACACAGATCTCAAGTGACTTACCCAAGGAGTATTAAGTGGGGAGAAATTATTTTTCTTTTTTCCCCAGTTTCTTGCTCAATGGTGTTTGGAAGCCTTTAATTCCACCTCTGCATTAGCTTCGTAATGGCACGTGCATCTGCATCAGGTAGTGCTTCCATGGCAAAACTCCAGCTGCTCTCAGCCAAGCCAGGGTGGGACATTGGCCCACTCTCTGTGTATTTAACACACAGTCATCAATTTTGAAAAGGCATCTACCGGTTTAAGTGCATCTACAGATTTGTATCTAAACTTAAAACAAATTCACCAGAGTTGGACAATGCTCATTTGCAAGAAAATCCCGGGCATTTGATGATGTTTAGCTCTTTTTTTTACGGCACAGAGAGATGGAAATGGGATAAAAGCTTTCCCTCTTGCCTGTTGTGTTGCAAACGCAGGCTGTGAGCTACGAAGTCTTTCCTCTGCCATTAAAATGCATCAAAACTTGTTTGTCTTTGAACCATTGTGCTTTCTCCCTGACATACTCATGACAGGCGCAGTGAGAGGCAAGTGTGGCAGGGCAGGATTTTGGCGCTTGTCTGAAGTTATGATACCATACATTGTTGCACATTCTTTGTCTATGGATGTCCTTTTTTTCTCCTTTTTCTTTCCAGAACTGTGCTTTAGTTCAACCGTATCTATTGGACTTGAAATGGCATTTAATTTAAAAAAGGCCTATGGCCTCTTTGTACAGGAATGAGATTAGATGGTCTACGAAATCTATAATCGTCCTCTGTTGTTCTTGGATAGTGGCAACAGCACTGTTATCCCAAAATAAAATGTTTCCACAAGTCTTAAATGCAGTAGTACTCGGTGAGGGTGAAGGGAGCAATTTACTGGAAATAATTTGGCTAATGAGTTTGACCATCAGATTGCAAAAAAAAGTCTGCAAGAGTCTCTACTAGGTTTATTGGGAAACCTGAATAGTTCATGAAGTCACACTTTGTGTGCAGATCATTCCAGAAACATAAAAAGCTGACCGTCAGGGAAGGCATCAAAGATATTTTAACTTCTCTGAGCTCAAGGTGGAAATATCTTCTAGTGAATTTAAAAAAAAAAAATAAAAATTAAGATACGTATTTTAAATGTAGCATTTGGAAATTTCAGTATATAGCTTTATTTCAACCAAGATGTGTTCCGTAAAATGGATAATGCATGTGGCTTTTGTGGGAGGGTTATTTTTTTGTATTTGGCACCTAGTGGATTTGTCTAATTTGAGCAGTTTTGCTAGATTTACATGGTGGGAGCGGGGGTGGGGCGTGTGGATAAAAGTAGAAACAGGGAAAAAAAAAGTTTCTTTCTTGCCCTGCAGTAGGGATTGGGGTGTGTGTGTGGTGTTTCTGTGCTATCCAATTAAAGGCATAAATATGAAAACACAAACTTTAAAAAATTTTTAATAGCTGTTTCTAAATTACAAGTAAAGCGAAGTTGGTCATTTTCCAGCAAAGAGTAAAATAAGTTTTACATAATGACATTTCCCACTTCCCAGATGAAAATAATTGTTTCTGACTCAGCCCCACTTTACAGTGGGAACAGTTCCAGTGATTTCTAAATTTTTTTCTNAAAATTTTTTTGTTTTTTTTTTTTTTTTTTGTTAATCCCATTCTAATCACTTATGAGTCAATCTGGGTAAAAATGCAATACTCTAGCTGTCTGGGCTAGTTTTTAATGAGTCCATAAGACATTGAAGATGTTTTTGTTCCTCTCTTGGATGAGTAGCAATCTTAGCATCCTCTTTTTCAATGTGATTATTTAAGTGCACAATTAGCGCTCGAAACGCTGTCTGATACTTGCTCGCCCTGAATTACTTTCACTGATAATCTCTTGAATGCTCATGGAAAGCAAGTTCAGAATGCGTGTGTTTGCATGGAGAGGAAACAGCAGGGGAGAAATGGTAGAACCATTGAATTATTTCTTGGCTAAATCCCTTCATACTTGTTGTCTGTTCTGTGTTACATCTGCAGACGGAGAAAAACATCTACAAATTCTAGTAGAATCGAACATGTGATTCTATTCTGTGATTCTATAGCGATCTCAGCCATTGTTGGTAGGCAAGTGCTCCTTTTCCTCTATGTTAAAGAAGTTTCTCCTATTCTTTTACACTCTGGTTTTAAGATTTTTTTCCTCCATTGAGCTTATTTTTGCTCTTGTCACTGAAATGCAAAGAATTGAGCAACTCTTGCCCTTTGCTTTGAGCTGAGCTGAGGATGGGCTTCAAGCCTGGGCTGGAGAAAGCCTGGCTGTTTGAGTTTAGTCTTTAAAGGGGGCTGTGGTGATGCTTAGCTCCTGTGGCTGCGAGTTGTCTTCACTTTGTGCTCCAGAGACCCAGACAGAACATCACAAGTCTCGCTTTAGGCACCCTTGTTCAGAATCTGCAGTCAGTATTGACTGAGTCTGCACAACGAGGCTTCATCTTTACCAGTGGAGTGACCCAAAAGGCTTTCCAAGTGCCTTTGCACTGATCCTGAAGATAGTTTTGTTTCTTTAAAAGGCTGTTGATTGTTCTGTCTCCTGTCCCAGCACTGCTTGTCACTTAGCGGAGGAGTCCGATGGGAGACATGTGCCCTTGGCGTTGCTGATGTTCAGGGGTGTTCGCCTTCCAGTTCTAACAGCAAGGAACAAGCCCCGATGTCGAAATCCCAACTCCCCTACAGGGATGGAAAGTTCTCATATCCGGAGTTCTGGCTGGGACCCACCTTTTATTGTACCCACTGTTTAGATAATTTTGCAAAGCACTGAGCTCATCCTGCAGGATGGTAAGTTCCCCCCAGGTCCCAGCGAAGATGAATGGGCTTTCGTCCTGGTTTGTGGGTTTTTTTTTTGTTTTTTTTTTTTTTTTTTTTAAAATGTATTCATTTAACTCCAGGCCAGTACAAAGAAATTTGGTGTTTGGGTGGGTTTTCAGTTCCCCCTTTTCTCCATCATCTTTTTTTCAGAAGCAAAGTGGAAAAGGGCGGTAAGAAAGGAATGAGTGGAGAAAGAGGAGCCGAAAGAAAAAGCAAAGGTGAAAAGCTTAACTACATCAAACTCTGTGAAAAATAAATACTAGGAGGAAAAATAGTCACATTGAAAAGTCAACTGTTTTTTGGGTAAACTTTGACAGATAAAGATAGCTCTGGTTCTGTAAATAGAGAGGTTTTTCTGGAGCTCAGCTGTGCGTGCAAGGATGGTGAATGGCAGGTTTTTCATAAGTTTCCTCTTACGCTATGGAAGTTAAAATGTATCTGAGTAAAGAACATTTGGATTAGACTTAGGCTACAGTACAGGATTTGGTCCCGAATCTGTGTCTTGGTGAAGGCAGAGGTCTGATGAAGCCTGGATCCCATGGAATCTTAGATGTTGGGCATGAATGCCCTGTAAGAACCTCGCTCCTCTTCCTTCCCAAGGTCTGGTACGGCCAGGTAGGATTTATCAGGTTTTACTGTAAACTGAAGAATAGGTGGTTTGGGGGCATAAATCTATGGAGCGCAGTAGGTTTTTTTTTCTTTTCTTGTCTTTTTTTAACAAGTGGCACATTGCAAATATAGTAGTTGCAATTCAAATCTATTAAATTAGTGATATTCGGTTAAAGTTACAACCAAAAAAACCCCCCAACTTGTCACTTGTCTTGTGCTGTAGGAATCCATAACTAGACACTGGCCTTCAGACTTTGAAGTCCTGGAGTTAAAATTCATGAGAGTGATATTCAATGGAGGGATTTGAACCCTAAAATCTAAATCTATTTTTCCCTAGCAGAAATAGATTAATTCTTTTTTTTCTTTTTTTTTTTTTTCCACGTAACCGGATACCCTGTGATTTCTGGGCTTTCTCCCCAATTCTAGTCCCCTCCCATGTTGTTAATCTCCTTGAACGCGCTGTCCCAATGCCGTGGAATAATTACTCCTTAGCGTGGCAGTCACTGCTAGGAAGGAAGGCTCCTATCGCTGCTGGGATCCGCAGGTGCCAAAAGGAAGAGGTGTGCTGCCAGGCGGCTGCCGAGGGAGAGCGCGAACCCCTCCGGGCTGTTCTGACATGTCAGTTAACTGCTGGAAACACCGAAGCTCTTGTTTTGTCAAACAATTGAGAGTCATAGAGAGCGTTACTCGCTGTGAGAGGTTCCTGAAATCATCCTGGTCCTGGACAGCCTGCCTTCCTGCGTGCAGCTGGGAGGAGGTCTTTTTTCCCCTCCGTGAGATTAGTGAGAAACAGATTTATCAAAAAGAAATTCCATAAGCTGAAATTTCCTGGGGAAGGCAGCTGCTGAGCATGCCAGAGCACTAACAAAAGCAGAGGAAGCGATGGTTGCCCCTTGGGCAAATGCTTCTAATATTTGCATCAAACCAAAGGAACCAAACCCTTGTAGATAAAACAATAGTTAAATATTCCAGGCCTTTTACGCTTCCCATTAATGTCTGTCCCAAACAGTAGCGAGCACTGTTGTCAGGTGGCAAATGTTACAAGTTCCTGGCCACTTAAGACTTCACCGTTCTCACCACACCCAAAGCCCAGCCCTTATTTAAGCTAAAGCAAAACCTTTCTCAGTTATATCAGAGAAACCTTTCTTAGTTGTATCTGTGATACCCAGCTCTGATGCTGCGCGGATTTTCATAGACCTGCAATGAGCTGGGGAGGGTTTGGCGAAGGTAGACCTACGTGCAAGAGATCCTGCACCCCTGTAAGGTGTCAGAGGGGCTCTTGCGGCAAGTGAATTCAGTTAAAGTGGGTCCGAAAACTGCTTTTAACTCAGTTGGGTTGTAGTATTCATGCAAGAAGCAAACCACTGGGAGAAAGTTCCCAGCAGCATCCTTTCCTGTGCGGCAAGGCGGCTTGGGCGGCTGTTCCAGCAGCGTCACCTCGTAACTATGATGTTGTAGTAGTACCTTTTGCAAAAGTAGTGGGGAAAAAGAGAGGTGTAAACTGTCCTGAAAACAGCAGGGCTTCTTCCTTGAGGCTGCTGGGTACAAACCCTGCAGATTTTTGTGGCTCTCGAGTACTTTTTAGCAAGCTAACATTCAGGGGGGGAAGATTATTTTTAAAGCCAGATCACACAGCTGCTCTCTGGAGCTTTCCTGGTGCCTCTGGAGAATACAGGCTCTCCTCGCCATCTAGTAGCTAAATGAGAAACAAACGGGCTGAAAGTGGTGGATTAGGAGTGATAAATACACAAACAGGTCACGGGCAGGCGGATCCTTGCTGACAGCTGTTCTGCTGGGAGATTATGGCACTGGAGAAACTCTTCCGCCATCATCCATCCCTGTCCCTAGCACATACGTGCACCTACAAGTCTTGATGCTCTGGGCGTACACACTCCTGCCAAGAGACATGGGAATTTCCCTCTTCTTACTGGAAGCTTGGATTATCTTGTAATTCTGGCTCCTCTTCCAAACCTTCCTGCATCTGCCCCTTCCCAGACATCTTTGTTCCCACGGGAGATCCCTGGGGCTTCAGCAGCTGAGGGATTGCACCTTCCAGGATTCCCAGAGGCAGGAGTGGTGATCCACCCCTGCTTCCAGCTCCTGAGCAGCGGACGCCTGAGTCTGCTCCCCAACCACAAGCTGCCGCATCACAACTGCTTTCTGCCGCCAGAACAATCGCTCCCTTTATTCCGTGGCTGTGCCCATCCCTGGATTGATCTGGGATGGGCAGGGCTTCAGTCTGGGAGAACTGGGATGTACAGCATCAGCTCCCCACGCACCCCGAAGACAGGAGTCCAGGCCACCTAAGTAGGGAGAGACGCTTTTCTGTGCGGGATTTGCACATATAGGAACGTTTTCATGATGAAAATTAGGTGCAGCTAATCCATCACGTCATCTGCTTCTCCACACGGAGATATTTCTATTATTTGGGTGGGGAGCGTGACTCAGAGAAATTATTTCCTCTCTTGTCCGTGCTTCTCATTACTGGAAATACAATGGTATTTTTTCCCCTGCATTTCATTTTGTGCTATTTAGGATAATGATGCTGAGGAGGTGTCTGATAATGGGATTAGAAGCCCAGACTGGGAGTTACCTGCCTTATTCTCTGTGTGCCTGAGCGAATATTTACCCCGGAGGTAATAATTAGCCCCATTTGTGCAGTGAGAAGTCGTCCATCACGAGCAGTGAGATGAAGATGTCAAAGAGCGGGGGATGGCTTGACGGCTTGTTCGAAGCTTCTGCCAGGACAGATGGGATAAGTCATTCCAGAAGCGTCAGCCAGTTTTCCCACTAAATCTAAGGTTCGTTATTCCCCTTCCCGAGGCCCTGCCTCTCTCCTCGTGCCGTGTTGCCACCCGGGGGTAAGCGAAAGCCCATGGACTTGATCTTCCCCTTCGTAAAAGCTGTTTGAAAGCCATGGAGCCCTTCCCGAGGAATGCTCTGCTCCCTGGCTCCCAGCCCTGCTCTGGATTAGGCCGAATGTGCTGACCTTTTGGACGCGGTTTGGAGCCCATCTGTTCATGCAGTCATTTGTGGGGAGCCCAGGGTAGTGGAGAGCGGGATTTTAGCCCGATTTCCTCCGCGCTGCGTGCAGTTTGTGTGGGACGTGGGCCCAGGAACAAGGGCCAAGATAAAGTCTTCAAAGTCTGAATTTGAGGCACCCGAGAGAGAGCCTGGTTTTCAAGCAGCAGATAATCCTGCCGCTGAAGATAGGGCTCCTTGGAGGGTGTCACACGTGGTGTCCCGCAGCGGTGCTTCTCCTCAGGCAGGAGTCACTTACTGCGAATCCAGCAACTGGCTGGCAAAGGCAGGATGCTATTTTTTTTCTTATAGGAAAAAAAAAAAAACAAAAAAACCCCAGAAAACAAAAAAAAAAGAAAAAGCTTCCTACAATTCACCTCTTTTCTAGTAGCTCCTTTTAAAGCCAGCAAAGAAACCAAGCTCTACATCTGGACAATAAATCCGGAGCAGGTAAGCAGGAGAGCGTCACCAAACCAGTGATGTTCCCCAGGCGCTTCTACGAGCCGTGCCGGCCTCTTAGGAAGAACAAGCAGGAAATGAAAATGATAATAATAGGATCCTCCAAACAGCTTAGTTTGATTAAACTTGGCACAGTTACAATAGCAACAGACGGGGCGATGGATGCTTGTGAAATGTAATACAAATATTCTTCTTTTCCCTGTGCAAGAAGCTGTTACTGCTGGTGGTGCTTTCTGGGCTCCTGTCTGATGGCAGGAGGTACCGGTCGCAATGAGCAGGGTCCGTTTGGGTTAAAAAGACCAAGTTGTTGCAATTGCATGGGTTTGTTCATATTTTCCCTTTCATAAATATTCCCGTCCGAGGGGTTTTGTACATTTCTACTCCTCTTGGAAAGCTCTTTCAGAAGCCAACTGCTGTGGCAGTCCTTCGTTACGTTTTCCATCTACACTTACCTATTTAATTTGTTTTTTGTTTTTTTTTTTTTTAATTAGCATTGTCCAGTAGCACAAACGGCTCTTCTCCCCCTCTGCTGCTTCTCTCCCCGGATATTTATAGCTGGGGACCGTCTCTCCGACCAGCCTTCGTCCTGCTGGGCTCTTGGAGGCTCGTCTCATGAGACACACTCCTTCCCCCGATCGCTCTGCTGTCCTTGTGCTGCTTCTGTTTCAGCCTGAATTTATCTTTCTTGAACTTTGGTGGTGAAAACTATACACGTTGCTACAGAGGTGGTCTCACAGCAGTGCTATCTCCAGCACAAATACCTTATCTGGCTCATTTTGGAGTTACAATTGCATTTTTTTTAACAGGGCCACCTGATTTTGGTAGCCAGAAACCTTGTTTAATCACTCTCTGATTACCACGCTGATGGTTTGCTCCTGCCATGCCCCGTTCCTCTGTCCCAGGCCTCCATCTCCTCGTTTTCCTGTGGGTTGTACAATTTTTTTGGGCAACGGCAGTCTGACTCAGCTTTTTGTCATCAGCAAACTTTGGTGGCTTAACTCTGCTTTTTCTGCCCAGGGTTTTAATTAAAGACATATAAAATCGGCCTCAGTCTGAATCCCGAACAACTCTGTTAATAAACTTCCTTGAGCCCACTTGTCTCCCTCTGAAGATGTTCTCCTTGGATCTCTCGCCGCCTCTGTACCCTCTCGTACAAAACCCCACTTTGTCAGTGAAGTTATTAATTCCCTATACCGAATTATACAGACCATACAAATTACTGGCGTACTGCATTTTCTTTGTCTAGAAAATCCATTATCTTACTGAGGAGAGAAATTAGGCAGAGCAAACTTCTTTCCACGTTATCCCGTTTCCCTCCATCTCCCCTACATTTAGGGTTGCTTTTTTTTTCCCCACACGATTAAAGTCAGTCTTCAGTCTGTTTTGCTTATTTCAAATTTTCTTTCCAGTTCTTATATATCTCTGACCTTTCTTCAGTGCCGCCTTCGGCTAGATTGATTTATTGAAACTTTTTGCTCTTGGAGTTTGTGGTTCTGCAATAAGCATCTTGTTTGCGACACGAGCTTTTCTGCCCTAATTTCCCCCCCACGCCAGTCTGACTCCTGCTTTTAGCAATTTGAGTATTTGCGTTCAATTTTCTTTATAGAATCAGGGTTACCATTTCATAAATGCAAATTTTGCTTTTCCACGAGAGTGGGGACGGCCTTTCGCCGCTGCAGGGGGTGGCAGTGGGAGCGGACGCCCGCAGGCAGACAAGGGGAGGTGGATCCGTGCCATCCGCGGCCGATTTAATGACCAAACGTAGAGTTCCCAGACATCAGCCAAGCCCATTTGCTTCTGAGAATTCAAAGGTCAGCCAAACAGGGGCGGGAAATGGGAGAAATCCTGCACAATACCATTTCAAACACTCTTAATGACAATATCCTTTCATACCTGCCAGTGA
>VWZL01006199.1:296880-339834 GCA_013396915.1 Stercorarius parasiticus | reverse complement strand
TTTAGCACTTTGGCATTGTTAATCTTTTCTTCCCTCATCCTCTGTGTTTATTTTTGTTGCAGATTTATTAGGTGCACAGTTAAGTGCCATTTAGCTTTGCAGAACTGTCATCACCAGCAGTTTATGAATGGGATCATTCACTGACAAACTATTTAAACACTAAAAGGGGGGAAAATTTACTGCTACAGGTCAACGAAGAAGCCAAGATCAACTGAAACTCAGCTGCATTTCTCCTTGAATATCGGAATGTGACGAAGACGCTCAGTTTTCTTTAACGTATCCTCATCCTTAATTTATCCTCACACGTCAAACTGAATGTCACTCTGTTTTGCAGTGGTATTTTACCTAAAATAATGCCTTTCTTTCTGACAGCTTGCAAGAGATCTAAAAATGTGGCTAAACAGGCAGTCGCGCACCTGCTAATTAAGGCTATGAATAAGCTGTGACCAGTCATGCAGCCACTGACAACCAGTTCTGGGCAGGGAAATTTTTAGGGAAAAAAAAGGCAAGGAGTTTTGTGGACCAAATGCAATCCTGGTTACGGGAGCTTGGGAGCTTGAAAACCTTGTCCCTTGAAAAAAAAGTCTTACCATCTTTTAATATTTCTGCAGAAGGGCAGAGTGGTGCCTCCTTTCTTCTAGGAATAGGTTCGCCGAGTTGCAAACTCTTCAGGCTGGTTGTCAGAGCCGGACGTTTCCCTCGGTGATGTCTTCCACCCGTGTAGGAACATCTATGGGTCAGTGCATAGACCAGTAAGGTTATCCCAAGTGGTTACCTCTGTTCTCCTTCAGCTGAAACATCTCATAAGCAAGGGAAGCACTGTGGAAACCGCTTGCTTTATTTTAAATCTTCTTCTTGAAAGGGAATTGTCTCCCTTTTATTTAGTGTCATAAGGTATACAGCCTTCAAAAGACGGATCAAGGTTGTCTGTTTGCTCACGTTATTTTGTGTGTTTGATCATGTCCTTCACATCCTAAGCTTTCAGAGTTGCCTTTAATTACTTGGGAGTGTGTGAATATATATTTTTGTACGTATGTGTGTGACTGTAGGTTTGAAGGAGGACTGGATGAGCTCCAGGAGCGCAGCCGGCCAGGACTGCCGGGTGTTGAGTGAGGGAGCTAGGTGGCCTCAGGTTTCCCGTCTCGCATGTCTCTGATGCTCTGACCCTGTGAATTCCACTGTTTTTTTCCCAAGTGAAAGTTTTCTCTTCACCTGATCCTGGGGTATTGCCAGGCTTACAGCTCATTATACACGGGGGATCAAGTTGTATTGTAAAGTTGACAAAAATGACAATTTTATATATTTTTCTCCAGCAATTCCACATTGTCGTGCAAGACTTCTTGACTAATCCACTCAGATTTAGAGTTAATCCTCATGCACTCCGTATATTTGCGTGTAGGTATTTGAGAGATTTAAATGGACACCACTAACCCCTATGGGGTCTCATTTCTTAACATACCTTAGAAACATAATCTGGTGGAGGAAGATGAGACACACAGGCTTCTTTTCTCTAGCAACCAGCTTTAATTTTACTCTCCTTACAGGGTGAAATCAAGAAAAGAACAACCCCGTGGCCGTGATTTTAAATGCTTTTACCAACATGAGTTGAGGTAGAACTTCTAAGTTAGGTGAAGTGCCCATTTTACAGATATGGAAACTAAAGGCACGAAGAGGTGAAGCACAATTCTTAAAATAACAAAGACAAGAGTGCAAGACCCAGGGATCCTCTGATAGCAGTAAGAGCCATGGCCATGAGTTCAGCTGCTCATAAGAAATGTATTTTAATTCCTTTGAAAGGTTTTGGCTTGTGAACCGGCATGTAAAACTTGCCAGAGTTTCTTGTAAATTCTCCCGAATTCCTGTGCTTTTGGTGTATGGGGAAATATTATAACAGGCTTTCTAGTAGTATTTAATCACCTGCAATTTTAGCCCGAGTCAGCAGGAGCAGAAGGATGGGAGAGGCAGGGATGGGAGCAAGCTGGAGCCTTCAGCTCTGGAGCTGGATTGTGAAAACCCACAGTCGTGGTGGAACTTGCTGGTGAGTTGAACTTGTGAAGGCACCCAAATAATGGCAGTCAGTAAGCTCGGTGTGCAAATCACAGACATGCTCCTGTGGGGCTGTTCATCAGCTTTAGAGCGGTTCAGGTTGAAGCCACCAGCCCTTAATGTCTGAAATTGTATCTTCACACCCGTCTCTAGTGAAGCCACAGTCAGCTTTACCCTCTAGTTTGGGGTCCAAGCCACTTCAGGTATCTTGGGTCCCATTCCTGTTTTGCTCTACTGTAAATCCCATACCCAGACTGCTACAGACATTCATCTTCTTAAGCTGAATGAGCTAATGCCAGGGAATTTCACCTGGATTTAATAGAAATGCTGTCGTGACTTCTCGGTGGAAGGTGCTGTGATTTACACTCTCTTGCTGGCTCCTTCTCCAACGTTCTTCTCCAGTTTCAGTTTGGTTATCAAATTCTTGTTGCTTTTACGGTATGCAAAAAATGAGCCCTTTCAGGACTGACAGTTAAGAGGTGAGGAAATAAACTTTATACTAAGTTTACTTTTTTAAATTAAGGTAGAAATTTTTATCCTCATTTTGAGAATCTGTTGGGCAATCCTACACAACTTCAAGTTGTGTTTCAAGTTCAACTTGTGTTTCAAGCGCTTTGAAACACTCGTCCATTCAGGTGGGCTTCATCTCACCTGACTTTGACCATCTCAAAGTTTACTGTTCAGTCTGACCTGACGGTCTTCTTTCCATCTATGGCCAGTCCAGAGAAAGAGGCAATTTACCCTGTCTCCTGTAGAGGTGGATTGCTCTCTGGAGACACCTTTGACTGTAGAGAGGGGTTAAGTTGGTTTCCTTAGTTTAGATTGCTGACATCTAGATAAGATCCGAAGCCACCAGACCCTGATTTGCATGGTGATGGGTGATCCCCTGGTACCTTTAGAAAAAGCAGGTGTCTGAAAGTTTGGCGACTTCGCTCTTAGCTAAACGCTACCCATAACACAGAGTGGAAGTGGAGAACACTGAGTAATTAAGAAAAATAGGTGTCCAAAGAGTAGACTCAGTGCTGGGTACCAGGGCTCCCAGGGGAATACAAGGAACAGTAGGAGGCAGATGCAGAGCAATCTTTCTTCCACAATGGCCCTTTTCCTAACCTCCAACAGCTGGCTTAACCCCGGTACATGACATCGTATACGCCTTCCAAATGCTTCTTACTTCTGGCTCTAATGACCCTAGGTATCGTTATCCACATCAATTACACTTTGGCTCTTGGGTTTCAGAAGCATTGTGTGGCAGTGAGTCCTGCAGCCTCATTAAGCTCTCAAGAACGCCCTTGCTTCTCGTTTCTGTGCTTGTCAAGGATGGGACATGCCCTGGGCAACCTCTTGGGTACCTTTGGGTTCGTGGACCTGCCTTCTCTCCTCCCCTGGCATTGAGCCCTTCTGGTGCCTGTAGGTGAGAGCAGGATCGGGCCCATCATCTCTGTAATTGCTGGTGATTATAATTAATAAAGTTCTATTTTTATCCAGCTTTTTTTTTTTTTTAGGAGCTGTGGATACTTTGGCGTAATAACAGATGTCGCATTAAAAATAGGTGCTCTTGCTACGCAGGCTGTGAATAGTTATGTTCTGTGCTGAATAATTGTGTTCTGCTCAGCCTTTGTTTTTTAACTTGGGGGAAAAGCAGAGAAATAATCTGTGGTTACTTAATGGAGTAATAATAACTTGCTGTTACGCTTATTCCATTTGGCAAACATGGAACTATTCCCCTGTGCTCAGGCACAATGGTTTTGACTGGAGACAGCATTAACGTGGCTGAGGCTGAACGAAACCTTCTATTCATAGGGCTCGGCTTTGGGCCGTGCCAAGTCCCTTTCCTTGCGTGCTAGTTATATTGTCAATGAGTTCATTAGCTCTTGGTCTGGAGTCAGAAGCAAAAGAGCTGTAATTGCAGCTTCTGGAAAATAATATCTTTGGGGGAAGGTTTTTTTTTAAAATTAATATTATACTTTTTTTTTTTTGCATTAAAAAATGATGTAGAAGTTGCAATGATATGCAGCTCATTTTTAAATCTGCTGGATTTTCCCTAATGGACAGAATGGGTGATGGAGCCGGCAGGAGAGCCGTTTTAACAGCGAGGCTAATTGACCATGCAGCAGTGTGCCCAGGTTATTGCGGATTTTCCATTACTGGAAATATTGATATCCAGAGTAAATTTCTTTTCTTAAGAAACTTCCTCTGGCTAAAATTAATTCTGCGCCTGTGTTATAAAGGAGTTGAAAGGGGGGATCATGCTGGTCCCCCCTCACCGTGTTGTGTTACCTCTCAGCCCTGTTGGGACCACTGCAACTCTTTAGGACCGAATACACCCCCGGGAGGTGATGGATGCTCTCCGCTGTGTCCGTGGGTCGGTACCCAGCTCTGGCTGCAGGCGGCGGGGGGCATCCCCATTGCTTTCCATGAAGAAGTGCTCTCTTGGCAGCACCTGGAATTGCTGCAGTGCGGTTTGGCTAAATCCCACCTTGGCATGGCGTGTTTACCAGGCGTGCCTCGCTCGGCCACCCTGCTTTATAAATACAGGGAGCAAAATGCAAAAATTTCAAAGCAAGGAGCATTTAGGGCCCACGACATGATGTCATCGTGCATGAATCTACAGTGGATGAGGGACGGATGATGTGGAGCTGCAGGCTCTGCCTCGCCAGAAGCCTGGCACCGGGATTTCTCCTCCCGTCCCGGGCAGGCGGCATCTCCCAATAGACTTTGGGGAAGCAGGTGGATGACAGGAGGAAAAGAGGGGAGGGACAGACATCTGTAGGTAAAGGAGGCTGGAACGATGGAAAATATGGAGAAGCAGGCATCTGTTATTGTGTAAGGTTTTCATATCTCACCCTGTCTACTTCATAGGTGTTTCCTGAAAAAACAGGTGTTAATTTATCACGTCTCGCAATACCTGGATTCCAGCATTCCCAGCTTCCTAGGCCTGGAGTTTGCAAGTAAAGTTTTTTTTGTAGTTTCTTCATGCAAACATGAAGAATGTTGTATCCATGTGTCAGCCTCTTCCTCCCAATGCAAAGACATCTCTGTGTGATGAATTGCCGGGATGCTGCACCCCGGCCGCTGCCACCCTGCTCTCCCCTGCATGTGGGGCTGTCCGTGCAATGAGTCACAGAATCATAGACTGGTTGGGGTTGGAAAGGCCCTTAAAGCCCATCCAGTCCCACCCCCCTGCCCTGGGCAGGGACACCTCCCTCCAGACCAGGTTGCTCCAAGCCCCGTCCAACCTGTCCTTGAATAATTCTGACCTCCGAGTCCTCTCTGCTGTCTGAGCATGACAAATAAAAGCATAATACAGCATAAAAAACTACAGGAACTTAGACAAATAGCTGATGGGGGATTTCTTTCTGGTTTTTCTTTTGTTTGTTTTGTTTTCTGTTTGTTTATTTTTAAAGAAGACGGTAATAGGTATTCTGTTGAGGCAGGAGAAGAGAACAGCCCCTCATTCTTTTCACCTGTTGCAGTAACTCGAAATTTTTGCTTAGCTAAGATTACTGGGTTCAAGTGCAGCAGCGTGCAATGCTATACAGAAACCTAGAGACAGAGCCGAGTCACATTTTCAGCTGACATAAATCAGCGGGGAGCCATTTATACCCTCTGAGTATCTGGCCGGGGATTAGGCATTTCATCTTCCCTCCTCCCTGCCAGAGGCTCATCCCACGAAGAAGGAAGAGCTTTGATCCAAAGAAGGTAGAAAGAAAGGTCAGGGTTACACACACCAGCTCCCAAGAAGGCAGCCAGGGTGGGAATTTGCAGCAGTGTCTGCTCTTAACACCACGTTGATGGGAAGTTATTTACTTCTCTGTTTCGCAGAGGGAGGAGGAGCAGCGTGGGCTCTGCTGGCGATGCTGAGTGTTTCAGGCGAGGACGGGGATGGGGATCATTGCTGGGAGAATATAACCGACAGGAAAAGCCAATGCTGGGGAACAATGGGAGCATTAATTGCAGATAAACACTGGGGAAGCCACATGAATCGTGAGCCCGCGCATTGAATAGTTACATACGTTTTGGAGAGGAGAAAGAACAGTCTTAGCCGGTGAAGCCTGGCGTTGGCAGAAAAAGCTGTTCCCACCTATTATCTTTTGAGGCAGACAAAGGGTGAAGAAAAAGGGAAGAGAAGGTAGAAACCACATACAAACATTAATTAATGCTCTCCAGGCTGCTTCTTCTTGGTCATGTTAAACCTTTAATCCCCAGGATTTAAGACCATGGCGTTTTATGGGTCTGCAGATAATCGGTGTGGAAAGGACTGCTGCGGGAAAGCCTTCGCATCCAGCTCCTCACCTGCTGGGCCGGCACGGAGAGACCATGGTGCCAGCCTGCATCCCGTAGGAAGGCAGATGCTGCCAAAATTCCCTCCGCTCGTGCTTCCCTTCCCCCTGCTTTGCATTACCCCCCTTTATTTTCCATTTTATTTATATTTCCATTTATTTTCCTTTTTTTTTTTGATTTAGAGCGTGTATCAGGCCAGTCCCGCCACCTCCGCTGAAAGGTGGTAATTTTTCCATGATGTGTTTTATCCCCTTTATTCACAAATATCCCAGCGCCCTTCCAAAATGTGATCACATCCAGCTGTTACCGCTCGTGTAACATGGCTCCTCGGCCGTGTCCCGGCCACGTGGGTTAAAAGCGATGGGTGGCTGCTGGCGGGGAGGGCTGGAACGGATTTCTTCTCCGGCGATTCCTGCTGCTCCTTGGCAAGGGGAAATGCTCCCTGGCTTGAACTCTTGAGGTTAAGCCACATCATTCCTGAGTGTCATTCAACGCTTAAAGGTGCTGTCAAGAAGATGACACAAGAATTTGTTAAGAAACTAATGTTTCCCCCCATCCCCTGCTCTCCCTTAGGGCTTGCAGGCACCCCGGCTAAGGAAGCGCTAATGAGAGGAGAGGAATTAAATCGTGTTGCAGCTGCCCCAGAGCCAACACGAGGGGCTGGCTCCAGCCTGTACCTGGGCTGTGTGTCTTTTGTCGGGGACAGGAGGCAGGAAAAACAAACTCCGGACACTTTTTCTGAGCTTTAACCCCAATTATTATAATTTCTGGGACCCCAGTAATCTTTATTGTTTGTTCCAAGTGAGTTGATCTAACTCCATTTTTCAGATGAACGACTGAGACCTTACCACCTAGCATCGTTTCCCAACCCGAGTCACTCTTTCAAGCAACAGATAATACCAAGATAATATGGGTTTCAGGAAATAGAAAATAGCAGATTTTCATGGATGTTTCTAAAAGCCGAATATGCGAGAAGGGCTCATCCCGCCAACAAGTAGGAGCGAGCCTGAAATGCAGGCGGGGAGGATGCCCAGCCCGAGAGGGGTCTCCTCTTTCAGAAGCTGTGGTTTTTTTTCATGTGAGGAGCAACCATTCATTTTCTCCGGCGAATAATGATAGTTTAGGGTTAAGATTTATGGCATGGCTGTTAGTGTCTTGATGGTAGATATGCAAGGCTATTTAGCTATTGCCGAAGGTGGAAATCCATAAAGATGATGGAAGACTCTCTCCCCAGACAGCACAAAAGGTCATTTGTTTTTTTCCTGAAGATCTCGCCAAGCTGCTGATGCCGTCGGTTTTCCTCTCCTCCCCTCCCCTTCCCCTTGGCACACGGGGCATACGTTACTTTGTTCCACCAGTTTTATGGGCAAGCAGGGGTGCAAGAAAGGTGTTTCACATTCATTTTCTGCCCCTTTCTAGTTATATTTCTCCCCTAATGTCTCTTGCTCAGGTTCAAAGCCTTCAGCCCAAGCACTTTTGCTACCACCTTGCTCCCAGACCCTTCCCAGGATCACACTCTGAAACATTTGGGTGGTTTTTACCCCGTTGCTTGTTCTGTTCATGAGTTCCCTTCAAAAATAAATACACATTTTTCTGTTTGGAAAATGTGTGGGGGCAAAAGCAAATTGTTATCAGGTATTTCAGTACAAAATAATAATAATAGTAATAATAGTGATAATAAAGAGAAAAAAATAAAGAAGAACCAGGTTGCTCCAAGAAGAAGAAGAAAAAGAAGAAGAAGAAGGAGGAGGAGGACGAGGAGGAGAAGGAGGAGGAGGAGAAGGCGGCAATAGTTGCTGGGGCTGCACGGGAAATCAAGTCCTCTGTGAAACCAAAGTTTTTGCTGAATTTTTCCCACCGTTTGGGTCCCAGACGAAGCCTCGAGCAGGCAAGTGCCTCATCTTGCATGTCCAGACCCTTCTCCCTGGTCCCATACCTCACTGCTGGCATGGCCCATCTCCAGCCGCTCGGGAGCAGAGACGAGCATGGCGATAAACGATAAACAGAGATGACCCAGCCAAGCTAAACAGAGGAGGTGAAAGCCCTGATAATAATTTTTGTTTTGGAAAAAAAGGATTTAAGAGCATGCACTGGGGAGCATGTGAGCGAGATGGAGCTGTGCTAACACTTGGCACCCTCTGGCACGGCGACGGGGGCGTGCGTAGCCCCAGGCCCTCAGCGAGGTCTGTCCCTGCACGTCAGGTGGAATTTTTCTGCTCAGTTCTTTCATCGGTGAAGATGCATGTCGGTTTCCCAAAAATCCTCATCTCCTGAAAGATAGGTGGCCTCTAGGAAAGGGGCTTAGCCCTGTGCCTCGAGCAAACCTGCCCAATATCCATCCAATTTCAGTAAGAGTGGCATTTTCAGCAAGCATAATTAGAAAATCAGAAATTCCCCCCTCCCCTCCCAATCTCCTCCCTCTCGGGAGCAGCGGAGGGACGGCATGGCCAAGCCCCGGGTGCCAGCGATGCCCCTTCATGCCAAAACCTGAGAGTGACCCGCCAAATGCATCCAGCTGTGAAATACTTGTTTCCTCTCACCGCAGGTGCTCCTTGTGGCTTTCAGGCTTGCTTAGCCCATTAAATAATTGGAATCACTTCATGGATACGCGAGAGAGAGCAAATTGGGCTTTTTTTTTTTCCTTCTTTTTCCACAACCCTTGGGTGTGATGTTGACTTAGCTGGGCAGAAACCACATCAGCCTGGGAAGACTGGAAAGCGGTGCCGTGTCGAGCGTGTGCTCTGGCAAAGAGCAGGTGGTGTTTGGCACTCAATCCCACCATCCCGAAACCCAAAATCCCCTGGGAGAGGCAATCTAGGGACAGCAGCTGGACTCTTCTTGCCCAGTTTCTTGGAAATTGCAGCCAGAACATGCCGCAGAAGACGGGAGAGCTTTGTGAAGACACACAGCAACCCAATAGCAAGCCCTTTTAAACAGAATTATTTCAGGCTCTGGTCCAAATGCTCCAAGTCTCATTTTAGAATGATCTTTAAAGAAAAATGGAAAAAATATGCACTTAGTGGGGGGAAAAAAAGCAGGGATGAGGAAAAAAAAGGAGGGATGGGTAAAATTTCATTTTTCATCAGATCCGTGAGCAATTAACTTGACCTCCCTGCAGAATATAATCCATAGACTTTTATGTGCCTGTGTCAGAAGATGTGATCATGGCATTAACTACCAGCAAGTGATGGACCATTACAGGCTTCTTGTCCCAGGGAACTTGCATTCTCAGTGGGCAAAGCAGACACAAGCTCATGGGAGGAGAGAAGGTGAAGTAAGAAAAAATGCCTTAGGAAAAGGTGTGCTCCAAAGGAAGGGTCTAAGACATGACCACCTCTGGGTTTAGCTTGGGTGCCTCAAGCATTAGCGCAAGAGGAGAGGACGCAGCCCCTGCTCAGCTCTCCTTGCTGTGCAGATGGTCAAGGAGTGGACAAGGAACAAGGTGTGTAACAGCATCAGCTGCCCACGCCATGTCCTCCTTGATCATGGCTATCCTGCCAGGACTGGGACGGGAAGAAGCTTTCAAAGGATGTCTCCTTTGCCTCACCAGTCTGGCATGATGGATATTCATTTTCCTATCAACTTTTTGGGACAATCATGTTCTTCTGTCTTCTATACCCAAGCCCGCATACCAAACCTCAGCTCATGAGAGGCCAGGCAAGAGCCAGGAGGAGCTTTGCTCTCCCTGAGGCATGGAAACCCTGAGTTGAGCGCTAGCCCTACCCGTTCTCGGATGCTTTCTGATAACGATGTTTTAATAAAAGATCTGTCACTCAAATATTTCCAAATCATTAAAGAAAAAAGGAATGAAAAGGAGTAATTGGAACCCTGAGCCCAAAGGGGTAATGTGAAACAAAAACCAACCCACAACCCAACCACAGAGTGGTTGAGAGACCCTAAACCTGAAGCTGAGCCTCAAAATCCCTCTGGGAATGATTTTCTTGTCCGAAATCCAGAAGGGTCCGTGATTCATAGCCCAATCCTGCCCTGCAACGGCAGCTGCAGAGGATAGGAGGCGTATTCAGGTGTTAAATCCTCTCTCTGTCCTCCACCACCAGGTTTGAGCTGGGAACGGAGCAGTGGGAGGAGAGCCAGGAATGCGTGAAACCTCTCGAGATGGAGCTGATCACAGGCCAGACCTCTCGGTTCCAGCTCGGGCAGCGCTTCCACCAAGGCGAGGGCTTTGCCAGCTCCTTTGATTTTTTTTGCTGTATGTCAAGAATAGGTGATGTTTGTCCAAAAAAACCTGGCTCTAGGAGTCATGGGATCTCCTGAGAGCCTTTGTTCCCGGGAGAGGTGGAGATGGAAATAAATCAGGACATTTCCACCTCTTGGAGTAGGTGGGAAAAGCTGAAAAAAAGTGTCTTGTACGAGTGAAGAACTTAGGAGGCAACCTTTATTATATTCAAAATCTCATCACTTTAAAGCTGATCTCATTATCCGTGGAGATGAGTCATGGGTTTTTGAATGTGTGTGGGTGGCAATATAAAAATTTCCTCTGAGTAAGGAGAGAGGGGTTTGGCGAGTGGGCAGTTGGTACTTTCTCCTATCCTCCCACAACGAGACAGTGTGGCTTCGGAAGGTGATAGAGTGAATCATTTCTTCTTCTTTTAATGGCAGTTTTGCCTGAGCTGCGCATGCAAAGCCCGTCCCCGCTTAATTATTGTTTAAAACCCATTTAACAAAGCCCTTCAAAAATTATCTCTATTTGCCAAGGGTTTTTCAGGAGTTTGCAGACTGGGAGAGGGGGCTCTTTGTCACCTTCCCTCTCGGCCAGGAGCTTCTCCTCCACCCAGTGCGTGCAGTTAATTCAATGATTGCTGGAGAGAGATACAAAACTATACCATGGTAATTAATCAAAACTCATGGCTATGTAGGCACTCTATCGGCACTCGCTGCGCCTTGGGCTCGTTTCACTGTCATTTGATAATGCGCCTCTTATGCTGTGAAATGCAAACTTGGGTGGAGCTTCCCTTTTCACCCCTTTGATTGTTCATCTGGAATCCCAAGGGACTGGAAATGAAATACATTGGCTTAAGTGATGTTCCCCAGATCAGTAACTGGATCCTGGGAGGATCCCCTGGGGCGGTTTTCCACCAGGTGGGACGAGGGACGTGTCTCGCTGCTGCCGCGCTGACCCCTGCTAAGGCAAGCACATGCTTGAGTCACTTACTTATTTTTATTTGTGTGATTTAGCGCAATAAATCACTCTCCTCTTTCCCAGGCTCCCTGGTGCAGCAATCCGGATGCTTTCCCATCCCGTTTTAAAGTGCGGCGCTGAGCTCTCCGTCACCCTGCACTGCCCGGGGACTCATTTTACCTGTCGATAGACATCTGCATCTGCAGCACTCACCCCCGGCCGGCCAAGGTTGCACCTCCTGCCTTGCCGAAAGGTGGAAAAGGGAAAGGACTTGTCCATTGAAAAGAAACTAGACTCTACTCAGCTTCTTGGAAAATAATTTCCATTGAAGCATGAAAGCAGATGATTTATTCCTTGAAGAAATCTACATATTGGGCAAAAATCCCACTGTTGGTGGGAAGGTTTTTATGGTTAAAGATGCCTTGGCCTTACCCTTCCAGCCTGTTTTGCTGTGAGTGAGAACTCAAGTTAATCACTTCCATTTTATCCTCACTGGTGTTATTTATATTTCTATCTGACCCAGGTAGATGGAAGCCCACCATTTTAGGCACTGTCTGCATGATGGAAAAAACAGTCAACAGCATGCCTAGAAATAATGCCTAAAAATCATGACACTCCTTCCTTCCGGTACACAGAAGCTATCTGCTTTTGGTTATTTATCCAAAGAGCTATTCTGGAATAATTATTTTGGTAGGAACATTTGCATTCCAGAATAAGAGTCTCTTTTTTCCCCCTTTACATTAATGCAACTTGGAAGCCGATTTCTCCATATCCAGCATTAGGCAACTTCTCACCAAGATGGCTACACACCGTCATGCATAATAATATTTCCTTCTTGTGCTGGATCTTACGCTCCAGGATTTCCAGGTCTTTGACAGTTCACAGCACCTTCAGCGAGGTGACTAAGTATCATTTAATCTCCTTCATACAGACAGGCAGGAATTGGTGAAGCAGCTCAGGGTCTTGCTACAAAAGGTCCTGAAATTAACGTGTTTGATATATTTTGACCACCGTGCCAGGTTCCATCCCCTTGCACAGACCGATGCGTTCCTGCAGACACGTCTGTGGTCCATTCGGGGTCTAAGGGCAGGAGGGTGAGTGGAGAGCAGTGATTTCCCCTCCCCTCCCCAGCACCTATGTGCTTTGGCAGAGTAACATCTCTTGCACGATGCCACATGCAAATACGCACACATAAACAGATGGAGGAGGTTGCTTGATCCGCCTGGCCTAATTGAAAGCATAGAGGTCTGTTGTGGTGCCTGTTGCTATAAACACGCTGGCAATTTGCACAAGTATGTGACATTGTAAAAGTTCCTGAAAGATTTTATCTGGTTGGTTTTGGCTGAAAGCCCTTTATTCACATAGAAATGCCAGGTAGAAAGACAATAAGTGTGTACCACATGTATATTTTCAACTTCCTAAAGGCCATCAAATTGGAAAGGGAGTGGGTTTACTTTACTCAAACATCTCCTGAGTTGAAGACAAGGTAACCCAGGAAAAGCCTGTCCTTTAAAAAATAAATACAAGAAATTTTGCTTCTCAGTGTTACTCCCTGCACAGATTGCCTGGGCAATCTTTAACAATCTCTTGTACCTCTGAGTTATTTTGATTTTAAAATATTAGTGCATAACAAGTCTTAAGCTGTCAAAACTAAAGGATTGTACAAAATAGCTTCAAGGTTACATAAACAGAGTAGCTGGGAAACGATTCGGTAATGTGCATTCATCTCAAGAGCAGAAGACATTTATTTTTTAAAGACATTTTCCACCTGAATACTGACCCTCTTTGGTTTAGGAAATGTTGACTCAATGGGATTGAAATACTCTGTGTAAGGAGAAGGGAGGGCAAGTGGCAGAAGACAAACTGGACCAAGGAGGAGAAGAGGAGCTGGGGCAACAATTGCCAAAAACATATTCAATGAGTTTTTTGATGAGAAGCAACTGGGGATGGGTGGGAGCTGGGAAGGGCAAGCAGTATAAATTAGGGCCTGCTTGTGCTGATGGGGGAAATCAAGGAGAGGAGGTAGGTGTGAGCCTGAGAGATTCTAAAGGTAAAAAGAAAAAGAAAAAGGTAAAGGGAAGGGGAGGGACTGCTGGGAAGGTCACCTCGTGTAGGACAGATGGGGATAGATTTGGGTCTGAGGAAAGGAAAATGAGAAGAAATGTGAGATGCCCTGGGATTTTGGTCTGGAAGAGGGAATGGAGAGTAGTACAGCACAAGGGGGTCCTTTGGAGATAGTAGGTGGATGAGGAGCTGCATCTGCAGTGGTAGGGGGAACCTGGTACTCCTGTCCTGGCTGGATTTAGGGCACAACACCTCCAAAAAAGAGAAGGATCCAGGGTACCCCTGCAGCTGGGGGTGGAAAGGAGAGAGTTATGAAGCTGGCTGTGACCCACTTGCTCCAAGGAGCTCCTGAGGCTTCCAGGGAAGGAAAGAGGCGGGTGCAAATTAGATGGAGCAAAATTCCAAATGAGGTGGAGGAGGCTGGACTGGAAAGAGGAGTTGGGGTTTGGGGTGGGGGAGAGAGTTCTGCACTTAAAATTGCTATGGTGGAAGCAGAGGGCTGGACTGGAGATGGTAAGAGGAGCAGACAGCAGTGATGGGGAGAGAAAGTGACTGGGAGAACATGGAGCCTGTGGTGGGGACAAGGTGGGAAAGAGGAAGGAGAGGCACAAGGAGGAAGTTATGATGCAGAAGAGGGGCGTGACAAAGCTGGTAAGAGGACACCTGGCAAACTTCTCCATCCTTAAGGGCCCTCTGCAATAGCCTTCCCTCCCTGGAGCAGGAAAACTTACTGCACCTGGGTAAAGTGCCAGAACAAGCTGTCCCTCAACCCAAACATGTGTGTCATCCCACTAAAGCGAATAGGAGCAACAAAAGGAGGTGCCTGTTGCAGTGCACCTTTTAAGACGAGGCTCCAGCTGTTTTCTTTCCTCCTCTTACTTGCCCTCATTATGTTTTTCTGGATTTTTTTTTTTCCCCAGCTGCAAATTTCTCTGAACCACTGAGTTTATTAATTTGGTATCAGTGCAGCTTCCTAGATGCTTACAAGAGATGTGTGTTTATATTGACCCTAATTAGCAAAACACTTAAACACATGTCTAACTTTCAGCAACTGAATGGGCCGAGAGGACTACTGTGTAATTAAAACTAAAATCAACTTAGCGTCTAGTTTATTGAGGGCCTACTCAACTAATTAGTTAAATCTTCCACAAAAAGTAACTAGGATTCTTAATAAAGCAAAGATCAGCAAACAGCTGTTGCATGACTCTGCCCAGGTCAGATTATCTGGTTTGCAGTTTAGATGCCTGACATATCTGCCTTCTCTTTTTTGTGTGTGTTTGGAGTTTAGTTGTCCACGAGAAACTCTCCCTCCTTCCCCAGTAAGAAATACTAAAGCTACCAAACATTAATTGATTTAAATACACAAGGTACCTACCAGGTAGATGTGGTAAATCATGGTTGTCAGGTAATTAAATGCAACCCGTAAATCACATCGGAGCATGTGAACCAAGCATTCAATGTCGATGCTTTTAATTAATGTTGTAAAACAATATTTCGGGCTTAGATCGAGTGTACAAGAAGGATAACGTATCACATTATGGCTAATAAAATATCAGCAGTGGATATGGCACTAATAACCAGTAGCCACTGCGATCCTAAATAGCCTGGTTGCACCCCAACAGGTGGCCCGCTTTGAAACGCGGTATGCGATGTTATTGCAGGGGGATTAAGAATGGTCATTAGACTCTCATTGCTCTTGTAACGCTGGATTAATTAAGCAGCCAGCAGAATTATCTGCCCCTGGATTCATCACCTGCTAAAATGTACTAGCGGGTCATGAAAGATTAGACTTGGGGAAGTGGGGGGATGATTCTGCCCTTCCTCGCAGCTTCGATGCCTGTGTTGGTTGTGGGCTCCCCCCTGGCGTTTTTTGCACCCCTGGCAGTGACAGGAGGGGCGACCTGTTAGAGGAAAAGTGATTTACAAGGCATAAGGAAAGGGGCAGGTTTTAGAGCACTATTAAGGAGCGCGATCCTGTGTTCAAAAAGGGTAAATTCTGGTGCTCTTGCAAATTCTGTGTTTATTTTCCTACTGGTCTTGGGGGGTTAGGTGTCGATGGCTCTGAGCAGGAAGATGGGGTGGCCAACCTAGTTGGTCATCGCGTTGGTTATGCTTGAGGTTTTGGATGCAGCAAGCCCGGCAAAGCCCTGGTGGGACCAGCCTGGAGCCCGGGATGCCGAGGGTGAAAGTCCAGCGTTGAGTGGCACATCTCAAATCCTACAAACCCTTTTGTGGTGCTCTGCCCAGGTTACAGTAAATCCCCCGCTGTGCAGAGGGACTTTGGGGTGGATTAATGAGTGGAAAACCTTTGCTGGGGCAAACGGACCAAAGCCATTTATGCTTTTGACATCCCACTTGGTATAGGAAGGCTGAGAGGCTGGGATAACTGAAATATGTTGCATTTTGAGAACTATTGAGCAATGTAACTGGAAAAAAAAAAAGAGAAAGTGTGCTTTTAAAAAAAAATTAATGCTCAATGTTAACAGCTCTTCTTGTTTTTCACCAAAAGATTCTTTTTTCAAGCAGAAATCCTTCTTGATAAATCAGTTCTTTGCTAATAAAGCCACCAGCTATAACTTTTTTTTAAAGCCATTGAAATAGAAAAAGCCTCAAATTTTAAAAAAGGATCAATCCGAGCACTTGAAAATGCTCAACTTTCATATTATGATTTCCCCCCCCTCCCCCCCCAAATAGAAAAAACTTCATTTCTAAGCTGATTCCTCATTTCCTTCTGTCCACCTCCAAACTCTCCCGTGCTTTAAAAAACTGTCCTCTTCCCACGGAGCATTTCAATTCCATCAGGCCAGCGTTTCCCAAAATAAAATGAACGCTTCTAGGGGTTGCTAAGCTGGTCTCCTATTTAAATTTATATCTAATTGGTCTTCTCATCTCTTCTTTCCTTTTTTCTCAGCCATTTAGTTATTAAAAGTATCCAGATAGTCTTTATAACCCCTTTACATACAAATTATCTGTAATTTATTAAGGATTAAGGTTTACGTAAAAAGCATTGCTTTAGTCACATATCCATTACACCACTGTGAATTTGTCTTAAAAGTGCTTTTTGGCTCGCAGAGCTCCCCGTGGGAGGAAGTTTAAGTTCACACAAAATTTATCGTGTCCTAAATGTACGGTTGGAAGGAGCCAACATCGTCACTCAAGATTTCTTGCAGATCTTTGCAATTTAACAGGGCTTAAAGTCCAGCGTTAAAAAGACCCGGGAATCTGTTGTGCAAGTGAAGTTGTGTCCTGACGATGGTTATGGCCAAGTTTTAGTTGGTGGCTCGGGAGTGGGTTTTGAGTGCGATGCAGGTCCTATTGGGTCTGGAGGGATGCTACGCTGTACAGAATTATCGGGAGCTGGTGTGGAAGGGATGTGGAGCATCAACTCCCTGCCCAAAATCAGAGTCGTTCCCGGCAGAGACATGTCTAGCCCATTCTGGAGATGGAAACTCCTCACCTTCCCAAAGAGGGATAAACCACCCTTTTAATCCCATTCCCAGGGCACAGAATCTGGGCTCTTCCCCTAACTCCTGGCTCTGAAACTCTTCTGTGTCCTCCCGTGTGGGGATTTGGCCCCTTGGCGCTGCTCCACACTGCTCTTCCTCTTCTCCCTTTTAAATAGTGGAGCCAGGTCGTTTGTTTTCGCCCTCGTTCTTCAGAACTGCTCCACCGGTCCTCCTGCCCGGGAGGTGAACGGGAACAAATAGGCTTTGTGTGGTTTCTAGATGCCTGTCAAAGCCCCATGGGATAAATATTATTTGGCCGAAAGGGAAACGGACTCTAGAAAAGAAAAAAAATAAAGGCAAATAAATAATTTCTCTCTCCTCTGTTATACCTTTGTTTTGCTTCTTGATGTGTTGGTGAGTACAAAGCCTGGTGCTTGCTTATGGCTTGCCTTGCCAAGGGGACTCAAATTATTTTCCTCTTCCCTTACATGTTTTATTTGCTTATTCTTTTAGTATCCTTGGGTGAGGAAAAGGTGAACAATCCTCTGGCTTTCGAGATGCTCAGCGGAGAGGCTGGCTAAGAGCATCTTGTATCTCTGAATGGAGCTTTTCTCTCGAGTTTGCTGCCCACCTTGATTTATGATGTTGGAGCTGGGTGCTGTAATTAGGATGCGTCGATCGAGACTCAGTAGATGCAGAGAATACAGGGCTTAGGAGAAATAAGTTTCAGGTTCTTTCCTGGATTTCAGCTGCTCCCTGTGCTATTCCAGACGCATTTTCTAACTTTATTTCTTTTCATGTGCACAACAGACTGGAAAATAATTGTGAGCAATAGCTGCCTTTCTCCTTCTTGCACATGCAAAGGCCGTCAGCTCTGTACGTGTTCGCTCTCTGAAAAGAGGTTTGCTTGTTTGGGTTTGTGTGTTTTCAGTGCTTGGCACAAGCGGGTCTGTGAGTAAGGCTTTTATGGGTTCCACGATAAACATCATAAATAATAGTGCTGCTAATGCTCATGGAACCCCAGGAAGCAGGGCATGAAGAAAAACCCCTTTCTGCCATGAGCTGAGCCAAGTTAGAGCGAGTCCTGGCAGCCCTGCTGCTGAAATGCAGACAATTTTTGGGCAGAAATGTCATGGTGGGACCTCTACTCTCATTTTTCAATTTTTCGCTCTGAGGGCGGTGAGCCCCTGGCCCAGGTTGCCCAGAGAAGCTGTGGCTGCCCCATCCCTGGAGGGGTTCAAGGCCAGGTTGGACGGGGCTTGGAGCAACCTGGTCTGGTGGGAGGTGTCCCTGCCCAGGGTTGGGGGTGGGACTGGGTGATCTTCAAGGTCCCTTCCAACCCCAACCATTCTATGATTTGTAGTCTCCTCCATTTTCCTGCTCTTTTCCCTTCCTTTTTTCTTGTTTGCTCCATGCCGCCTGCCAGCAGAGCAGCAAAATAAATCGGATACAGTCCTGGTGGCTTTCCGCCTCTCCTTAGCAAGCAGAAGGGACGCTGAACCTCCCACAACCTGGCAGCTCTGCTGGAAGGCAGCAGGAGCTGGGGTGTCACATGTCACCCCCCCTCTTAACAGTCGGTAACCCCTGAAATGCTCAACACCAGGCTGAAAATAAAGTCAAATCCTCGACATATTTTCAATATTGCATCGGAGACTTTTGTCCCTTGGGCCAAAGCAGTAACTTGGGGCTGTCAGAGGCAGCAGCCTGAGGTGCCTTCCTGGGTTGGGCATGACTTGTCGTTGTCCACCCCCCGCCCCCCCNNNCCCCCCCGGCCATATGTGTGTGTGTGTGTGACACCTTGCCTTCACTTTCCAACTCGCATCTGCTTATAGGGCCAGACAAAATAGCTCACAGAGCTTAATTGTTCTTCCACAGCGCTAAGTAATTTACACCCGAGGGCTTAATTGTTCCTTTGCACTGATTCCCCGGTTGCACTCCAGGGCTTCCTGCGTATTTTGTGGGCACCGCTCGTGGAAACAGAGGAGCGGGGACAAATAGGGCAGGAGTGAGTGACGTGCCCATGGCTGGCTTCCCCCCTCTTCTCTCTTCCCATTTTCCAAGCCCTTCTCTCTCCAGGCACGCATGTTGAGACAGTTCGCAATGATCTAGGTGAGAAGCTGGCAGAGCAGAAGCTTAAATCTCAATTACCTTCCTTCTCGTCCGTTTGCGCAGGATCTTTATCTCCCTCCGTGTAACTCTCTGTATTTAATTATATGCAATGATAATCCTTCACACACTAAGTGCATTATTAAGCAATTCCTAAGATAAGTAGTTTTCTGGATCCCCAATTATGATTAGATATTAGCAATCAAGCTGTCTTCCACTCTCCCTCCTGGGGTGAGCCTGCCAGCAACAGCCTTGTTTGGGTAGGTGAGACACAAGACCCATGTAGGAAGCTGCCTTGCAAGGAGAAATTTAGCCAAGAGACTGTTCTTGGGCAAAAGAGAGATATATATGGTTCCACGGTCTCCATAAAGCTGGTTCAGATGTTGACTTGGGGGTTGCTTTGCTGTCCCAGCAGACAGGTTGGCCAGGTGCAGCAGGTGTTCTCCACCAGTGTGTGACACATCCTAAATCCATCATTTGAGTCGTGGAGGTCACAAAGCTGTTGCAGCTCTTAGGTTTTGTGGTTCCCTTCTCAACCTTCACCATGGCAGCCAGGATGAGAGAGATCTCTTTTTGCAGCCATCCCCCAGCAGGTTGTAGTGTTGAGTTTGCTACAACTTCAAGGTCTTCATTTGAGAATGAGTGGAAATGAGTTTCTTCCATTTCTTTGCATAGTTCATGTTCCCTGATCCTCTGACCATTTCTGTGGAGCTCCTCTGCTCTCTCCTTGGTTCAGCCTGGAGAAGAGAAGGCTCCGGGGAGACCTTCCAGCCCCTTCCAGTCCCTAAAGGGGCTCCAGGAAAGCTGGGGAGGGGCTCTGGAGCAGGGAGGGGAGCCATGGGACAAGGGGGAAGGGTTTTAAACTGGAGGAGGGGAGATTGAGATGAGATGTCAGGAAGAAATTCTTTGCTGTGAGGGTGGTGAGCCCCTGGCCCAGGTTGCCCAGAGAAGCTGTGGCTGCCCCATCCCTGGAGGGGTTCAAGGCCAGGTTGGACGGGGCTTGGAGCAACCTGGTCTGGTGGGAGGTGTCCCTGCCCAGGGCAGGGGGGTGGAACAAGGTGATCTTTAAGGTCCTTTCCAACCTAAACCATTTCATGATGATTCTATGATGCCNTCACCATGAGGGTGGTGAGACACTGGAATAGGTTGCCCAGAGAGGTGATGGAAGCCCCATCCCTGGAAGTTTTTAAGGCCAGGCTGGATGGGGCTCTGAGCAACCTGATCTAGTGGGAGGTGTCCCTGCCCAGGGCAGGGGGGTTGGAACTAGATGATCTTTAAGGTCCCTTCCAACCCTGACAATTCTATGATTCTACATCTGCCCACTTCCCATCTTACCGGTGCTGGGAAGATGAACAGAAGGCTTTGCAACTTGGTAAAGGCTTTAACAGCCCACCGTGCTTTAGTTTAGAGAGGTGGGTTCCTCCTTGCCTTCCTACTTTATCCCTCCCAAATACTGGCACCCTTTGCAGAGCAGGGATGCAGGTCAGCAGAGTGTGATCAGGCTGGCAGGTGGAGCTCCCCGATACCCAGCAAAGGGATGAGATCAGGCTCCGTGGTCAGTGGCATCTCTTGCAGCAGAGTTTTCCTGCTTTTGCCCATTTGTGCCACAGCATTTCTGATGCCATCTTGGCTTGCTTCCTTCTGGTCTCCTCATCCCAGCAGTCCCCCACCCTGCATCCTGGCAGCCCATGGCCGCATGGCTTATCATCGCTGCACTACAATGGGCAAGGGATTATGGGGATTCCTCCTAATTCTGTACAGGAAAATGCTGTTTGTAAGTGTAATTGAGAGGGTGGCTTTAGAGTCAATGACTCTAAGCTTATGTTGTAAATGGATCGTGTTTCACCTCTTTCAAAGCATTTAAGAGCTTACCAGAAAAACAAATGTCATTGCTCAATCCGCAAAGTGTCTATAATTCAACTTGCTGTCTCAGTTCCTCTCCTCCAAGACACAGTGGAAACAGATTTATTTCGCTTTTCAGGCTCTCCGAAGGTTACGGTTGTCCCCTCCTTCAGTGTTGATGCATATATGTGTATTTGTGTACGTGTGTAAAGCGGTAGCCTATGACTTGCCTGTGTGCTTGCTGGGGGTGCTTTCATCCACTCTACAAGTATTCCTGCTGAAAGAAATATTTAGTCATAGTCGTTCGCAGGAAATCTTTAATCTTAACTTTGCAATAGGAGTTGCACAAGGACCGATTCTCTGGCAGTGTGAAGATGCTCAGTGAGGGTGAACATCAGTCTGTAGAGCACACCTCTTCCCCCACCTCGATATTAGGTCACTGTCAGCTGAATCCCGATTATTTGCACTTTAACATGCAAATGTGTGGGAGCAGCTTAGCTAGCCCCCAACCTACGGAGTCTTCTGCCTGTATTTAAGAATCATCAGACCTCATGTCATCTGAGCAATCTGATCTAGTTAAAGATGTCCCTGCTCACTGCAGGGGGGTTGGACTAGATGGCCTTTAAAGGTCCCTTCCAACCCAACACGTTCTATGATTCTATGTCTGATTGTGGGACTGTCAAAACTCTAGAGACCTACATAAAAGACTTTATATGTTTGCAACTTGCAGGCATTAAACAAGGATTCAGGGGCAGGAAGGCCAAACACCTAAAATTTGGTGCTGAATTTACTGCTGGAAGACCATTTGCAAAACTTGGAGGTGAAGACATCTCTAGCAAAGAGTAGTAATGCCCAAGCACTCCCTGGTAAGGCGTTTTTTGCTCTCCTGAGCACAAATTTGAATATGGAAAGGCATTGGTCTGACAGAGTATTTTTCCTGCATCCAAGGGCAGATCAAGCCATGCATCCCAGCTGGTAGATGTCCCCTCTTGCTGCATCTCCATCCAGCACTGCCCTCCCTGCTCCGTGCCCTCGCTCCGTCATTACCTCCCTTAATGAACGAGCAGTTTGCTGGCATGCAAATCATCAGGTTAAGCGCTCCGCTTCCCTTCGGGAGGGAAAAACAATTGTGAAACAGCGCGGAAGGTAAGCAGATAGCAAGTAAAGAGCTTCGCTAATGCTCCCCGGCGTGCCAACAATAATATGTTTTCTGCAGTAATACCTCGCATTTTGCTAGCACATCTCGTCGTGCCTCTCACAGCGTTCTGCAAATGTTAATTAATTACAGTCTCATTACATCTCTGTTAGATCCATTTATTTATTTATGAAGAACTTTCCATCCCTGAGCACTCTGGAATCTGTTAATCACCTGAAGGCAAACAGCATGCCCGGAGAGACGAGATCTGCTGTGAAAACGCTGGGGATAAAGACAAAGAGGCTCTTGTGAGCGAGGCTCCAGGTTGCGATTCGCATCGGGATTTGATTCCTGCTTCTGCAAACCTTGAATCTGACCTGGGCGTAACCTGACTTGGTTTTTCAGAGCTAGGTGTAGAGGATGAAGATGCTCTGTCCTGTCCGCTGACCGAGGCACTGCCTCATTCCCTCCTAATCTGCTTTGGCACAAATTAAAACAGATTAGTCTAAACCACAGCCGGGAGAGTAACTGCCTGATGTCTGCCTCTGACTTAGCCCTGGTGTGGCAGTCAGTGTAAAAACCTCCCTTTTCTCTCTTCATCTCTTGCTTTCCTCTTTGCACTGCAGGATCTTTGGGACGGGAAGGAGCCATTTCTTACTCTGTGCTTGCACAACACGGAAAATAGGTTTGGGTTCTGTTTCTCCGTGGTGCCGTTGGCAGCTGTAACCTACCAGCTTTGAGCACTGGAGGTGGGGAATATTTGAGGGAGAATTTTTGGCTGATGGCGAGCAGCGAGCCAGACAGAAATAACTACAGGATTTCTGGAGTGACTTTATGCCATCTCCTCGCCATGGGAGCTTTAATACCCGTGTCAGCAGGATTTGGTGAACTGCTCAGTGTAGCTGCAACTCCAGCTCAAAACATGCCTTGACTGTCAGTGTGGGCATCATTCCTGACTTGGGGAACGTGTTTAGCACCGTTCACTTACCCCCAGTAGCCAGGTTTTGCCAGGAGGTAGCCGACCCTCCTGGAGTTGCCCTGAGACCTCTTTGCCCACGACACCGGATCACCAGCCGGCCAAACTTCTTTGCTCCAGGCTCTGAGTAAGTCCCTGGAGAGAAGAGCGAGCTGGGAGATCCTGGGATGAAGCCAGCTTCACACCTGGAAGCAGGTTTCCAGCCAGGGTGGGGTGGTACCAGGGGTTGCCCCCAGGTCTTGGCAGCGCAGAGGGTCCGGCTGTGCCCGTCACCCGCTCTCACCTCTAGCCGTGGTTCTCCTCCAGCACCGACAGGTCTCCGCTCGGCTGGATGGAAACAGGCTGAGAGGCACCACACAGGAGCAATTAGCTCCCATGAAACTTTCCACCATTAGGAACAATGGCTGGCTTAGTTCTCATCTGATTGAATTAATGATATTCTAACAAGTGACGGTTTTTTCCTTTTAAATTTTCTCATTTGGAAGGAATTGCTCGTCGTAAATTACACGTATAAAAATTAGGCTGGTGTTTTGTATTGTTTACAACAAGCACTTCAGGGTTATGGATGTTACTCATTGATTTATAATGTTTAATTCTTCTCCCCCCCCGTTCAGGCTCTCCATAAATCAAGCAGAGATGTCAACCCTGTGTCAACATTTCACTCAGCCTGCAAGTTGCAGGCAAGTTGGGACAGCAGATCTTATGGAGAAAGTTGACTCTTCTCCCTCACTGTCTTTCCCATTTTGATGAAACAATAAGAAGGTGAGGCTGGCACTTGTCAGTTATTTCTGAGTCACATTTCATTAGGCCTTTTTCAAACATCTCCGGAGAACAATGTTGTAGGCAAGCGATCCAAACAACTCATGTTCCCGCTTGTGCACTTGGGGGTTAGGGCAGCAGCTGCCGTGGAATTACACTGGGAGGCTCAGCAGGTGTCTGATGGTCCTGGACAGGATCCGGATGATGTCAAGCACCTCTCATCCTGGTGGGCTCCTCTTCCCCCCAACCCCAGCAAGCTTCTGGGGTCATCATTTCGAAAGCCTGAAGAGACCGTTGGTTTTTTTTTGTTTAAAGGGTTCCTCAAGAAGTGATGAGGCTTCCAGGAGTGTCCAAAGCCAGTTGGGTGCAGCTGGGTAGAGTCACGGGGATCTGCTTGGGTAAACTTAAGGGGACTTACGGGGTTTTGGTGAGAAAGGTTGTGCAAATCTGCAGTGCTAAGGGGCTGAGATTTCAGTGAAATTAATGGGAATTAGGGACCTAAGGACCTCTGAGAACCTGTATCGGCATCATTCTCCATCACAGGGTAAGCCGGTTCCCTTGCAAAACTGGGAAGAAAAGCTTCCTTTTCCCAAAAAGCTTGCTAAGAAATACCATAGCTCTGGCAAAGAATATCCAAAGATGTGGGAGGATTGTGAAGTTCCCTGCACCAGGTCAAAATTGAGCACTTTTGGCCCTTTACTTGGGTCAAATTACCAGGGAGCTGCTGAGCCCTCAGCATCGCTCTGCCGTCACGAGGACACCTAGTGTCCAACCTCCAGCGGTCACAAGATCGACGATGATGCCCCATGGAATCCATCCCACAGGGCAGAACATACATGTTTCTGGAAATGAGTTCTTGGATTTCGCTTGGGTTGAACTTAAAATAAACAACTAAGTTGCCAGGGACTATAGTCCTCCATTTCTCCCGCCCGTCTGCTCCATACCTACATCATCAGTAGGCGCTTTAGGAGGAGCCAGGCTCCACATTAAAACCAAAGTGCCTGGTAGACGCAGGTATGTGTGTGTGGGGCTATCTGGTATAATTCCTGCCTACACCATGCCTACACTAGGCAGTCTTATCAAGCCTAAGCAATAGGGCTCACCCAGTTGTAATAACAAAAGTAAATAAATACGTTTTAATGATCCGATGCTGGTAATTAACAATGCTGAAAAACAGATGTCTCCCTGAAGAGCTCATAAGGCAGCCGATTGCATAAGCTGGCCTATTATGTGGGTATGAGTTGATTATTAAAAGAAAACATTTAGCAGATGCAGAACAGGATATTCATCTGCTATTACATAATGGTAATAAGCAATTGAATTTAAGCAGCGATATAGTCTTCCAGCCCTTACCGAATGCCGAGTGAAGTGTATTTATGGCCTCCGATGTGAAATAGTCCTCCTTGTTTTTCCAAGACGAGGAGAGATCTTTCAAGAGATAATAAATAAAATAGACTCTAGTTGCTTTAACATGAAGCAAGATGAGTCCTCCGGATTAGTTTGGATTAGTCTGTTGCTAGTGGCACGGAGGTTTGGCGCTTGGCCATTTATTCACCTAGAATACGTACAGCTAATTGGAAAAGCACCTGCGATGAGATGTAGCTCACCACCTGCACTTTGCTGAAATAAAATAAGCCTACATAATTGACTACATTACCTATTAATGTTATGAAATCACCCCCAGGCATTTTTATTATTATTATTATTGTCATCATCTCCTCCCCGCCCCCCAGCTCCTTCCCCACGCTTTTATGAATCAAACTTTTGTCTCTTGCTTTTTCCTTGGAAGCCCCAGGATTGTGCCACTGTATCAAAACTGTGCTCTGACTGACTCGCTTCGCCCTGCAGGGGAAGCCTAGGAAATTAATCCTTCTAGGTAGGGAGAAGAAATAGTTTGACATTTACCTCCTCGTTCTCATGGGACATGGCCTCCTCCCTTTCCCCCCAAAAGTCCAGTAGGAGTCTTTTGACCGCCCTACATGGCTGTTGGGATACTCCAGGACAGCCTGATGATGATAAAAACCCTTCTTGTTGGGTTTTATGTTGGCCATGGCAAAATGGGGAGGACTTTGCCCAGACCTCATTGCCAGATGTTTGGAGCTTGGCGTGGTGGGTTGGTTTGGAGATGGGTGGGCTCCCTGCCTCATAGTAACCATGTTTAAAAATACATTGGTCACATCATCCCTTGCTAGAAGACTTTGTGCGGTGAATTGCAAAGATGAGGTGCAACAGGCAGGTGGCCTCGGGAACTTGCATGCTCAGGACATCCCCACTCCTGGCAGTGGCCAAGACCTGCTGGGATTAAAAAAACCTCAGACGAAAACCTCCGTTGCTGAATAATTGCTAGGGAAATGAAGACAGAGATAGGAAGACTCATGGAGAAGAGCCATAGGAAATTTCTCCTGTTTTATCTTCTCCCCCTCCACCCCTCCTGGCAACTTTGCCACAAACTTGAACTGAGCTCAAATCAAACCATCGCTGTGTGGCTCTGAAAAACCAGATGAAGAGTTTCAGGGCATTTCCTTGGTTCTTGCACATCCTGATTGGAGAGGAAAGAAGCCCTAAGCTCCTGTGGTCAGAGACACCATGCCAAAACGTGGGCCTGACTTCCAAAGTGAGTGGCAGAATGGGGAATAAAATTCAGGAGCCAAGTTTTTCCCCGAGTTAGCCAAAGGGTTTAGCTTTGCTCTGGTTGCCAAACCTTCATCCTCAGCATCAACAGCTGTAGAAGTTGTGGGCTTCAGCTCGAACAAGCAAACCCCATTGTTCTCTGCCATTTCAAATCATGAGGGGAAAGTGCGTAATTATTGTGCCTGCTTCGTAATTACTGCTGTTTTGTATTGATAATTACCAGCATGACTGCACAAATGATTGCGTCGCTTTTGGATTAAACGACCCTGCTAAAACTACTGATGTACCAAAAATAATCAGGGTCGATGGGAGGATGGGTTAAGCCCTTTTAGGCAGTAAAAGAGCAGTAGACAGAAAAGCCCCCTGCCCATAGTAGGAAGGGGGTGGGCAGGATGGCAAAGTTGGCAAGCAAGGGAGGATGCAAAGGTTGAGATTTTGGGTTGAAAACATAGCAAATAGGTCTCCTCAGAGACCTGAGCTCTTTTGAGCACTGAGCTTGCTTATGTGGCCCCATTGTGTGCCTGAGCAAGGAAATCTGCTGAAATTTTTCCTCTCCTGCATTAGAAAAAAACCAGTTTTCTGCAACTAAATTATTTCTCTATGAAGAGGTCAGCCCTGGACATTGAACTTGGTTGATGTACTATTCTCCCATGGGATGCGATCGTGCAAAGTCCCACCCATTGACTCGCTGTTTGGACCAAAGAGGGAACCTTGGTCTGGCTATTCGAGGCTGCCTACACAACGTGCTGGGGCTCAGCAAACATTCAAGATCAGGCTGTGCTCCAAAAACCTCCCAATCCAAGGAGGAACTTGCATCAAGAAAGAATGAAGCCTGGCCCAAGGGCTGGGGATAAAAGCCAGAGCCGGGCGAAGCCGGAGGGTGTTGGGACTGGGGAATCTCGTCGAGCGGTGGATGGAGCCAGCTGTGAAATACCATTGCCAATCAATCTCCTGGCCTGCACATGTTGCAAGACATCCCTTTTTCTCTTCCCAGGAGTTTGGTAGCTGTTTAGACCCAAGTTCAGGCCCAGCTTTAAGGGACACAGCTGCGATTTCTCATCGGGTCATCATTTCCATCCCTCTCCTCCACAGGGAATAGCTCCAGTGGGGAAGAGCCTCCAAATCCTCCAGCTGCCTGGAGAAAAGAAATCTTGCCACATAGCCTGAGAGGTGCTAAAGGGTGAGGGCCCCTCTGCAGGTGAAACGTGCTTGGGTGCGCTCGCTGGAGGCCTGTATGGGCTTGCTGTTCACCTCTGTCTTGTTCCCAGTCGGTGCTGTGACAGCCCCGGCTTGGCTCTGCTGCTCGGTCTCCTCCGGACGGGACATTTCATGGGAAATGCTTCACCAGTGATGGAACTTGAAGGTCGCCTCGTCCCTGGGCATGGATGCAGAATCCAGTCTGCAGCTGAACTAAAACACATTCTGCTTCTCCTTGTGTCCCCCCTGAGTTTGCATTTTGAGGACTGGACCTAGATATACCAGGCAAGGACACCAGCAGGATCCCGAAGGATCTGCCTGGCACAGCTAATCCTATCCCAAATACTTGGGCAGGACTCATCCAGTGACCCTGGACCTTATCCCCAGGGGAATGAGAGGCACAGGCTGTAAGCTCAGGATCTGCAAAGCATTGCACAGGGGACCAGGAGATCCCACTGCTCCCCCTGCAAAAGCCTTGGTGTCCTCCACAAGTCCAGCTAAAGACTCACTTGGCTACAGCACTCAGTTTCCAGCCGCGCTGCTTGTTCAAAATTGTTTATTGTTTTGGGGTTTTTTTTCTAATTTCCAGGCAAAACAGGAAAGAGTTGTTTTGACTGAGTGTCCTTGTTTTGAAAGCCAGGGAAGTGTGTGTGAATCCATGCATGCGTGTGAGGAAAACAAGGTGCATCTCTCAAGAACATTGAAGCCAAATACAAGTTTCCCACAATCAAAGCCCACAAAAAAATGCAAGTTCTTGCCCAGTGATGAGAAAACCTTGGAGACCTCACGTGTGCCATGAACCAGAGCAGGGTTACCCCAGCACAAGGTCCTCAGCACAGGTCTGTAGAAGACACAAGCAGTATCTCAAGGTCCATCCAGCGATAAGAAGGCCTTGGAGACCTCACATGTGCCATGAACCAGAGCACGGTTACCCCAGCACAAGGTCCTCAGCACAGGTCTGTAGAAGACACCAGTGGCATCTCAAGGTCCATCCAGGCGTGAAATTGGAGGTGATCAGGTTTTTGCAGCGCTGAATTACTGAGGTTTAGTGCATTACCAGCAGGAAAGTGGCTTCAGCAAATACATTTAATCCTGCATTTGCATCCCGTCTCTGGGATAGAAGTGCACATGGCCCGTGTCTGCCAACTGATGGTAGTTTTCCCCATCACTGATGCTCGGAGATCGCCTGAATCTCAGGGCAGATCCAGCTAAAATAAATTCACTTCACTCAGACACCCCAAAGCACAGCAATTCCTACCAGGGAGACCAGACTCAGGCCTCCATGCACCATGGGCTAAATATTCAGTAACTCAAACCCCTGACATTATTGTGATAGTTGCTTATTTTCTTCTTGAGGCTGCTAAGTATTTTCCCTCTTACTATTTTAATTGACCTCTGAGCAAAGAGCAGTATCAAAACAGGAGCTCAGGTTACCAAAGTTATTATCCCGTTGTGTACAATGGGTGATTATTTTATATATATAGATTTAGATATGTACAAACTCTTTTTTTTTCTGCAAAGGCAGCAGTTCAATAAATAATTAATGTTTCTTAATCCTGTAGCTATTTCTCTTGCTGTAAAAAATTAATTGGTTTTCCATCATCTGTTTCCCTCTGACCTGGAGGTATCTGGCACGGTGTTCGTGCCCCTGCTTAAACATGCTCCTTGTAATCTTTGTCATGCCCATGGTACAGAATCTGGGGGATAAACAAACTAATCAGAGATATTAGAGGCACCTCCAGGAAGATTTAGTCATCGTAACACTTTGCGCTTATGCAGCATCCATCCGTCTGGGAATAATTAAGCCTCTCAACCCCTGATGAGGTAAATGCTGTGCTCGTTGGTGTGTAGACTGGTAAATAGAGTCACAGAGAGGTTACACAGAGAGGTTTGCCCCGGACCACACAGTAAGTCAGTGTCACCGCCAAAAAGGGGAAATGTCTCCATTTTCTCTGTTGCTATGAGGCCACATGGCCTTTGAGAAGTGATAAAAATTCAGTGATAAACACAAAAGGGGCTGTAGTTTGTCCACTGGCTCCAAGGAAGCACCAGGTGAGTATTAAATGGAAAATTCTTGGAACTGCTACATGCAGACTCAGGCAAAATGCAGAACGGTTCTTCGATTGAAAAATACTTTTATACCACCATCTTACAAAAAGTAAGTGAATTGTGGAGGGGGATAAGGCGAAATAACTCAGAGGTCCTAGGCAAGCCTGCAATGAATTCAGGACTTGCTTTTGCTCTCTTGGCTGGTCACGCACCAATGGCCTGACCCACAACCTGCCTCTCCTTCAGTGGGGACACGGGGACTCAGCTGTGAACGCAGGACCAGACCCCACCTCCCAGGGGTTATCAGGGACACTCTGCTCTTGTCACACAACCTAATGCCCCTCACAAGCCCCAGCTTGAACCTGGGGTCTATTTGGGCTTCACATCTGCAGCCCGTTGCTGCTGAATTCTCCCACTCCCAGCCCTGGTTCTATATCACAGCAACCCCATGCATGCCCTGGTGCTGCCAGAAGCATCACCAGCAAGGAACACTGGCAGAAAGGTAAAACTAACTTAACAATAAGCACATTTAAGATAAATGTTTAGAGAAAAAGCTGTTTTACAGGAGGAAAAAAAGACTTGTTCTCACTGCCTGTCAACTTCTTTCAACGCTCCAGGGCTACCCTGGTCCCAGCCTGCTCCCCAAAGCATCTCTGGTCCCTGCTCTTCTGTTGTAAATGCTGTCGTTCTTTTCATCTTCTGTACCCTCCAACTTTCACCCTTTTTGCCCCAAACTTTGCAGGTTGGTGAGCGAAATGGCAAGCCCTTAATGCTTCTCAGCAGTATCTCCGACAGCCCTCAAGTGTTTGCTGCAGGGTGACTTTGTGACACCGTGTTTTCTCCCAGCTTATTTTTCCTCTTAGCCTTCTGCAGATGCCAAGCATCCCATTTACCAGGAGAGCACATGGCATTCATAAATCATCCCTGAGCTCTCCTGCCTCCCTCACAGCAGCAAGGCTTTGCCTGAAGCTTCTGCCTTCCCCTTGAGCGCATGGTTGAGGAGAACGGCTTGCTGTAGCAATGAGTTACTGCCCCCATTTAACGGGGAAAAACCATGGAACTGCAGAGGGAAACTGTAATAGCTGCTAAGCTTGAAAATGTGACTTTTCCACCTAATAGTTCATGTCTTGTCTGCTTTCCATGGAGAGTTGGGATTTGGGGTCTAGTGTCTTCTATGGTCTTAGCTACTGGTGGTGGCCGAAATGGCCATCACTGCTGTTGCTTTACCGTTATCATGGAGCTGAAAAGTGGCACGAAAGCTGCTATTTCAGGCTCCTGTGGTCTTGCGTGAACTGGTGCTGTTGCTCCTGTTTTGCGTGGGGGACCGGTGGGACGAGCTTTGCGCCCTGCCTGGGTGGAGGACAGGAGCTTGTTCGGCTTTGCTGGGGGAAATTCAATGGTTGTTTGTGCACAGATTGTGCCCGAAAGAGTTAACTGATGAGGAAACAAGAGCCAGTTCCGCCTAGGGGAGCTAGCAAGTACAAGCATTTTCCTAATATGAAGCTTTGTTTAATTACGTCTGATGAAGGCTTCAGTGGGAGCCATCACTGCCATTGCATTTTCTGGAGCAAATTCCTTCCCTTTGATTCGTAATCTGCTAACATCCCTACTGGCCAATCTTGTACAAACAGCCCTCCAGGCTGTCAAATCAAATGGAAAATGTGGGCTCACATGGCACAGCTAGAGTCTGAGCCCAAAGGGTGTGACGGGGGAGGCCGGGAGGTTACAAGGTAAAGATTCATGCTCCAAACCATCTCCGCACATGTCTGGACCGAGCTCTCACAGATGTCTAGAGATCAGGTCCCGAAGCCCAGCACCCCTGAGAGAGGCTCGCAACAAATTCAGCTGGGTGGTCCCAGTGTCCCCCAGCCCCACGGGAATGGCAGCAAGGATCTGTCACAGAAGATGAATCCAAGCACGCTCCTCATCCCAGTAGCAGGAGTGCGTTAGGGAGCTGCGCGCCCCTTTTCAGGGCAAAAAGGACGAGAACGGTCACAGCCACAGGGCCTGGGATGGGTCACTGCCCCCCCTACAAACAGGGTACTTGGGCAGTGTAGAAGCAGGCATTTGGACCAGTAGGTTATAAACAAGGTAGTTACCTGGACCAGCAGTTTATAGATCTTTCTTGGCCAACAGAAGTCAGACAAGCTTAAAGTTTTGAAAGCAAAAGTGCACAGATTTTTTTTTTTTCTAAGAGCATCAACCTCCCCTGAATCGCAGATGGCTTCGCAATCCAGCGTGCAGTAAGTCACATTGATTTTACAGCCAGGAGTAAATGAAATCATCATCTAGACCAGCTTCTTGCTAAGCCCAGTCCAGCAAGAACACATATTAATTCCTACATTAAGCCAATAATTATGGGTTCATTTGCGATACCACATTTGAAGAGAAGACTTCTGGAAAACTGGCAAAAATACCTCGTGCTACATGAACTCTTGATCCAGTGGTTAATTGCTTTATCTCCTACCACTTATATCTGACTGCTAATCCTGCTTCATTTTGTGTCCTCAAGAGACTCGGATCGTGATCCTGCGCAGCGCATCGCACAGAGACAGCAGTATTTCCCGGTAGGAGCCGAGAGATCACAGCATCATTCCCCACGGGAAACCAGGTCTAGGAAACCTCACTGAGACACAGACTTCATAGAATCGTCCTGGATATATTTATATATTAAAACATAGCAGAAATGACATATGCTAGCATAAATAACTGCATTTACTCATTACTCATACTTTGCCTTTGGAATTTTTCTTCTTTTGTTGTTTTACAGCAGTAGCAACGGCACTTAGAGTAGTAGCAGTACAACTACAGAGCATCCATCTTAATTACATTTCAATTCAATTATCCCCCTTCTTCATGGCTCTGTTCTAATGAGGTCTTCAGGTTGTTGCCGCTGACGATGAACTGGCTGTAGAGGTATTATCTGCTCTTCACCTGAATAAGAGCCATTCAAGGCACAGACCAGAGAGGGCCCTCGAAAGGGCGCAGCCTCGCGCTTTCTGCCTCGCACACAAAACAATCCAGGTTGTGAAACGCCTGTTGGAAAGGCAGATAAAAAAATTAAACAGCCACAGGGCACCCAGGTTGGTGGATGGGTTCCAGAAACATTAGGTCATAGATTAATTTTTTTTTTTTCTCCTCTCTCTCCCAAAATACACTCTGGCACTTTTCCAGCAATTATCAAAAGTCACTTTTTATAGCAAGGGTGTCTTCTACAGCACAGCTCTCCAGATTCTCTTCCATTGGCTTCGTTCTCACCCGATTTCAAAACTTTTCTTTATTTATTTTACATTAAGGTGGAATGGCTCTAGAGACAGGAGCTCAGATTTCCCTCCTGATCACCCCAGCATCAACCAAAACGAACACCCCTAAGGTCGTCACGTTTCTACCAGAACAAATTGTTCTCCTTGGAAGCGGGACAGAGACCTTGTTACATTTGCTTGGCTTGTGCTATGGCCTCTGCCACTTGGGGCTTCTTTTCTGTTGACATCCCACAGGCTAAACAGCAAGTGGGGAGGAACCTGCTCCTTCTCATTTAAATAATTATTCCTGTGGAAATGCGCGGGCCCGATTAACAGTCATTGCAACAAAATTGTGGAATTCACCCATGGTGCATTACCACACTGGGTAAAAATCTGTTGCAAATGCAGAGCAATAGCAGTACTTTCAGCCCAGATAGCGTTGCTAAAGTGTTGACTGGCCCAGGAGCCGGCCATGCTGTGCTTTATAAAGCACCTTCAAGCTGGAAAGTGGGAGAAGTGAAGTGGATTAACAAGGGCCGTAGCACTAAGAGCCAGAATTTGGGGGAAAACCACCAATAACAGAGTCACTGATGCAGACAGCAAAGTCCGCCTTTGGGTTGCACCGCAGACTCAACGATCTTGTCTTGGTGTGTGGGAGCGGCAATCTCATCTTCTGGCTGCTCATAAAGCATCCCATCCCTACTGGGTGCGATGCAAATGGCAGGGTGACCTCATTCAACTCAAATCAGGAGTGAAGTTTACAGACCAAACACATCGCTCTGTGTCTATTATGTAGGTTGTTTGGATTCAGAACTTCTTCTAAAGTCAAGTAGAGATCTGAGGGCAGAGTCAATGTAACCCATCTTACTCCGTGCTCTTACTTCTGGCAGTACTCCTACCACGTTATCCTACTTTAATGACTGATTACAAGAAAGAGGAGGGCTGCTCTTATGGTATTTGCTATTGACTTCAGCAGTGCAGGATCTGCAGACCAGTTAAGTAGACGTCTAGCTATATACATCCACTTCAGCCCCGGTGTCCACAACGCTGTGCCCAAATGTTTTCTAGCAAGTCTAGAAAGCAGAGTCGGAGAGCAGCTTTGAAGCACCATCTAACCTGCCTGCCCCCTCAAGGTGCAAAGGCAGAGTCTATTCCATGTTTGACACTTTTGCCTGTCCTGTCCTTAAAAACGATCAATGACTCAAATTCCATATTTCTCTAAGGAATCTATTCTGGGGGTTTTATTATATTTAGATGTTTCCTAAAGGTCAGCCTGAACCCCTTTGTTCTGGTTCCAATTCACTTCTTATTCATCCTATTGAGAGGGAACAGAGGCTATTTCACTACCTCAATTAAATATTTTTGCATGGTTTTAATTATTCCTCCCTCTCTGACCCCCCTATTCTCAACTGAGCAACCCTGTCTTACTCAGGCTTCCTTTAGATGCTGTGTTTTCTAGACTGCTCATCGATCCTGCTGCTTATTCTGTTGCACAAAACAGACGGAGGATTGTCCTCAATCCACAAACTGAAATTCGTTTAAACTCTAAGTAGATAATTGAAGCTTGTTGGACCAATATCAGGCAATGATCTAATATATTGACGAGAGATCTCTATCTGAGTAGCAATGGGTTAGTCATCGATACGTGCATAAACGACAGGGCATCTGTGGCCAGATTCAACGTGGGTTTACAACATCCACATCCAGGTCATCTACATATGTAATTTGGGCTCCCTCTGAGTCTGCAAGCAGTTGCCCAATGATGGGGGATGAACCAAAACCTGACAAATTCCCACGACTCTCCATGGCTTGAACTAGAGACCCAGTCGTGGAGCAACTACGCACTCATGTCATCCATCATGGGAGACTGTCATAGGGGGATGAGCCATAAAAGTTGTGGATTCTCCCATGTTTTATGTAGGGCTCAGCCTTTAAAAACTCTTTTTGCCCCTCCATGGAGTCACTGAAGAAAGACTGCTGTTGCCAAAGATGATCAAGGTAGTCTGAATTACCTCCTCTCTGTCTGATGTCTACAAAGAGAGACCAAGCCCTGAGGTTAAGCAGGTTGGGATAAATCTGGGTACTGGTGAGTGCTGTGGGATTTGGCTGTGCTTTTGTACCCAGTGAAAATCTTCTCTGAAAGCCCCGGCTAATTCCACCCTTAGTCCAGGCTGGGTTAAGTTCATTAAGCGCCTTTCCAGAAAAGTTGTGTTGCATGCTTAAAACACCAAATCCAGGAGCTCCCAAGACACAGGGTGTCTTCTGCCACCTTAAGTAGATGGTGAGACATGGGAATCTGAACCTGACCCAAATAGCCCGAGATATATCTTATACGGTGACGTGGATTTAAAAGGAGAAAGGAAAAAAAAAGATATTAGCACACAAAATATTAAGTCATTCATATTTTCTGCAATTAATTTATCTGTCATCAATAGGCTCATAAACTATTTGACTCCATGACAGCTTGGAAAGAGAAGATGCCAACTTTTCCTGCAGGTGTGCATCTGGTTGGGAAGACATCAGCAATTGTACGTGCAGGGAGGGAGGATGATAGGAGGGAGACAGAGGGGTTGTGAAATAAGATGGGAGGGAAAGGGTTGGCAAAAATGCTGGCTAGCTGCATTTGTCCTCCTTAGAGAAGGTTTGCAAAGCCCTGGCTTCAAGCAGCACTCCCAAAAATAGGTCGAGAGCCCCTCACTGCACAATTTTATTGATCTGGCTTCAGGCAATGAATCTGTGAAAAGAGCCCAGGGCACTATAGAAATGGTTCAGCACATTTCCTATATTCGGTGTGATACTAAAATCCGTATTCAGGGCCAAATATCAGGTGCTTACATGCTGGTGAGATTGTAAATCCTACTGATTTCACTAGGATGTAGTTTCCTTATGGTTTTTGCATATTTGCTCTTCAGAGCTGCTCCCTTGGCACTCCCGTGGGTACCTCCACGCTGAGCCTGTTTAATGGCCATGAACTACAAGGCTTTGGGGTTCCGAGATTTGGAAAACGACCCGAGTGAAGACAGATCAGAGGGGTCCTGGTAAAGTTCAAGCAGGGGTGGGCGAGAGGGGTGTTATAAAAACTAGACAGTGTCATGAGTGAACCCCCCATCTCCTATCAGGATGGAAACATATGAAATAATCCCAGGATATTGTTTTAGCAGATCTCAAGGTTTTTCTCTGAGCCAGGCAGCATGGCTTGGAGGGGATGGGAGATGCACAACTCAGGAAGAGACCTGAGCATGGCCAATGAGCCTTGGTGTTTCCAAGCACTTTCAGATGAAACCCCTCTGTGGCAGCACCTAATAAAATGTGAGTCTGCCACAGCCTGCCTTTCCTACTAACGAGGTCAGCTCTACTGCCAGGGCTGAACTGTGGAGCTGAGAAAAACTGGTAGAGAGCTCATTGTGTCCCTGCCCTGGGTGAAAACTGCCCGGCACGGTGATGGAGAAGACCTCTGAGGAGCCAGGGGCTGGAAGGAAGACCTCAGTTTGCAGGGAGGCAACTCCTTTCCCCACGCCTGTGTCTGCACTTGCTGCTTGGAGTTTGGTTTTATCCAGATCTCAGTAAGCTTGAAAGCACTTGGAAAGGTAATTCAGCAGCTCTGAAATGCTTTGTGGGATCTCTTGGGGCAAGTGTTTCTTGACCTCCTTTTTTTTTTTTCCTTAAGTTGAAGTTAATTAATTTTAATAATCAGAAAGGTTCTGGTTCCCACCCTGGGTTCATGTAGCTCCCTCATCCCTACTAGGGAAATTGTGGGGTTGTGGCAATTTTTCCTGTCTGGTAATTTTGGCAGCACAAAGTTCCACATAAGTATCTGCTGATTTCTATTATTTTTTTTTATTGAAACTGGTGTTTGGATGAAGCCGATGCCCAAAAGACCGAGATGGTTTTGCATTCAAATGCTGTAAAAAGCTGTTATCTGATCACTTTGTGCAAAAAGGCAAAAAGCAAAGCCGTTACAGACACAGAAACAAATAATGTGTGGAAATGCGGAAAAGTCCTGATGAGAAAGCTCTGTCAAGAAGAAAAGCAGGTAATGAGTCACAAGGGCTAAGGAAAAACTAGTAGTGAGTAGAGTCCTGGCTACCTTTTTGCCTGCCTTTTGGCAGAAAATGAAGGGGGAAGGTAAAAGCAAGGGACACTGCTGTGGTTTGGGTACCAGAACGGGAAGGCAGGAAAAATGTGTAGTGAGAAACACAGAAATTAAGATTTGGGTTTGTTAAATAATGAGGATGCCTAATTTCTACTGAAGCTCAAGCAAAGCTGAGGATGCTTTAAACTGAACCCTTTAAAGAATATCAATCTGCCCAAAGAGCTGGCTCTACCATGCACATACATATTACATATTTTATGTATTGCAGACTTTTCAGCCCCCCATGAAGATTTAATGTTATGTCTTAAGTGCGTTATGTCCTTCTGGACCAGAAAAGAGTCGGGGATGCAGCCAACCAAACTCCTGCTGTGCTCGAGTCCCAGCTTTGTCTCCGTTACCAGGTGCGATGCCATCCCAGCTCCTATCGCGGCCCACAGAGACATCTAATGGTCCCGTAACATACTGCAGAGGATGACGTTGCAGTGCATGACGTCATGCCAGCGTGCCTGAGCAGTGACCTGGAGCAGCCACCTTTGCAGAGGAGCCCCAGCGACTGCACCCCAATGGCCAGAGCATCCTGGGAACTGCAGCCTGGCAGTGCAAACAAGGTCTGTGCCTCCCCATCAGGCATAGCGATAGGCTTCAGGACTGATAATGTGTTTGTCACTGATATACCTGCCTCAAAACTCAAGAGACAAACACCTCCAGGGTTGCAGAAGCTCTGGATCAAACCCCTGGTAGATGTTGCCTCTCCGTTGTGATCTTAATGCTTGTCTAAATCCAGCTTGTGCAGTGGGTAGTGGGTTAGAGGGGAGAAGTAGCAATGCCCGTGATCATAGAATCATAGAATCTTCATGGTTGGAAAGGACCTTTGAGATCATCGAGTCCAACCATACACACACAAAACCCCCCCCTACAATCTCTGTCACTAGAGCATGCCCTGAAGTGCCGAATCTACACGTTTCTTAAATACCTCTAGGGATGGTGACTCAACCACCTCCCTGGGCAGGCTGTTCCAGTGCCTGACCACTCTTCCAGTAAAGTAATTCTTCCTAATATCTAATCTAAACCTCCCCTGCCGCAACTTCAGACCATTTCCTCTGGTCCTGTCATTATTCACCTGGGAGAAGAGGCCAACACCCACCTCTCTGCAACCTCCTTTCAGGTAGTTGTAGAGGGCAATGAGGTCTCCCCTCAGCCTCCTCTTCTCCAAACTAAACATGCCCAGTTCCCTTAGCCTCTCCTCATATGGCTTGGTCTCCAGACACCTCACCAGCTTGGTAGCTCTCCTCTGGACCCGCTCCAGCACTTCAGTGTCCCTCTTGTACAGAGGGGCCCAGAACTGGACACGGTACTCAAGGTGAGGCCTCACCAGTGCCGAGTACAGAGGCACGATCACTTCCCTACTCCTGCTGGCCACGCTATTCCTGATACAAGCCAGAATGCTGTTGGCCTTCTTGGCCACCTGGGCACACTGCTGGCTCATGTTAAGCTGGTTGTCCACCAGCACCCCCAGGTCCTTTTCTGCTGGGCAGCTTTCTAGCCACTCTTCCCCAAGCTAACCCAAGTGATGAGTTAGAGGGGAGCCGTAGCGATGCCCACGGTGGATCTGAAGGGTGGTGGGTTAGAGGGGAGCTGTGGCAATGCCCACGGTGGGTCTGAAGGTGAATCCTTGATGCTGTGGACAAAACCCAGGTGGGACATGCAAGCATTCCCCATTGACCGCAGAAAGCTGCAGAGAACCGCTGCTTCATTTGGGCCGCTCAGCTCCAGCAGCGCATCCCACCCCTGAAAAGGAACTAAACAAAAACAGAGGGAAAGGGGAAAAGCAAAGAATCAACACAAGGAGTTTTGCTCCACAAATAGGGAAAAGTCTCGAACGTGCCACTGGCATGTTGCTGCAGACAGCTTAAACTGAGAGAAAATTCTTTGGCAGTGACATCAATTCAGCAGTAAGTAATGCATTTTCAAGGGCTGAGATTCAATTTAAGGTCTCGTCAGTGAGTGGAATGATTGAATGGTTTTTAAAAAAAACAAAAACAAAAACAGAAACAAAAAAAAAACAAAACCAACAAAAAAACCCACACCAAAACCCGACAAATGAGACTCCTTTTGTTAAGCTCTCATCAGCCCATAATTTAAAAGGTTTTTTTCTCCCCCTTTTTTCCACTTGAACTGTGGTTTGTGTATGGAAGTCTGCTAGAACTGCCTTGAACTTGGCTTTCTCTAGAAATAGCCCCCCGCCCCCCCAACCACCAAATCTAGAAGCTGACAATGGTGTTTTTATGTTTTCAGGTGCCGAGTGACTCATACAAGGCTTTGAGCATCTCTAGCGCCCCCACACTCACCCCTTTTACCTACAAGCTGAGACCCAGCAGAAACCACAGATTCCCTGAATGGCAGGGAAGGAGAGCAAGAAAAGGGCAATTTTGAGCTCTGTATCCTTGAGAAATACAGCACAGAAAACTCTTTTTTTTTTCTTTTTTTTTTCTGGTAAACCATGCAGCTTTCAGCAGTCAGTGTTTTATAACCTCCCTAAACCAAAACCTGCCCCAGAGCACTGGGTTTAATAACCCCCAGCAAATCTGGCCTCTGGAAAATGTCATGTTTTTTTACTCTACAATAAAAAAAAAAATTAGAAATTACCATAATTTTACAGGGAGCTCTCACTGCCTATGAATTTAAAACTAGCCCGGCTAATGCTCTGGTGAAAAGGCAGTAAAGAATAGTTTTGTACCAGCAAGGGAAGGGCTTAAAAGTTTATTTTCTTGCTGAGTGACTGGAGTTAGGCAAAACCCATCCCCAAAGGTTTCATTGCTGGTGATGCAGCTGCAGGGATTGCCAAATACATACTCAACAGAGGACTAGTTTTCTAAAAATAGTGATTAGATTGTTAACTCTGTCTCTCTCTTGATCCAAATTAAGTCTGAGGACAGACCTGGAGCTGGTGTGAAGGGAAGGGGGGTGCCACAGAGCTTAGCACTTTCTACCAGCTCTGTCCTCTTATCTCCTGCAGACCAGGGCTAGGAGGAAAGTTGGGGTGACCACCAGATCTCCATCTTTAAACACGGTGTGGTTTAGGCTAAGGCATTGTTTCACGCTGGGGAAAAAATGGGCAGAACCTCATATTTGGGCTGTTTTGGGGTGAATATGGGTGTATGATTTCGGCATTGGGTTTGCAGGGTCTTCTGTGCTCAGCCATGTGGGTGACCGGAGTTTGCCTTTGGCTGGGAAAAGGGGTTTTATCTTGTGTGGCTGTTTGGAAATGGGATGTTTAATCAAAGCTGGTTGTCTTGACTCTGCAGTGAAGGGAAAGAGAGAGAGGTGAAGCCAGCAGCCCATCCTAGCTCTTGTAGACAGGTCTCTCTGGCCAGGGTGAGCTCACGCCTGGTGGTGCTCACTGGGTTTGACTCCTCCGCGAGTGTCTGTAGGTGGATTGATATGGTTTTGAGGTGGTCTGCAGGTCGACTGAGACGGCTTTGAGGTGGTCTGCAGGTATTTTGAGAGGGGGTAGAGTAGGTACTGGAGGCTTTCCTCGAGCATCTCCAACTCCACAGTGCCACCTCCATGTCACTTGACTTTTGAGTGATGTGAGCCCAGGCTATTGAAGGTTCCTGACCTTCCAAACAATGCTAGAAAAAGCTGTAACGCGTGTCCAAGAGAGAGCCAATGGTTTTGCACAAAGGTTTTAGGAGGGACTGGTTCAGATGAGGTGCAGCATCTGTCTTTGGGGCGGGGAGGTGCAGGGCACAGCCAGGATGATCTCTCCCAGACATGATCCTTCAGGTCGAGGTTGGAGCACTCCATGGGACAAGAATTAGAAGCAGTTTCCATAGCTGAGCTGCAGCCCACTCCTGAGGAGCCTTATCTTCATCTCTAATTGTGTCTATTCACATGCAATCAAAACCCTAGGGGTTTGGGATTAGATCTGCTCTGACATTACCCGAGGCAAAACAGCAGCTGGGCGTAGAGTGTTTGTTTTGGGGGTTTGTGCCATGGCAGAGGAAGAAGAAGCTGCGATGTGAAGTGGCTGCGAGGTAAAGCACATCTCAGCTGCACGTTGTGGCTCAGCTTTCCTCGGCAAGTCCCTCCCTCTTGCTTCCTTGCCTTGCTGGTGATGGCTATGAACTGAAAACCCAATAAATGGAAACGCTGGGGAAAAAGCGCTAAAATAATACTACTGCCAGGATTAGATTAAAATAAGATAGGAAAACCCCATTTAGAAATCAACTGCTACTAAATAATTCATACCCCTCTCCCATGGACCCTACTTTCCTGCCTCGTGCTTCAACAACTAAAACTTTTTGGTTTCTGGAGTGGTTTGGAAAAAAAGGGTGTGGGGGATGAAAAAGTTGCTTAAAAAGTAAGTCAAAGGCTCCAACATGTGTTCTTGGCCAGTTGAATTCAAGATGAGGGTTTTAGGCTTCCCGTGGGAGCTCCCTTTCACAGCTCTCCCCTAATCCTCTGGAAATCGCCTGTTCCCTACAGCTGTTGGTTCACCAGATAAACTATTTGTTCAATTATTCTTGGCCGAGATGGCGCGGGCTGCCTCAAAGGCTGCTGGCTCCATCCCTCGGCCCACTTCAATCGCCTCCGGAGGAGCCCCAGCCCGTTTGAAGCCCACCATCCTCCTCACAAGGCCATCTCCACTCCCGCCCCTGCATCCTTTTTTATCTCGCCACAACATCCCCAAGCGCGGCCGATGATACTCCTGTGCGGCTGCAGGGGCAGGTTGGGAGGGCGGCTCCAGTGTTGGAGTGCCTGGGCGAGAAAATAATTACAAATGAAAGAGAGATTAGCAGAAGCTGTTGCGACAAATGCTGCCGAAATGGTTTCTGGAGCGCCGGCGGTCCCTTCTAACGGGAGAAGTCAGCTGCAGCTGCCGTCCCTATGGCGATGCAGAGAAACACGGGTCCCGCTGGGACCCCGGCATGAAAGCCTAAGACCCGACAAACCACGGCTCGGGGGGACGAGATGATGGACCGGGGCAGCTTCGCATCATCCAAACGGACTGGTAATTAACACAAATCTTTTTTTTCACATTTGTCTGCCCCCTCCGCCTCCGTCCCCCAGGCTCGGCTTTTGCAGAAGCCTTCAAACCCCTCTAATAAATGGCTCGCAGCTGCTGAAAGACGGCTCTTGCCTGGCGCTGGGAATCGCTCTGGGTTCACCTTGTGAGGAGTCCGAGCCTTCGGCCTCTCCGAGACGGGCACGCGGTTCCTAAATGGTTTATCCTCACTTCAGGTAAAGCCCCGTTTCAGTTTGCCAAATCTCCCCCCATTTAACCAAAAGGTGAGGATAACACGGCATGGTGTAGCAATAGGATGAGGGGGACCGGTTTTAAACTGGAACAGGGGAGATTGAGATGAGATCTGAGGAAGAAATTCTTTGCTGTGAGGGTGGTGAGCCCCTGGCCCAGGTTGCCCAGAGAAGCTGTGGCTGCCCCATCCCTGGAGGGGTTCAAGGCCAGGTTGGACGGGGCTTGGAGCAACCTGGGCTGGTGGGAGGTGTCCCTGCCCAGGGCAGGGGGTGGCACTGGATAGTCTTTAAGGTCCCTTCCAACGCAAACCATTCTATGATTCTATGATTCTGTATGTTTGGACATGCAGGAAAAACCTTTGTGGTCTTTACATGAGAGGTTAAATAGTTGATTATTCATGGAAGGAGGAGAGACGGCTTTTGGGAAGTCGTTCTTACTGGGTGTGAGGCTGAAAGCATCCCGCATGTCTGCCCGTGCATGGCTTGGCCCAGCCGGGTGGGTAGATCTGATGGAGCCGAGGTGTGAGATGGATGGGTGTCTGCACCACAAGAGAGGGCGTGACAAAATAACATTTTCCTTCATTCATGTGGTGGGGGAAGAGCTGACTCAGTCCTCATGCACGTAAGCCCTGCATCGTGCACGCTTGAGGTGAAAAGTGGCAATGTCCAATACTAATTATGGGGTATT
>VWZL01006199.1:258897-288799 GCA_013396915.1 Stercorarius parasiticus | reverse complement strand
CTTGACCCATGGGGGGAGTCCCACCGGCCTGGGGTCCCGGTGGGACGGGGGAAAGGGGGGGTTTGCTGCTGCCCTGGCTGCAGTGGTGGGACGCGATGGGGCAGCAATGCTTTCCAAGGAGGAAGTTTGAAAAAAAAAAAATAAAGTTTGAAAAAAAAGCAGGCGGGGGGAGAGGGGGGCAGCCTGGGGGCACAGCATGCCCCCCAAATCCCCCCTCGCCCCTTGCTGGTCTGCCTGCGAGAAGCCTTCTCCGGCTCCCTGCTCCACTCCCCAGCCAAATTAAATGCAAAATCTCTGCCTAAACACCCAGACCGAGACCGCTGCTGCGTGCACTGAACCAGAAACTCGCTCCCCACCCTCCTCTCCCTGCAGAATTGCCCAGGAAAGTCTCTTCCCATGCCTGAAAATGTGCGGATTAGGAGGAAAAGCAGCGTCCAGCAGACTGCCCTGCCCGAGGAATGGTGCCGCCCTCAGCAGGGCGTTGCTGGGGAAGGATTTCTTCCTTATTCCTACCAGCTTAGTGTTAAAAAAACAACTAAAACCACCTCACTTTCGCAGCGCAGGGTGTGATGGCTGAGGCACAGGGTGCTTGCAGAGGTTTGTGTCGGGCAGCCACAACCATGTAATAAACCAAGGGGTGGCCGCGGTACTCAACCAGCTTAGTTTTGTGTATTTAAAGTGAATAACTGGATGTATCTGGGATGTATTGAGCTGGAAACGGTTTCTTTAGTAGCTCGTCTTGGACAGTTTTCCTTGAGGGATGCTGAGGGCAGCTGGGAGGAGCGCTTGGCCTGTGGGGCAATGGGGACAATTTTAGGACGAGCAATCGTCTCGTCTTTGTAAAAATACCAATTTTTGCGGCGGCGTCGGTGGCGGCAGTGCCGGTTTTGAGTCAGGGCTTTGTGTGGGTTCTTGTTGGGGCTGGGGGAGTCAGGGTTATTCCATCGTTGCCCATCGCGGAGCTGGGGAGGCACAGACCTCAGCTCCCCGAGTCCTGTGGCAACCACCATCTTTAGAGAGCATTTTAATCTGTTCAGCATCACGCAGAGGCGAAGAAAAATGTCTTTTAAGATGGTAACACGCGTTTCCCAAAACAGATCATTTTTAAAGTCAGACCTCATTGCCTTAAAACTGCAAATAAACAAATGCTGGTCGTAAAGAGAAGCAAAAGGATGATGAAGCGCCCCCTCCGAGCCCCTGTAATTAAGATGGCTTTGGCTGATTTGTTTTATTTCTCGGCTTTCTCTGCTGGGCTGTAATTCGGAGCTGCTTCTTGCTGCTTCCCTGACGGTGGGGATGGAGAGCTCAAAGCAGAGAGCAATATAACCTCTCCATCGTGAGCGTTTCGGTCTCTCTCTTTCCCCCCCCCCTCTTTCCAGGTGGGTCCGTTGTGTCTATTAAACAGATCTCAAATCTCCACCATCCCCAGTTTGAAGCTTTCATCCCGGTTTGAACATCCACATTGAATTTTCCCTTTGTTTTTGGATTAGCTCGGTCTATCTCCTGTGTCTATCAGCAGCCGCTCCTGCAGCACCTGATGGTCCTTCAGATATTCCCCGGCAATTGAGCCTAATAGGTTCCAATGATGATGATAATTTTTAACCTAAGATTAAAGCCCCTAAGGATCCTTTAGAGGCAGAGAAGTTGCTTTCCTGGGTTGGCAGATGTGGCTGGGCTCGCGAGTATTACTAACAAATAGCATGATTGCTCAGTGCCACCGTGAAAGCTCCCCGGTGCAGATGGAGGCAGAGAGAGAAGAAAAACCAAGGATAATGGGATGAAATGGTTCAGAGTGGGGTTTTAGTCTGACATTAATGCATTAGGGATCCAACTCCTCAGGGAACTAATGGAAGTGCTGCTATGATTAGAAGTGCCTCTGCAGACAAATAAGACGGTGCTGGTAATGGAGTGAGGCAGCGGGCAAGAAGAGAGCTTGTATTTGTAGGCGATGCCTCTGCTGACATCTCTTGGATGTCTCCTCTGCCATCTTTCTGTCCTCAGAGGGGCGGTTATCTCACCTCCCTGTCTTCTTCTCCAGTCACCCCATTGCTGGATTTCCCTCCAAGGCGGAGGATTTGGGTTGTGTTGTTCCAGGAGATGCACACGGAGAGCACACAGGGTAAGAAATGGGCTGATGGAGGATGCTTTTTTGGCCAAAGCATCTGAGCCACTGCCGTCTATAGGTCTGGGTTTGATGCTCTCCTCCTGCACTCTCATATGCAGCAGGAGGAGACCCAAACCACCTCCAGAATGTTGGAAATAGCTTCATTATTTCCAGATATACACCTCAGTGGCATTCCCCAGCTCAGCCTTTTTTTTCCCGCAAGCCAAGACATTTCTCCGCTGAGTCAGCCTTTCCCCAGGGACCGTCCCCGTCACCCGCAGACGCTCCAAGAGCCAGGCGGCGGGTCCCCCGGAGAGCAAACCAGCTCTGACGTGTCTGAACTGCCTGATTTGCGGAGGTCTAAGGGCAAAGTTAATTGCAGGGGTGATGTCTGCAAGCTGTTCCCACTGGCGAACTTTAGACTGTAATTTCCAAGCTGGGGAAAACGGAAGTGATGCCCCGAGTGAGACATTATCGATGCACTAATAAGACCTTTATTAAAAAAAAAATGAACGCAGTAAAGCAAACGAGAGCTTTGGAAAACTCAAATAGTCTACGGTTTGGCTGAAAAGAGTTTATCTGTGGCTGCTAGGGTAGGACTAGAGGAGGAGGCAAAAGCCCAGTCGGGCTCCTCGCCGTCCTCCGGATGCCTCCCCGGGTGGTTGGCCCATTAGCTATAAACCAGGAGGCAACCAGCTCCTTTGGGAGGTGATAAGAGCAGACGAAACAGTAAATCATTAAGCTAGCGCAGCGCACGGCATTGTAATAAACAGAGGGCAAAGTGCATTAACTACAAGGCAGCGGGGATGTGGGTGCATTGTCGAGTGTGCAGGTTAGGCGGCGAGGGAACGGGGCAAAGCGGGGCCCTGCAGGGATGCCCTGAAGGGGTGGTTGTTGCTGCCAACCCCAACATCAGCTGGACCTTCCGCCTTCTTCTTTTCCCCAGTGCCTGCAGGCAAAGTCTCGCTGCACTTGGAACTGTAGGGATAAACAAGAGCTGTTTGGCTGTTTGCTCCAGGGTGCTCACAGTTGAAAACATGGTTTTGGTTTTGTTTTTTTTCCCCTCTGCACTCACATTTTGCATGTTTTCAGAGGAGGAAGAGCAGCAGGAGAAATAGTTTCGCTGGTCACGCATCCCAGATAAACCACTCTGCTTCCTGCTGGCGAGGGATGGGGCGGCAGCAACCTCGAAACAGTCCCCATCACCCCACTGAGCCCACCCCAGCACACCTACACCTTGTAAGGTGGATATGCTGGCTGCTGAACTCCGTTTAAATGACCTTTAAATTTCCTTGCTTGGTCAATGTGTCCTTTAGTTCATCCTGTTTTGACTGCGGTGATCTCGTGGGAAACCAGCAGGTTCCATTAAATATCTGCCTTTAAAATAGCTAGTCCATGGGGTTCTATATTTGACTATATATTTCTGTGGTAGTGTTGTAACTATAGCGTTAATATGACATGATATAGCTGCAGTACTTCTTGTTTTGGTAGTCCGGGATCGGTTTAGTTCTGCTTTCAGTCGTTATCCTGATATTACACCGTTGCATGCACGTGAAGCGATTCTCTGCTCACCCAGAAAATACAGATTTCTCAGCCACCTCCCCGGCTCAGGTATGCTGCTCCCTTAATCCACAGGGGTACAGGTGGATGTTCTGATTCCCTGGCTGTCTTTTCCAAAGGACTAAAAGGACCATTGTATTAACCCACTGGACTGTGCTAGCATTGCTGGTAAACGGTGTCTTGCTTTGATTTTGTGTTTAATTACTGAATGTCAATAAATCTCTCCTTTTAAGTCACGAAACCTTGCAGTGCTGCTAACAGCTGCCTGCAAACCTGCTCGACAATAGGGTAAAAAATAATACTTCCATGCACAGATTCTCCACCCTTGGCTTAAATCCCCTCCTAAATTTGTTTGCTAGGAGCCCTCAGTGGTAGTTCATAGGTATTTGGTGAAGGCAAGGACATCAGCTGCGTGCGCCAGGGTGGTGTTTGCATGAGGAGGCAATGTTTGCTTACCTCCAGGGGTTGGATTAAACCAGGTTTGGTTAAACCTGTTCAAATCGGGCAGGTTGGTGATGGGACTGATCTAACCTGGTAGATTTTCCTGCCTCTGGGAGATGGTATCTATGCCCAGCTGAGCTCTGGGGGCATGGGCTTAACGGGGTGAAACAAGGTGTCCCCGGGACAAACCGACCTGAAATCAGATATTAATAAAGCCAAAGCAACTGCTCTCCCCTCTCAAAGGGAGAGACGTGTTTAACCTCACCCCCGAGTTATCCTTTATGCAGAAGGCAGGCAACAGCAGAATAAGAGCATTTTTTTTGGTTTGTATTTCCAGCAAGTGAAGACTGGAGCCCAAAATGCAGCTGGGGAAGGCAGTTTGAGGATAACCGGGTCATGGGGGTCTGGGATGGGGACATCAGGTCCAGCACCAAACTCCGCATCCCCTTGCTATGTGGATGGATGGATGGATGGATGGATGGATGGATGGATGGCATCCACACCACGAGCGAGCTGGTTTCTGCCTGGCGTTAAGCTCAGCTCGGGGTGGAGAGCAGCGTTAATAAATGGAGAAGGAAGTCCTTGGTGCCGGCAGCACAGCCCTTGCTATCAATTAAAAAAATCCTAATTGACCAGCCTGCCACAACTGACCTGCGATCGCGCCAAGGCAGGCCCCCGAACATATGCTCGAGCCCACATCAAAGAGCTAATCGTTTCTCCACCTAATTAAGCAAACCAGCAAATGGCAAACAGGAGCCAGCTGGGTTTTAATTGCTGTAATTCTCCTAGGAAACAGGTCCCCGGCTCTCCTACAAATGGTGCACGTGTGTGCGCTTGGGCACGGAGGCTCAAGTGGTTTGGCTGGGATCCCCAGGCTCCCCGCGGTGCAAATCCCAGCTTAGTGATGCTCCGGAGATGGGAAAAATGGGTGAGAGGAGGTGGCGATGCAGGGAGTGAGTTGGTTTCTTTGCCCAGAACAAAAATGTTTTGTTTCCAGCAGCTTTTGGGGCATTTTTGCAGCTATAATTTTTTGCTTTGGCTTTGCGAAATAGATGTGGAGTGGGTTGGGGCTGGTTTTTTTCTCCCTCCATGGACCGAAAAAATTCTGGGAATTTCAAAAATTTTTGGACATAGCACATCGCTTCTGCGACTGCTCAAGGAGCTAAAGAAACCCACTGCTGTTTACCCCTAGACCTTACTGGTTTCCCTGTGTGTTTTCTCTCCTGCCTGGTCCAGAAAAGCCCACCTGCCCTGGTCTGCAGTGGATGCTCTCACTCGTACCTGCAGAAGGGTAGGAAAAGCAGAAGCTACTGCTGGGAGGGACCCAGGGGGGAAACAAAGTTCAGGCTGGAATGTGTCAGAGATTGCAGCAGATATGGGGCCTCTGCTAAACTAGTCTGGGCTATGGCTTTTTCAGATATTTCCTAATCTTGGGGCCAGGACATCAGAGACGTACCACCTCTTACCCTTGGGGGATTTCCCAGTGCTCCTTCCTGTTCTCACGTCCCTGGTCAAGCCTTTTCCAGCCCTCCCTGAAAGGGAAATACCATTTTTTTTCCAGCATTGTGTCAAATAACTGGTGTAAATTGTATAATGGCATCGTTTTTCTTTGCCTTGTAGTCGGAGGACATTGTCAGGATGGCGAACTTCAAGGGTCATGCGCTTCCAGGCAGTTTCTTCCTGCTCTTTGGGCTCTGGTGGTCTGTGAAATACCCGCTGCAGTACCTCAGCCAGAAAGTAAATAAGAAATCACACAGGACTTATTGTTTCCAGCGTGTGGATGCTATTGAAGGGGGAGTCAAAGTCATCTTCGCTCTAATAGGTAAGGGTTATATTTTACTAGATATGCCGGTAACTTCCCAGCCTGTACTGGAGCCCTTACTCCAGAGAAACCAGCCCAGGCATGGAAGGATGCATCCTTGATGTTCATCTTGTCTTATCTCTAATAACGTTTGACGTGAAAAAAACAAGTCTCATAGCCCTTCCCAAAGCTGAGCTACTATTAATAGAGGTTTTTTTTATATCCAGTCCTTTCTCCCTAACGCAAAACCATCAGCTCTTGCTTCAGAACCTCCCCCCCAGCAATGAGTAGCATCAACCATCGTTGCATATAAACCACCAGAAACGGCATGCTCTTGCGTGTCCGTGCAGGGATGCTGGCAGAGCAGTTCGTCCCGGACGGTCCACACATGTACCTCTACAGTGGGGAGAACCACGACTGGGTGAAGCTGATGAACTGGCAGCACACCACCATGTACCTCTTCTACGGTCTCTCTGGGGTGGTGGATGTCTTCACCTACATCTCCCAGGTGGTGCCGCGGGGTCTGGACCGCCTCATGCTCTCCGTGGCTGTGTTCGTCGAAGGTCAGTAGAAGGTGGCACTTAATTCGGGCAGGGATGTTGGAGGGTGAGTGAGAGAGGGACCAACATTTGCCAGCGTGAGATATTGCTCTGAACGCCCCCGAAGATAGGACACGTTGTTGGTGATATATTATCCAAGGGCAGTCTGTAGCAAGATGGGAAATACAGGCATCAATAGGTCCTGGCTTCCTCTGCTTTGGGATTTCTGGGGTGACAGCAGTAGAAAGCAGCAGGCTGAGTTTCCTCGTTATGATAAATGGCTGGTGGACGCTGCATTTATCTTACATCTACAGAGCTGTTTGCGTGCCCCGTGTTCTCCCCTGAGAGCCGTTAATTGCACTGCAGGCATCGTCATCCTCATCTGCTTGCGTTGCACGTGGCAAATTCGAGTGACTTATTCTGGCTTCAGCGCATCATGAATATCATTTTGTCTTCAGGCTGTCTTGCCAGGATTTCAGACACCTCTTGGATCACACAGGGAAAAGACAATAGGAAATGAAGGTCTTGCTTATGTAGAAAACCCCTTAATGAAGGCATATGTCCTGTTATTTTCCCTTCCCTGATTCCCGAGGTTTTTGAAGCAGCAGCAGGGGCGGCTCAACAGGCACACTCTGGCATGTAAGAAAAGGAAATCTATCATTTCCAGCTCCTAAGAAAATGGTGAGGTTTAGTGACACAAAAGCGGGACACAGCAGGAGCCTGGCTAGGAGGGGAGCGTGATCTGAAGAGGTGACAGCACAATGTGGGAAGAAAACCACCCTTCCGTTGTCCTCTGCCTTTGGTCCCCATCTTGCTCAGATCCTCCTGCCCCAAGGTTGGGCACCTCATCCCTCTAGGAGGCTGGGATGCTAGGAGACATGGAGAGAAGGCTCTGGGGAGACCTTACAGCAGCCTTCCAGTATCTGAAGGGGGCCTACAAGAAAGCTGTAGAGGGACTTTTAAACAAGGGCATGTAGTGATAGAATGAGGGGGAATGGCTTTAAACTGGAAAGGGGTAGATTTAGATTAGATATTTGGAAGAAATTTTTCACTCAGAGGGTGGTGAGCCCCTGGCCCAGGTTGCCCAGAGAAGCTGTGGCTGCCCCATCCCTGGAGGGGTTCAAGGCCAGATTGGACGGGGCTTGGAGCAACCTGTTCTGGTGGGAGGTGTCCCTGCCCAGGGCAGGGGGTGGAACTGAATGGTCTTTAAGGTGCCTTCCAACCCAAACCATTCTATGATTCTATAATTCTATGTGGAGTCCCTTGTTTTCATGACGGCCTGTCTCAATTCACCACCCAGGCAGGTGATTGACTCTTCTGGGGCTCTGTGGTCATGGTTGGTGCTGTTAATGCTACTCGAAGCATTGTACGTATTTTGGCAGGTTGTCTCTTCTATTACCACGTCCTTCACCGCCCCATGCTGGATCAGCATATCCACTCCCTGCTGCTCATCGCCATCTTTTCAGGGGCCAGCAGCGTCATGCTGGAGGTCTTCCTCCGCGACAACATTGTCCTGGAGATGTTCAGAGCCGGTGTCACTATTGTCCAGGGAACGTGGTTCTGGCAGGTCAGTTCTGCCTTCTCTTGCGGAGCAGAGCCCCGAGGTAGGAGAGCAAGGGAAAAGGGAAGAAGCAGCCGTACATCACGTATCAATTGTGTGTCTCCGAAGGATAATTTTGCCAGGCTCGCTTCATAAATAGATCATAACCCAGAACGAAAATTTACTTATCACAGGTCATCTCCGATGACTGCTCCTGCTGAAATAGCTGTTTGTCTTGGCTTGTTGCTTCTCTGGGGGGAAACAGCAAAAGCAAGCGCTCGCAGTGAGCAAGCAGCATTCTACAGTGTCTAACGACCACGTACTAATTGCTTAATGTGTCTAATGCACCCTGCAGCACTCCCTCTGGTTTAGTGGAAAGATGCAAACCCCACCTAGCAATAAAATGGCTGAGTAAAAATACAGCCAGCTGCTCGCTTTGGTAGCAGGCAGAGAAGCAAAGAAATCAGCTGGAGGTAACCACTGCCGAAAAGAAATGCAAGTTCCCCTCCTCCTCCTCAGCCCCAGGGCTGCTGGGCGAACTCAAATTCAGAGATTAAAAACCATGCTGAGCTCGCAAAACACGAAATTTGGAGTTTTTAAAAGATGGCTAGGAGCCTGCAGTGCAGGGGGACAATTGTGTCCGGATATTGTACAGAAAAAGAGAGACCGTGGGCGCAGACTTGCTTTTTGTGACCTCTCATTGCCAGGCTGGACTTCAACGAGTCCAGCACTGTCTCAGAAAAAAACATGTTCCTGGTCAGGGCTTAAGTCCCTTGGTCACCGTATGGATCGTGGTGATAACCAAGATGGACAGAAGGGTGCTGGAGACCTTCAATACATTGATTATTTTTTTTTCCCTTCCATCCAGATCGGGGTTGTGCTGTTCCGGCCATGGGGAGGTCCGGTGTGGGATGAGGAGGACCACAGCAACATCATGTTCCTCACCATGTGCTTCTTCTGGCACTGGGCAGCCGCCGTGGCCGTCCTGGCTGTAAACTACACTCTCGCTTACTGGTATGGCTGGGGCATGAATTTGGGCAGGAGCGAAATGGGCAGACAGGGATGGGGATGGCTGGGGTGAGATGCAGATGTACTCCTGGAGCACAAAGTCACCGCTGAATAAGCAGCCCCTGACTGCTGCAAGTTTTAGGGCATGGCAACAAGCGTACACATTATTTGTCGACTGCACAGAATGCAAAATAGTGTCAGCGAGAGCATTAAACATGGAGAAGTCAAATAATCAAGCCCCCAAAGCTGCTCCTGGAAATCATGCTGCTTTTTTTTGTCTGCACTGGGTGCTGGAAGTCAAATTGTAATTTGATAGAGAAAACAAAGCATTACCAGGACCTCCTGACACTTTGTCCCCTCCTTTGCAAGGATTTCGAAGCGGTCGACAGTCACTGAGTTATTAGAGGTACAACATCACTGTCTGGTGGCTAAGACATCACCAGATGCAGGCATGGCTTTTCCAGGGGGATGGGAAGGGGACGTTATCCCACTTTCAGGGGTGCTCCTACAGCTTACGAGCCTCTAGGCTGGGGGGAGGCTTAGATTGGATGTTAGGAAAAATTTCTTCACCGAAAGGGTTATCAAACAATGGAACTGGCTGCCCAGGGAAGGGATGGAATCACCATCCCTGGAGGTACTTAAAAGACGGGTAGACATGGTGCTGAGGGACATGGTTTAGTGGTGGACTTGGCAGTGTAGGGTGGATGGTTGGACTTGATGATCTTAAAGGTCACTTCCAACCTAGATGATGGTATGATTCTGTGATTCTCTGAGGGATGCTGGTTTGCTGAGACGTGGGCCACAGAAGTTATAGTCTATGCAAGCAAATAGACTTTATACAGAATAAAAAATCTCTAGTCCCCCCCAAAGAGCATTTTAGAATCATAGAATGGTTTGGGTTGGAAGGGATCTTAAAGACCATCCAGTTCCTACTCCGTACCCTGGGCAGGGACACCTCCCACCAGACTAGGTTGCTCCGAGCCCCGTCCAACCTGGCCTTGAACCCCTCCAGGGATGGGGCAGCCACAGCTTCTCTGGGCAACCTGGGTCAGGGTCTACAGGTCTTTAGGACCTCTATAATATTTTCTCCCCCTCTGTGCATTCATTACAAGTGCTCTTCGCTCCACTGAGCAGCCTGGTGAGAGGCACTAGTTTGGGGGTTTTGCTAACGGTGATTTATCACTTGTGTGTTCCAGGTGCATCCAGAGGTGCAGGAGAGGCAGCGGAGAGCCCTACATCAATCTCGGAGTCCGGGAGCAGAAGTGTGACATGAGCTCCCAAGCCGCCTTCTTGAATGGATCTGATGAAGAGTGAAGAGGGTGCAATCTCCTTCTCCAAACGCACAAAGAATACGTTTTCTAGAAGAAAAAAAATAAATTAAAATCTAATGAAATATTTATGTTTTGGAAGAGTAAAGAGAGATGCCACTGTTCTGCTGCTGGGAAGCATGTTGAGCTCATGGGTGGTAGCTGCCCTCCATCCGCACCTGAATATCACCATCTCTGAAACGAGCTCTGTTTGCAGTGATTTTTAGCAACAAAATTAAGTGCAGAAATTCAAGAGGATGAAATGGCTTTGTCCGATGGGTTCCCAGGCACATTTCCATAGCGATGGACAGCATCCTTTGTCCAGTTGACTCTTCCAAGTGCCTGGAGGGTTTGACCTGCCGCGATTGAAGTCAGGGAAACCTCCAGGCTGAGGTCAAGCACCTCTGGACCATGGCATCATCCGAAGGAGGAAGAGTAAAGGAGTGTTAAACGTGAGATTATGTCAAATTTGCAACATCATGGCTTGATTTTGCACAATACAGATTTTATTACCGAAGCTTTGAACTAAAGAGGGGTTTTGTTAATAGTTTTCCTGTTCACTTAAAGGCTGAAAGAGTGAATAAATGTGAAATAAAAATCCTCACTGAGCTGATATCCTTAAATTTAAGTCTGATAAATTATAGAGTGTGTAATAATAGCTTAGACAAATCCATCCCTCAGACCTGTAAAGCCTGAAGGGCTGTAAGATACACGGCTAAGCAGCATGGATTCGTAAAACGTCCCAGTTTTCCATTGAAAATAAACCCCGCAGCTTGGAAAGTGAGATGAAACAGGCACACGTGTTGTTTTTAGCCTGCCTGTGCCAGCTAATTTCTTGGAAAAAGTGTGTGGAAATGTCTTCTAGATAAGAGGAAAACGTGCTAGTTGTGAGTATCAGGATTAAAAAAAAAGTAAAAAAATTAAATATATAAATACCGGTACAAGCTGAATTGTAACTGTTCATGTCTCAAACCCTGGGGCTGGAAGGATGCTCTGCTCTGGAGTCTTCTTGCCGATGGGTGACGGGGAGGGGGATGGATGGCAGCTGATTTCTGTGCTCACGTTCATGCTCGAAGAGAAACGGGCAGGTTCCCAGCGTTTGCGATCGTGTGCTTGCCCCCAGGGAAGGCAAATCTCGTCTTTTAACACCCCTTGCTCCGGTGCAAAGAGCTTGTTGCAGACTGAGGGGGCTACAGCCTGGATTTTATTGCTTATTAACAGCGCTGTAAAGATTACCTAGCTTTCCTGGAACGCCAGCTTTCCTGTATTTCCACCACTGAGCCGCTTTATTCTGCAGGGCTGGGTATCAGGAGGTACAACCAGGCTCGGTGCGAAGAGAATGAAGCAGCAGAGCAATTTATCTCTGTAAATCCATCTGATAAATGACGCACAATTAAGTCTCATAAATTGCAACCGCTGAACGCGATGCGCATTTTGCAAATTTTTTTTTAATTTCTTTTTTTTTTCCTGCCAAGTTGGGGTTTTTTTTCTCAACTGCAGAAATTCCTCTTGCTGCTATGATGAGACACAACTGGGCAAAGAGGCTGGGACCTCCAAACACGCAGAGAAAACCCTATTTGCAAGCTGACAAACTGATTTACCTGCAGCGCTGCAGGACCGAAACCAAGCTTCATTGGTGCTCTGAATGATTTCTGGTCTATTCTGGATTATTTTCCTTTAGAAAACACACCAAACATCCCTATTCCCGATAAACAGCCACATGAGGGCAGCACCGAGTGGCAAAGCTAGTGGTGGACATGGAGGACCCTACTCCAGGCTGGCTGAGGTGGCGGTCACCTTGCAGCCACCCTCCTCCTTGCTGTCCCCAAAAGTCGGAGGTTATTCCCATCCCAGGGTACACAGATTAAAGCTGACCTCGGTTTTTAAAAGCCCTCCTTGCTTCTGAAGGCAGGAGAGGGTTGATTTAATCCTCCTCCGCTCCCTTTGCTGCTCTCAACCAAGTTGCCGCCTCCTTTCGCCCCGAGGTTTTCTTTCTCCCTTGTCACCGTGTGGCCACAAAACGCTTTTCCCCTCTGTAGCACCCAGTGTATGGAATAGTTTCTGTCTGCCTCATTAACTCCCTGCTCCTACAAACATCCCAGGACTGTCAATATAGCACTCGCTAATTTGTTTTCCAACTCGGGAGCACATTCTTTCCCGAGGTATGAAGGTCAGCGAAGGAGGCGAGATACAGCCTGTGATTAAGTAAGAAAATACAGGTGGTGTACATTTCTGGATGAAAATTAAGGATTTTTGGTTTAGCTTAAAAACCACATTTGTAAATAGCCTCGGTACCCAAACAAGGGCATGAAGGTTGCACGGTGCGCAGTAATTGGTCCAGAGATGGTTTGTTATATAGAGAGGTGCAATCACAAGCCATCCTCCTATTTATTTCTCATGCGATAGATATACCAGGACAGTCCTAAATCGAGTATTGCTTTTATCACAACCTTAATACCAACCAGTGGGCCTGGATTCACGGAGGTTGTGGCTGCCCCATCCCTGGAGGGGTTCAAGGCCAGGTTGGACGGGGCTTGGAGCAACCTGGGCTGGTGGGAGGTGTCGCTGCCCAGGGCAGGGGGTGGGACGAAGTGACCTTTAAGGTCCCTTCTAACCCGAACCATTCTGTGATTATGTTTTTCACCTTATAAATTGAATTATCAGCTAGTGTCTTTGTACTGGACCCGCTGGCAGCTGGGGTATATCTGTAGCCGTAGCCACAGCTGGCTTTAAAAGGGCTGCCCTAGGTGGTATCTCAGGGGTGGGTTTTGTCTTGTGTAACCGCAGCCTGATGTCGTTGGACGGTGTCGCTCAAGGCTGGGGGGCTGCCAAAATGAGGGATTTCACTAAAATCAGTGACTCTGTCCATCCACCGCAGGAAGGAGCTGCTGAGCATCCCAATGCTGGTGTCTCACCTCCTCTTGCGGAGGAACCCAGCCAACACCCCCTAAAACCAGCCGAATATGTTGGCAGCCAGTTCTTCCTCCAGCTCGAGAGACAAGCCCTTCGTCAAGAGCCCGTCCACGAGCCGCTCATTCCTCGGGCAGAGATAGGATCTACCGCTGCCACCCTTCGGGGCCATGTTTATGTAAGGCTGAAATGGTGGTGTAGGCAGCAGAACAAGCCCTGCCTACGCTTGTACCACCTGCTTCACCTCCTCTGTTGCCTGTTTATGAAAGCCGGTGTTAGCATTCATCATAATAATAGTAATAATAATAATACTTTGCACTTCCTGAACAACCATCCATCTGCAGCGCTCGAGCTGCTGGCAAACCTTTAATTAGATTGTGCCTCCCACCACCCCCAGGAAGCAGGCAAACATTATCACATTTTTTCATTAGCACCGGGGCTGATGAGGAACCTTCAGGGAGGGGATGTTGCAGTTACAGCTGAGAGAAAAAGAAGAAAATAAATACATAAAAAACCAAAATTCAACTCAGGGTTTAGCTTGAGAGGCTGGAGGGGGTCGGGCCCAGATCTGCCTCCCTGGGAGGAAGAGGAGGGCTGGCATCTGCTGGTACAATCCCATAATGCTCCTCCATGCCTCAGAGGTTTGCAGTTAAGGAACTGTGATGGAGTTGCATCCATTCGCACCTGCAGTGATTTTAGCACGCGTGGTGTGTGAGTGACCCGCTCTGTGATTTTTTTGGGGGGTGACCATCCTTTCTCCTGGTATCCCCTCATCGGGCTGTTGTTCCCAACCACTTGCCACTGTTTCACCCTCGTTTTTATCATGGGGATGGTTTAAAAGGCTAGAAACCCCCTTTCCTCACCCATTTCATGCACCTACAACTTTTCCCACTGTCTGCCTGGCAGGTACTTTAATAGGAGTTATCCTTTTCATATAAACTTTTCTCAATGTGCTTTATTCTTTGCAGCCCTTTAAGCCCCATGGAAAAAGGCACCTTCAGCCTGTGAGCAGATGGGCTTCAGCTGGAGCTCGTTCTGTCTCCTCTCCCTCCAGCTGCTGCCCTCCCAGCCTGCCTTCTCCCCACCTTCTCGAAGGATTTGACTCATCTTGCTTTGGGAAGCAGCTTTGTGCTAAGCTACCCTTTGGGGTAACGGTTTATTGAGTTGGGTGGCTGCCGAAAGGAAAACTGAGCTGCAGAGAGGTCCCTGAAGGCATTGCTGCTCTTTTTTCCAGCAAGAAAGGTATTTGCTGTAATGTTTTTAGCGCTAGGTCTGTAAGGAAGAGCTCCTATGGGGGGGTTGCATTTCTCTCTGTGCTTGGTAGTGAGCTCCTGAAGCTTGGGTGAAGCTGCCTGTGTTTGTGGAAGCCCCTCTGCTGCTTGTGGGCTTCCCTGATGTTACAGAACCCTTTTGCATGTGTGCTCAGCCCTCTGCAAGGCATCTTGGAGGTGAGCAGCGATGGGTGCAAGCAGCAGCACAGCCGGCTGCTTGTTCTCCTTCCTTCCTCCTACTTGCTACTGCTGATACGGAGATAATGGGAATAAAAGAGCTCCTGGCTATGGCTTGGTGGCTTTTATGGCTGTGCTGGAGGACAGCCCATCACTCTGGGGAGGGTTGTGCAGGCTGGTTTGCTTCCATGCTCTTCCAGCCTTGGGTCTTCCCTGGGGCGCTGGCTCACGTGCTCTTGGCAGGGCAGGACTTGTCTTGCAGCCATGCTATGGGCAGTTCTGGTGGCACAAGGAGTTATGTGCATGTGGTTGCAGCCTGGGGAAAGACCAGGTTGGGAATGCACGGAGTGGTTGTTAGTGGTCCTCGGGTGGTCAGAAGCTTGGGCAGTGCTCCTGAGGATGTTTTTGCACCATCAACTCAGTGCTTCGGAGGGAGGTGGGGAAGCCGGGGTGGCCCATGGTATTTATTTGCCTTGGGGCACTTGTGTTGCTCATCTTTGCAGCTGGTGAGGTGCTAAGGCTGGGTGTGCAGCCATCGGCGGTATGATGTGCAGCAGGTCAGGAGTGGCTTTGTGTCTGTGGGTGCTTGGTGTTGGCCAGTGTTGAGTATCGGATAGGTGAAAAGGAGTGGGAACAGGCTGCTGTGTCTTGCCAGCCCAACTTTTTGGGGAGAGAGGGCCACCATCCCCCTCCTCCTGGCTGCTGTGGGCTGGGAGATGGAACTCACAAGGGCTTCACTCTGGTTTGCAAGCTCCTTGCCCAAAATCTCCTGCCTACAAGCATCTTTTATAAGGCCGGACCTCCCCTAAAAGGGCTACCATGTACCTGGCAGCCCAGTTTAGAAATTTGAGAGCCCTTCCAGCAGAGGCTGGCTATGTTGGGCCACGCTGCAGCCTTGTCTCTTCTTGGCTCCTTCCCCAGTCATCCAAAAACCCCAACGTAATAACTGAATATACATGGTTGCCATGGGAACGGGGATTGGCCGCTCATCCTGATTTTTGTGGCAAACTCCAGGAGGCTTTTTTTTTCTTTGTTTTTTTGTTGTTTTTTTTTTTTTTTTTTCTTAATAGCAGACACGAGGTGTCCCAGGTTGTGAAAGCTGGTTGACTCAGCACGCCTTGAACTGGCCCGCAGGATGTTCGGCCCTAAACATCCTGTCTGAGGGCCACCTCCCCGTGGTGGCTTCTCCCTTTATCTTCCTCTCTGAGTAATAACCGCTCCTTGCTGCCACATCTGGAGAGGGAGAAGGACAGGCAGGAGTCGCAGGTAAACTCTCCTGCCCATAGAGAGCAATATCTTGGTGAGCAGCTGGGCATGGGATGGATGTGGCTGCTTGAGCTTGGGAAGGAGGGATGTGGGGAGACTCCATCTCTGCAAGGCAAAGGTTTAGTGTGATGACGGCCACCAATGAGGCTGGTGGAAGTGTTGCTGATGGAGGCAGTCTGCCGGCAATCTGTGGCTTTAGCTCTTGTTTTGGGGGGGTTATCAGGTTTTGGAGGTGCTTTGTGGCAGAGGATTGGCAGGAGAGGGAGCTTGTGCCTCCTCTGTTGGGTGAGGGCTGTTAGCATGAGAGATGTGTTTGGGTAGCAAGGATGGAGGAGGATCCACAAACAGAAGACCATGGCTGGGTGCATTCCGGCTGGCTGTCCTGGGGTGCTGCTCTCCCCACCAGGCTGATGGTTGCACCCATGGGTGCTTGTAGGGGATCCCCACATGTCCACACGGACAGCATCCTCCCGGTAGCATTAATCCTCCTGCATCAGCAGGAACAAGTCCCTACATGGAGATGAAACGATCAATGGTGATGGACCTGGAGTTGCGATGTCTCTGGGGGGAGAGCCTGGAAATTGGGGAGAAATGCCGTCCTTGCCAAGGAGATCCCGCGGAGGCTGTGAGCAGCCAGCGCAAGGCACCGTAAGGAGAGCAGGCAGCTCCCGTATGGCTATTAAGCAAAAGCATCGCAGCCTGGAAGCTGCGGAGGGAGAAGGGCAGCTCAGGTAATAACTTCTGACTGCAGCCGTATTTCAAGTCCTCTGTCAGACAAACTAGCTCGCAGGAAAAATAAATAACCCAGGTGCCTCTCCTCAACTGCTGCTCCCTTCCCTGGCTGCGGCTCGCTTGGAGCTTAATCAGCTTTTACGTGAGCATGGACTCCAGTGCCGGGGCTGAGGGAAGCCGGCGGGTGAGAGGTATCGGGTTTTGGGCTCGGTGGAGTGGTCGAGGGGCTGCGTGGATGTGTGGGGGGGTTGTTTTGCTGTGCCTTGAATACCTGAGCTGTGCAAGTGGACTGTCGCTTTGGAAACATGTCTGGTTTCTCTTCTTTCTGAAGGTGGTTTGGTTGGTTTTTTCGGGTGTTTTTTTTTGAGTGGGCTACATCCAAGCTTCTGCTTGACAGAAGGGTGGGTTTGGGACATCTTGGCTAAGTGAGAGGTGCCCCAGGGTATGTGGTGGCTGCTGAAGAGCTGTGTCCGGGTGGTGGGGAGCAAAGGGGACTCGTGACAACTGTCAGAAGCCTTGCTGGATTGGGCTGCTGAGAGGTTACAAAGCAAAAGGGCCCCCAGCACCAAAATGAAGAACAGTCATCACTCTTCTTCTAGAAGAGAAAACTACTCAGCTGGTTGGGACAGGAGATCCCAGGGACAGCTCTGAATCGGTGGTTTGGGGGCTGGTGGTCCCTAAGGTGAAGAGGGAATGCCTGGTGGATATGGAGTGATAAATCCCCAGGTTAAAGCTGGATGCTGTTGTGGCTTGGAGCAACCTCTGGAGTTGCAGGCGAGATGTCTATTGTCGTTCCTGATGCCTGGGCACGGGGATGTCTCTGCTCTCCTGCAATTAAGCATGTCAAAATTAACACTCCTGCTACGTATCTTGATCAGGGTATGCTCCTCACTCCAGCTTCAGGCTGTTGCCCTTGTAGCCGCAGCCCATGTAGGACAATGGTGAAATTTGGTTATGTATCGTGCAATTGCGTGCTGCTTAAATGTGCTTTAATAGCATTTGTTCTTAGTCACTTCAGCACGTGGATGTCTGTGCAGGGAAGATGTGTGCCCTGGACTGGGTGTCCATGGGGAAAGACACGGGGCATGAGCTGTCTCACCCTAAGGTAGGCATCCAAAACCGAGCAGAAAGCCATCACCGATCCCCACACCAGCTCCTGGGACGGGGCATTTCTCAGCTACCTGAAAGGCTGTTTAGCAACTTCCCTCCTGAAAGGAAACCTTAACACGGTGTAAACGGCTCTGAGCCTTCCCCAGATTGCCCGTGCATCCTGGAGATGCAATGGATGATGATAGTCTCCAAACCCCGCGCTTGCCCAGGCAGGGCTGAGCCAGTTCAACCGACTCTGGCTCTGCAGCCAAAACCCGACCGGGGACGTCTTGCAGAGCTCTCCCTCACCTAAGGCACTTGCCACGCCACATCCTACCCTTATTTTGCAGTGCCTAATTACTTTCTAGTGTGGGAGGACTCGAAGAACGTGCTGGAGTTGTTCCTCCAGCCTCTGCGATTTGCTTTGGTATTTATAAACACAGCGAGGATGTGATTTGTGATGCAAGGGCAAGTCGGTGTGGTAGCTTCAGGATGAGTAATGCCTTCTTCCGAGCACATCTGAGCTGTAGAAAAGGACCAGAGAGCCCTTGAGGAGGGAAAGAGTGAGACCTCCCTAGGTGGTAGATGCAGACAGAGAGCAAGGAGAGAGGTCTTGCTGGAGGAAACAAGACCATCCCAAGGTAACATCAAAAGCTCACTGCTATAAGCATTTAGATCATTATTTATTCCCTTCTGTACTTCCTGCTCTGTTTTTTTTTCCAACAATTTGAGTATAGGCTTAAATACTTTGCAGGATATGACTTTGTCCGTGGTAGTCAGTTGCGCTTCCGTACCTTTGCTTCTCTCCATTCTTGCTGGTACTTAGTGGCCTTGGTCTGGCTTAGCATGAAGGCAATTTTCATGCCTTTAGACTTCGAGATCTTCCTACAGGACACGACATCTCTTTCTCGCGTGTCAAATGACCGCTTGTGTACAACACGAAGGTTGTGCGGAATATGCATGAGACTCCTTTTGGAAACGGTGATGGTTCATGGGTTGCCACCGCCGCCTCCTGTTGCGCAGCTGGTAGGGCCCAGCAAAGCCTTGGCTGGCTGGAGCTGCTGAACACGCTGACTGGATTCACGCCCTGGTAATTATCTAGTTTGGAGGGAGTTTATGTTCCGAGGAAATAATTGTCATGTTGCTTTTTATTAGCAAAAACTTTGTTATGGTTCCTCTTCTAATAGCATGTTGCTGTTAACACTTTCTTGGGCATGGATGTGTTTCTCCCTGGCACGATGAAGTCCTGGTGATTGCATGCGCGCAACCACATACATATATATATATGTATACACATATGTACGTCAGCACACAGTGACAGCTTCTCCAAGGTGATATCGCATCTCTGGTACTGTCTGTTTGCAGCTGATGGCGGAGCCGTGAGCACCCGCTGTGTTGGGATGCAGCTCCCTGAGGTCACTGAGCAAGTGAGCCGCCCAACATCTCTCTTGGGGATAGTTTGAGTCGGTCCCCAGGCACTGTTTATCTTTGCAGGTCCAGCAAGCGAGCCCGATGATGAGTTTCCTTGGCAGTGCCCTCCGGGGGACCTTCTTCTTCATTTTTGGTCTCTGGTGGTCTGTGCGATACCCTCTGAAGTATCTCAGGCGGAAAGCCAACACCGAGAGCCAGCCAAGCTATGGGGCCCAGCGCGTGGAAGTCTTTGAAGGGGCGGTCAAAGCTTTCTTTGCTCTGGCAGGTAAGAGATGACGATGAGTCTCTGCCCCAATATCTACTGGCACTGCAGCCGCTCTTTCCCACGAGACGGGGGCTGTTTGTAGTGGGAAATGGCTGTGGTTGGTGTGGGAGGGCTTGGGAACACACTGGTGGCACGCTCTGTGATGGGACCTTGCTAACGTTCCTCTGGGCCCTACGACTCCACCACTGCAAAGAAAGGTTTCCTGCAAGCTTGTCCTTTCCTCTCTCTGCCCAGGGATATTGGTTGAGCAGTTTATTCCCGCTGGTCCCCACCTGCAGCTGTACAGCCCCAAGACACACAGCTGGACCGACCTCACCCACTGGCACTACACCACCATGTACCTCTTCTTCCTCCTCTCCGGCATTGTGGATGTCTCGCACTCCTGGCTCAAGCTGCCGCTTGGCTTAGATCGGCTCTCGCTGTCTGTGGCTCTGTTCATCGAAGGTGAATCACTTGCAGTGCCTGGGAGAGTATGGGAGAGGGAAAGCGCTGGGAGGGTCACCCATGTGCAGCAGCCCCAAATCCCTGGGCTGTTTTGAGGGTGGCAAGGTGCTGTTCAAGCAACTGGAGCTGGAGGCTGTGCAGATAGGCGATGGTACGCCCTCCCTATTCCTCTCCAAATATGAATCCAGCCATGGCTGGATGCCCCAGGAGATGCACGAGGTCCTAGGGATGTCTGCTTCTCCTGGTGACAAGCGGCTGGCTCTCTCTGGAGTCACAGAAGGGTCTTGTCCCCACACCTTGGTTGGATGCACAGAAGGACAAACCCTGACACAAAGCTCTGAAGCTGAAGGTCCCCATCCCTGTGCTCCTCCTGACAGCCTTACGGCCCTGGCCAGGGATCCCCACAGTTATGGGGGCTACTGTGTGGGCAGAGCAGACCCTGGCGCTGAGGGTGCGTGGTCCTTGCAGAGTGAAGGTGGTGACAGCAAGCTGTTTGCTGTCTGGCTCTTCCCACCAGGCAGATCGTAGCAAGACCTGGAGCATAGTCTCAGTTTTCAGATGTGGTTTGTTTTTGTTTTGTTTTGTTTTTTTTTAAAATCACGGAGCATCCTTTTCTAATGCAGTGTAAATCTTGGCAGGTTTGCTCTTCTGTTTCCTTGACTACAACGATGGTGTGCTGGACCACCACCTCCATTCCCTGCTGGCCATGGCTATCTTTGCTGGAGCCCTCTGCGCCCTCCTTGAGGTGTTTCTCCGAGACCACATCATCCTGGAGACCTTCAGGACCAGCTCCTTCCTTCTCCAGGGCTCTTGGTTTTGGCAGGTCAGTGCCTATCCAGCCCTCTCCTCCGAGCAATGGGCTTCACAGCCAGGAAAGCAGGTGGAGGGGGGCTGCTCTGCCTTTTACAGCACGTCTCTTGGGGTTAAACTTGTAAGCTGGTTGGAATATCTTAGTAAATAAGAGGAGGAAGAGTGCCAGAGCTCTCCTCAGAGAGACATGCACATGTATGCAGCATGGGCAAACCTGCATGCTAAATGGAAATTAGACCCCACAAGGGTGGGAAACCATAATCATGAGGCTTTGTTCTTTTTTATTTGGTCCAATTTCTTCCTCTGTTTGTTCAAAGTAACTGGAAATATCTGGAAACCTCTCCCAATCACCCAGCTCTGGGTATAGGGAGAAATGCACAGTCAGGCCACGTTGCCTGCGGGTTGTCAGCTTTCTCTGGGGATGCTGGGCTGTGCTGCGAGCCCGAAGGCTTGTCTGCAGAGCATCCCTCTCCTGAAATGCACCCCTGTGTCAGTCTGGGGATACAGGCATGTTTGGGGACGCTGAGGGCAGTGATCCGGGTGTTACTTGGGATTATTGTGCCTCCAGTCCATAGCTGGCTGCAGCAGCATGGCTGAAATCAGGAGAAAAAGAGAGGAGGGGTGTGCTAAAGCCTGACATGTGCTGGTGCCTAACGTCTCCTCTGTCTGCGACCAGATTGGGTTTGTGCTGTTCCCTCCGTGGGGAGGACCGGGTTGGGATCAGACCGACCGCAGCAACTTTGTGTTCCTCACCATGTGCTTCTGCTGGCACTATGCGGGTGCTCTCGCCGTCTTGGCAGCGAACTCTGCTGCATCTCGCTGGTACGTGGGGGAGAGGGGTCCTGGGGGCGGTCCCAGCACCGTGCACGAGGTGGGATGGCCAAGAGTAATACCTAGACCCAGTGCTATCCTGGGAAATCCAGCCACCAGCATATCATGGGATAAGAGAAACGGGTCTCCATGCATGTCCAAGCATGGACTAGTCTGTGACTTGGCTGGAATCATAGAATCACAGAATGGTTTAGGTTTGAAGAGACCTTGAAGATCATCTTGTTCCACCCCCTGCCCTGGGCAGGGACACCTCCCACCAGACCAGGTTGCTCCAAGCCCCGTCCAACCTGGCCTTGAACCCCTCCAGGGATGGGGCAGCCACAGCTTCTCTGGGCAACCTGGGCCAGGGGCTCACCACCCTCACAGCAAAGAATTTCTTCCTCAGATCTCATCTCAATCTCCCCTCTTCCAGTTTAAAGCTGTTCCCCCTCGTCCCATGGCTCCCCTCCCTGCTCCAGAGTCCCTCCCCAGCTTTCTTGGAGCCCCTTTAGGGACTGGAAGGGACTCGAAGGTCTCCCCGGAGCCTTCTCTTCTCCAGGCTGAACCCCCCAACTCTCTCAGCCTGTCCTCACAGCAGAGGGGCTCCAGCCCTCCCAGCATCTCTGGGGCCTCCTCTGGCCCTGCTCCAACAACTCCGTGTCCTTCTGCTGTTGGTGCCCCAGAGCTGGAGGCAGCACTGCAGGGGGGTCTCACAGAGCGGAGCAGAGGGGCAGAATCCCCTCCCTTGACCTGCTGGCAACAAAAAAAGGATGGGCTGGGTGCCACCACGGAGCAGCCAGTCCTTAGCAGCCTTCCTGAGTGGGCTGGGGTGAGCTGACGGCTTTCACTGCCCGCAAATTCCTGACTAGTGTCACTGTCCCTCCCGTAGCTGCAATGAGTCCTGCCAGCTGAAATTCGGGGACATCGACGTGGAGCTGGACTGCGGCATGTGCATCCACAGAGGCAACAAGAGCTCCAGCGGCGCCCTGCTGCCAGAGAGCCCCTCGGACGACAAATGAGACCGTGGCAGGCATGGAAACTTCTTCCCCACTGTGGCTTAGAGCTCTTGAGATGAGGTTTTTAATTAATTGTGATAAACTACACCGGCACTTGATGGTGGAGCACCAGAAGTGGGAGGCGGGACCCCGAAGGCAGAGCACAGCGGGAGATGCAAAGCCTTTCCCGTGCATCCCTTTGGCGGTAGCAAGGGCAAACCAGGCTCGTCTGGGAGGGAGTTCTTAATTTTCCGCGCTGCAGCTTGGGCTGTGAACTGCAGGACTGGTTTGCTGGTGGAGTCCGACTGGTGTGACCGATTTGGCTAATTTTTTAACATTGTTTTCGCTTCTGCTTCTGCAGAAGGGAGCCAAACCAGCATTCGAAGCTCCCGGTCACTGTCGCTCACTCTGGTGTTAATTGGAGGGTGTTTTTGTACAAAGCTTAATGTGCGCGGAGCATACATGATCACCAATAAAGTACTTTAACAAACTGCCTCGATGGATCTCTTCAGTATGGATGCCTTGAGATTGAAGGTTAAGGTGGTGTCCGGCTTCCAAATGGTTTGGGAGGGGGATGAAATCTCAGAGGGATGAGAGTGTGTGGGATTTAAGGTGGCCAAACCTGCCTGGAGAAAAGGGTTGGTGGATGGGGATGGGGTGTTTTTTCCCTGTCGGCACTGGCACGTAGCAGCTTTTTTGCATGTTTTTAATGAAGACTGAGAGGATCGGGGAGGGGGGGAGGTGAGGCAGCCTGTTTGCAATGGGTTTTGGCGTGCCTGGGGGATGGGGTGTTTGCCGGGCAGGGTTACGCTTGGACACAGACCCTTGAAGCAAGAGGATGCCTTCAGCCAGTCCGGGTTGGGCGTATGGATGCTCCTGGTGAAGCTCCAAGAGCTGGGCTGTGTGGGTATGGCTTTTCTTCTCCTCCGACAGCTTTATTCCCTCCCTGGAGCTGGTCACTACCAATGCAGAGGGAAAACCTGGTGTCTGCTTTGCGCTTGGTGTCCGGGGGTATGTGGTTTGGTTTTTTTTTCCCCTTAGGCCTTTCATTTGGTTTGTGGCAGAATAGCACGGGGAGATGCTTCCTGCCACCAAGATCAAAACCTCATCTAAAAGATGTGTCATTAAACAGGATTAGTGAAAGAACAGCAGGTCTGCCAGAAAGTTCAGCATCGATGTTTAAAACGCGTGTGCCGCGTCCTTCACTAAGGGCTGGGCTGGTTGAACAGGGGAGCACAAACAGCGTTGTTGTTATTATCTTTTAATACCTTTGTGGTACTGCCCTGGGCCGTACAAGAGACAGCTTAGTCCAAGCACAGCGCAACGCCAAAAACTCAAGTAAGCGTTGGGAGGAAAGAAAAAAAAAAATCCTCCCCTGGCTCAAAGGGGTTGCAATTCCCAGCCCCCCGCGGGAGGTCCCTGGAAGCGTGAGCACTTCATAATTTATTTTATTTTATTTTATTGTATTTTCTCCCTTCGGAGCAGGGCTGGAAGGAGGCCAAGGCTTCCTGCTGCTGGCGGCTGTCAAGAAAAGGACCTTGAGGAGCAAAGAAACCGAGGTGAGCGCAGTGTTTTGGGTTCCCAATGTTGGCCCCATAGACAGAGGACTATTATTTGGGGCTGTAAAGCAGGCTGGCATTCACCAGCAACGGTTTCTGCAGGATCTGGTGGGGAGGGTTGCCTTGAACTCGGGCTGATGTGGATCTCCCGTGCTAGAGCAAGAGCCTCAAATGTGCTCTGGTTATTAACAACCCTCATGGGACGAGGAGCCGGGTCGTTCGGTCAACTTGTTATAGACTAGCTGCCATTAACGGGAAGCTCAGTGCACAGGTTATAACCCTATGTACTGCTCTTTGATTGGAAAGAAAGGGGAAAAAATATCTTTTGCCTTTGATCGAGCAATGTTCCTTTTTTTTCCCTGTTTTTCTTGCCCTGGTGTTATCTAGGTAATGCTCAATCCCTCTCTCACTGAGGCTTTTGCTACTGAAATGTAGGTGTTTAGTGGGGATTTTCTTTCTTTCCTTGAATAAATGCAAAAAAATGCAAATAAATGCAAATATTTACTGATCATCTTGGCTGTGTGTTTTATTGAGCTCAGTGGGATCGTGCTCTGAGCCTAAACTAAAGCACCAGGGTGCCTTTGAACCTGTCATCGAGTTGGGTGATGGAGGTGCCCCGTATCCGAGATATGACTCACATTCATTGGGTCAATAGAGTAGAAAGAAGCAATGAGATTATTGTGACTGTAATTGCCTTTGCGGAGCAGTTCCCAGCCAGCCTGCGTGTGGAACTGGTGTCCCCTGGAACGAGCTGTTAACCCAAAGCGCTCTTTCCGATTTAAACTGGAAGGCAATAAAACTCATTGACGAGGTGTCGCCTTATTGATTGGAAGAGCCTGTGCTCTCCACCCAAAACCATTGCCGTCCACGCTACGGAGAGACACGGGTGACCCTGGAACGGGGTGGGAGCGCAGAGCTGTGACATCCTGCTCCGTTCCCATCCCTGCCTCTCCAAGGTGGGTTACGACCTGTGCCTGGGTGGGTTTAATTACCGGGGGCCTCCTTATTATACACATACCCAATCGATGCTGTTCCCCTGCTGATGTAGTGTTATTTTGAGAGAGAATATTTGATTCCTCGTGAAGCTCCTGTGGTCTGTCTGTGCTGCTGCTCCCCAGGGAGATGGCAGCGATGTGGATGTGATTTATTTTTTTTTTCCTGGTTTTTTCTGTTTTCCTAGTCTGGGATGTCTGGTGGGCTGCGATCTACCCCTGGAAGTACCTTGGCCAGAAAGTGATGCCACATCTCTCTGCACTTTAGCAAGTTGTTAACGTTTAACTAACTGGTACTGCAGGAGCCAGGAGCTCAGGTAATACTTACCTGCATTTTATCTTCGTTTCCTGTCTATTCGCATACAGAAAGACTGAGACCCGTGGTTTTAATGGCAAATATTTTCTGCTGCATGATTAGATGAAGGAATCGGTTGAGGTACCCAGTGCTGAAGGGTTTGGGAGGAATAGAGATCCTTCGGCTTCCAGATTTACATCAGGAAGTGGTGAAGGGCTGTGAGCAGAGCAACAAAAGGGGCTGCCAAGATGATGAGGGGACTGGAACACCGCTCTTATGAAGAAAGGCTGAGGGATTTGGGCCTCTTCAGTCTGGAAAAAAGACGACTGAGGGGGGACCTTATCAACACTTACAAATACTTAAGGGATGGGTGTCAGGAGGATGGGGCCAGGCTCTTCTCAGTGGTGCCCAGTGACAGGACAAAGGGTAATGGGCACAAACTTGACCACAGGAAGTTCCACCTAAACACGAGGAGGAACTTCTTTCCTGTGAGGGTGGCAGAGCCCTGGCACAGGCTGCCCAGGGAGGTGGTGGAGTCTCCGTCTCTGGAGAGATTCCAAACCCGCCTGGACGCGTTCCTGTGCCACCTGCTCTGGGTGACCCTGCTCTGGCAGGGGGTTGGACTGGGTGATCTCCAGAGGTCCTTTCCAACCCTATGATCCTATGAAAGTTTTCCCCTTTCCACAAATCCTCTGCTGCTGGCAAATGTCAGGGACAGGCTTTTAGCCTGGAGGAATTGGCCGTGAAAGCCTTGGGTAGAATGGCTGGAGAACACGAGGTGTGATTTGGGGTTCCCTCTTGGGGGAGGAGAGGGAGGAGAAGCTTCTTCAGAGCAGTACCTGGCATCTGTCTGCAAAACTTCTCATTGGTATTGCTGAGAGACCTGCTGGAGATTCATAGTTCGAAGAGGAGTTGAAATTAGCACTTTAAGCACCGCTGGAATCTACTGTTTCAGTTTAATTAGCGAATTTAGTTTCCAAACTTAGTGCAATTGCCATTCAGAGGACAATTGGGTTTTCTAGGTCACTTTTCTCTTCCAAAACTTATTTTTTTAAAATCTTAATGCATTTCTTGCCTATTAACTCAAGTGATTTAAATAGCAACAGTAAGCAATGCATGCTTACGCATCCTCTATGAGTGCGTATAACTCGCATCTCATCCAAAACTTCACTTGCAGGAGAGAAGCAGAGGTGGGACTGCTGGGGTGTTCACCTACTGATGTTGTTTTTGCTAAAAGATGGTGCAAACGTGGGTGAAACTCAGTGAAAAGGTCCCATACTGATGTGAGGGTTGGGTGCCCGACGAGTTGGGCCATTGAAGGCCTATTTCTGAAGGTCTATTTTTATTTCTGAGGGTTCCTGTGTGCTTTAGGATTTCCCCGGGTCCTCGGCACCTTCTGGGTTGAATTCCCGGACGGTGGATGTTCATCGACAGTCCAGCATCTCAGGCTGTGTCTGGATGGTGGCCATGAAGTGGCTGGTGAGAAGGTGGTGAGGAGGCTGCTCTTCGCTGCGTGATGCTCTGGCTGTTCTGCTGTTGTGTAGCTCTCAGTGTCAGCAGGAATAATACAGTGTGGTAGAGATGATGAACTAATTGTTATTTATTAATGTATTTGTTCTGAAATTCATGGGGCTCCAGACCAGCCAGCGCTTTGCTGAGTGCATGTGTGTGTGTGTGTGTAACACGATGCTCATAAATCATGCGTTTTAAGAGACTCGGTGACATTATTGAAGTGGCATTATTGAAATAATGTTCAATTTTCCCCTTGATATATCATCTGTGGAGTCTAACCTGTCTCGTTCTGCTCAGCTCACTCGTGTCCTGACTGACACGTGGACAAGTATATGAATGTCTGGTAGGTGGTGGTTGTTTTTTGTTTTTTTTCCATCACTGCTTTGAAAATAGATAGAAGTGACTGTATTTTGGGGGGAAAAAAAAAATAAAATAAAAAACTCCAGGTGTGCTGAAGTGTTTCACAAAACAAATTGCCGTGTTTTTAGAGGGCATCCTTTGGTATCAAACAGCAGCACTGTAGATTTATGGTTGTTCAGCTAACAGGGAAGGTGTAATGTGCTTGTTCCTTCAGATAAGTGCAGCTGCTTTGCAGAAACCTAGAAACATGATGGCAGTTTTAGGTGAGCCAAAAACTCTGGGTATCGCGGAGGTATTTCAAAACATACCAAAAAAACCCCCAAAACAATTACAATCTATATGTTATACCTCAGCTTAGTAATATCTATTTGCCTTGCAGGACACAGTGAGGTTCGTGCGTTGTGTCCACCTCCCAAGACCGGTCTTGGGCTACTTCCTTGTGCTGGGTCTGTAGGGCATCTTGAAGTTCAACAAGAGCATCCTTCGCCATTGACACTGGACCAGTACAGCACTGTTGGTCACCCAAGAAGATCCTGGGTCAACATCTTGCTGAGAGGAGAAGGCTGTTTTCCTTGGTGGTTTCAGGTAAGTCCATGCCCTTGTCACTCCTCCGGAGCGCTCAGCTGCATGTGGGCAGGCGTAGGAGGAACATCAGCGAGACGGAGCCTCACCAGCTTTCCCCAACTACTGCTCAGCAGTCGGTGCGTTGACTCTGCAAAGATGAAGGCAATGAAACACAGCAGGCAGCCGGGGAACAGATGTGCGTGCCAAGAGCGGTGGTAAGTGCTCAGCGCTTCCAACATTTCCATAAGGCAAAGCGGAGTCCAATGAGTCTGTAGTTACCCGTCCTACTGTTTTCCTGCGAGAAGTTTGAAAATGTGTCATGTGCAACTGCTCGAATCTGGTAAACCTTTTGTCCTCGTTGTGCTGAGCAAACCTGAGGTCATTCTTGGAGTCGCGGACTGCAATCGCAGTCAGGTTTATTTCTTGTGGCTTCTGGCTTATTGCATGTGCCGAGGTGCGAGGGGTTGGGTACAAATGTAAAGAACGGTTGTTCTAAGTGCTCGGTATTGTTGTTAGGACTTTCCTTCTCTAGAATCTGGATTGATTGCATATGCTGGGTAGAAATAACCACGTGTGGTGATACTGGGGCATGGGTTACCTGGATTAAACGATGAGCTGCCAGCACTGCTTGTAAATGGAGCTCAAGCCACTAATTTTGTATCAAAAACTGGAATAGCTTTTATTTGCTAATCTCTATAACTGGTGCTGGGATGACGAAAGAACAGCAGTTGCTTCTTACGCCCCTCCCAGCTTTCCTCCTGGTGACTGTAATTGCCCCTCGTTTCTTTAGGCTGAGGCTGCTACTCTTGGAAAATAAAACACTTGTAGCGCCTGCTTGGATGTGTGAGCTTAGTAGAAATATGGTTTTATTTGTGAATCTATTAGATAACCTAATTTTATTTGATTTGCAGTGTACTTGTGATACATCTCTCTTTTTGGTGACCTGACTGTCTGCGATGTGCTACTGCCGCTCCCTGTGTCACTTCAACGGCTCCATCACCTGGTGAGTACTGTCTCTGAGATACAAGGGTGGGAAAAAATGTCTGGGTTCTGGGTTTTTTTCCATCCCCATGCAGGCTAGTGGTATCAGATGGGGATGTGCAGCGCTGTTTCCTCCACATTGGGAGACTCTATTTGGAGCCCAAATGGACAATACCCACTCAGCTCCTGGATTTGTCTGAAGGATCTCCCTGGAGAAGCCGTGGGACTGCTTGAGTGAAGGGCTTGCAGGAGATGAGATGTCTGGGTCTTAATTACAGCTTGAGCCCCAGTAGCATCACCAAAATAGGAAGTTTTATTCTAAAAATCTCTTATTACAATGAAACTGATTTAGCTTATCTATCTTTGAATTCAAAATATTGGTCTTAGACCTTGTAGTGGTGGACACAGGGCCAGTAGTTCTGTGTGTCTGACTTCTTGTTGGGGCTGAAAGTAAGCTTTGCTGCTTTGCTGTCATTGCACTGCAATTCTGCTTTAAACTAACACTGCAATAAACCTGTTTGTTGCAGAAGCCTTTGGAAGCTGCAGCCAGAGAAGAGGAGTCGGCCTAAAGTTGTGCATCTACCCCGTCTTTCGGAGAGGATCTGACAAAGAAGGACAGAACAAGCTCAGCTGCTGTGGTTTTTTTTTTAGTGACTGAAGCAAAACTAAGTTATCGTGCATGTGTGTGTCTACAGGCAAAGCTGGCTGATGTTGTTCTGTAGCAAAGCACAGGTAAAATTTAGATATGATATAAATGGCAAAAGGATGAAGGACTGGAGCTGTACNTATCCCCATTGCGTGATACCTTCTACCTTGGTCCAGTTTGGGTAAAGAATGATGGATTGGATGCAGAGGAAGACACACATCTCTCTGCAAGGAATCACCGCCTCTAAGTCTGTTCAAGTCAAACATACTAAGTAAAGTAATAATACTTTTAAAAAGTAAAGAAGTAATAATTTAAAAATAAAAGAAAATAAAAACAATTAAAAATAATAAATAATTAGAAAAAAAAAAGTAAGAAAAAAACCAGACCTCCCCACCTCCTTCACTGTTCCCCCCTCTCCCCAAAAAAAACCAAAACGCATGAGATGATAAGTCCAGGCCTGACGTATAGTATCGTAGAAATGAGAATTGCAGCC
>VWZL01006199.1:202960-258674 GCA_013396915.1 Stercorarius parasiticus | reverse complement strand
ACTGTCTGCGATGTGCTACTGCCGCTCCCTGTGTCACTTCAACGGCTCCATCACCTGGTGAGTACTGTCTCTGAGATACAAGGGTGGGAAAAAATGTCTGGGTTCTGGGTTTTTTTCCATCCCCATGCAGGCTAGTGGTATCAGATGGGGATGTGCAGCGCTGTTTCCTCCACATTGGGAGACTCTATTTGGAGCCCAAATGGACAATACCCACTCAGCTCCTGGATTTGTCTGAAGGATCTCCCTGGAGAAGCCGTGGGACTGCTTGAGTGAAGGGCTTGCAGGAGATGAGATGTCTGGGTCTTAATTACAGCTTGAGCCCCAGTAGCATCACCAAAATAGGAAGTTTTATTCTAAAAATCTCTTATTACAATGAAACTGATTTAGCTTATCTATCTTTGAATTCAAAATATTGGTCTTAGACCTTGTAGTGGTGGACACAGGGCCAGTAGTTCTGTGTGTCTGACTTCTTGTTGGGGCTGAAAGTAAGCTTTGCTGCTTTGCTGTCATTGCACTGCAATTCTGCTTTAAACTAACACTGCAATAAACCTGTTTGTTGCAGAAGCCTTTGGAAGCTGCAGCCAGAGAAGAGGAGTCGGCCTAAAGTTGTGCATCTACCCCGTCTTTCGGAGAGGATCTGACAAAGAAGGACAGAACAAGCTCAGCTGCTGTGGTTTTTTTTTTAGTGACTGAAGCAAAACTAAGTTATCGTGCATGTGTGTGTCTACAGGCAAAGCTGGCTGATGTTGTTCTGTAGCAAAGCACAGGTAAAATTTAGATATGATATAAATGGCAAAAGGATGAAGGACTGGAGCTGTACCTTACAGCTTAGCTCCTGGAGCTGCATCTGTGGTATTTTTCTTAAGTAACTAATTGATTAATTATCTACTTGATTAAGTATCACTTAAGCTTAGGGGATAAGACTTTTGTGAACTCATGTATTACTTGATTCATCTTATGTAGCTTATATTTTTGGGCCAGGCTTGAGCCTGCACTGTCTATAAACACGAGTGTAAAGCTGGCATGTAGCTCTCCAGGGGTGAAGCGTAATCCACGTCTCTTCTTGTTTGGACAGAAAGCTTTTATTCAGTGCTTTATTTGAACTGCTGTCTGCTTTTCTCTTGTTGCTGTGATTCAACAGGTAACAGGTGTAAGTGGAGAAGCTTCAAAGTAGAAGACGACTTATCCCCATTGCGTGATACCTTCTACCTTGGTCCAGTTTGGGTAAAGAATGATGGATTGGATGCAGAGGAAGACACACATCTCTCTGCAAGGAATCACCGCCTCTAAGTCTGTTCAAGTCAAACATACTAAGTAAAGTAATAATACTTTTAAAAAGTAAAGAAGTAATAATTTAAAAATNAAAAAAAAAAAATACAAGTCCCCCACCAGAGGTTAAGTCCTGCGCTTTTATTCAGCTCTACCCCGTAAAACCCAAGCAGTACATACAGACCAGCGTCACCTCTACAGAAGTACATAACAAAGAGGACTTGCTCCTGAAATGTCAGGACAAGGAAGAACAACACACCACAGAATATGAACACTTCTTTAAGGGGATGAAAAAATTCTAAGTCCTACATGGGAGAAAAAAATAATCATCATTTCTGCGCTGAAGCTTCTGCCTTTCTTCACGAAGATCTTTCAAACACGCCGGTGAGGAATCTCCTCCCCAGTGAAGTAATGCGTTACTGGATGGACTCAATCCAGTCCCACATCCCTTACCGAGTATGGGGTCTGTACAAGTAGAGAACACTTGAATGTTTCAGAAAGAAGCCAATGACTAAGTCCCTTGTTACAATATGAACTGACAGCACAGGAAAAACCACACCATCTAAACCGAAAGTGTGCAATACCCAACTTGTAGCACTGTACTGGACAACAAAATCAATTTCTCAGGAAGATTCAACTCCCCACTAATGATTTTAGATCGTAGAAAATTCAAGTGTTCTCCATTTTTGAAAATAAACTTAAGCAAATAAGCCTGAAAGTAAAATACAAGGACTTTTCCCATCTTTGGCTGGTAGTTCTTGATGCATCATCTTGAAAAACGAAGGATGCAGCATCCTCTGCGATCTTCTTGGTATTCACCCACAGCAGTAAGAAAAGCAACCTCCCAAAACAATGAGCAAAGGGCACAAAATACACAGAATATGCAAAATGGGTGATAGCCAAGAGCTCAATCCAAACGTCATCGCGGGACGGTCCCAGTCTGGCTCTGATTCTCAGCAGCTGGACTCAGCTCTGGTGACTTCCTCCAAGCTTGTGGCACCAGCAAGTGTTGAAAATGAAATTCAGCCTGGAAAAAACACAAACCACCATACAGGCATCCCATCACTTTTGCCTGCAATTTATTTCTTTTCCAATGTGCAAGTACTCACATGGCAACAAGCCCTTCTCCAAAGACGCTGCGCAAGGAGGAGCGTCACCTGCTGAAAGCTCATGTCCACAGCTCCTTCCTCACAGGATAAGACAAAACCTCGAAGCCTGTAAACCAGATTATCCTCTTAGATCAAAAAAATAAATACAAAAAAAAAAAAAAAAAAAACACCCAGGACCCTTCCCTCCATGCAGAAATAGGGTTTAGCATCGCAAGGACTGCATCCCCAGAAAAAAAGCTGCAAATAAATACATTTGTTCTGTGGAGGAGGGGGGAAAAAAAAAAAAAAAAAAGGGATGTGTTTTTCCTGTTAGGATGAAGTATGAATTCACGTTTAGACTTTACTGACCTCATATAATAATTCTCACAGTTTATCGGGCCCCAAAACCCATGGATAGGGGAAAGGGAGCCGCTGCAGGGAAAGGCAGCATTATTTTCAACCACACAGAGACCTGGTCTGACTTGGGAGTTGGGCGAGATGCCCTCCAGAAGTCCCTTCCAACCTACATTTCTCCACCAGCTGCAGGATTACTCCCTGCCAAACCGCCACGCTGGAGAAAAAAAAATGATTATTACTCACCTTGCATTTGATTACGTGGTGTGCCAGCCCCAAGAGGATCAGCTCCCCTCTGTTCTTGTGCCAGTCTCTGCTGCAGAAAAACAACACCCCCCCCTTCCCAAACACACCCCGCAAACCCGGGCAGTGACACAAAAAGCCCACCTTGTAACATCTCTCTTCAACCAGATCACTTGTAGGACTGCTTCTCTTTGCTCCATGTTCAAAGGCACGTCCTGGGGGCACCAAGCCCAGCTCCAGAGAAGGAATTCCAGGTCTCCAGGTACCCTTCCCAGCAGCCACCCAGGGAGCAGGTGAGAGAATCCATCCCTCCCTCCCTCCCCCTCCTCAGAAAGCCTTTACACCACTTTCTCCCTGCAGGTATTTCTCCAAAGCAGCTGCGCTTTCAGCTAAAAAATAAATACAATTCTACCCTGGCACCATCCAAAAGACCAGAATTTTCCTCTATTTTGAGCTTGACGTTGCTAGACGGACCCCTTCGTCTCGGAGACCTTGTGGGAGGATGCGCTAAACAACTGCTACGGTACAACCAAGAAGGGATATTCAATCCGACAGTCACAACAGCATCTTCCTTACCCTCATCTACATTGTCCAGCACGAGCAGCGGAACAGAAACACGTCCTCAGCCTCTTAGACTTAGATTTCCGAACAATTTAAGCTGGTATTTGTTTCTCCCAGCAGAAGGAGAACCCACGGGACCTTGTGCAGTCAGCAAGCAATTGCGTCCTGCAGGACAGCCAGCCTCCTCCATGGCATCGCCTCCCCAGAAATTTAGGATATAGAACTCAGCCTGCTGTGGGAAAGCAGTTGGAAGAATCCCTGCCGCCCAGCAGGGTTTGCTAACGTGGACCTTCTCAAGTCTACGGCACCAGAGATGCCTCTCTATAGCTTTATAGCTACATGCAGACTACTAAAGTCACCACGGCTTATACGTTAAATAAAGTACCTTTCATCCTCATAATGCACAGCTTCCTTTCTCGCAGAAAATGTGTCTTCCACTTCCTCCGACGGAAGGAACCCCGCAGCTCCTGGTAAAGCTAACGGCAGTCTCAGAAGTCACCAGGTTTCGCATCAGTGGTGGCCTCCACGGAAGAGGGGGGAATCGCATCCTCCTCCTCTCTCTGAGCACAGACACCTGGAAGGAAGAGCACCGCACACAGGCTGGTGTCAGCAGGAGGTTCAAAGCAAGGAGCAAACACCTTCAGAGCCTCGGGTGCTTCCCTGATCGCTACGCGGTGGAGGGGAGAAGAGCCGCAGTGGCATGGGCATGGACTCGGAGGTGATCCATGGGGCTGTTTGCACATCCACGCCATCTCCAGCTGGAGAACAGAGGGGCTCCCCACCACGTAACGCCGGCAGGGGGCAGGTGAGGAAGAGGAAGGGCTGAGGGGAATCCTTCCTTCCAGGGGAATCCCTGCTCTGGTACGAAAACACAGTGAGAAGCTCAGGCAGCCAGCCTTGGAGGGGTTTCTGTCCCCGGAGTGGCCTCCAGCCCAGGCTCAGAGGAAGGATTTGGACCATCTCACGTTGCCATGGCGACTGCAGGGCGTTAGAGGATGCTAGAAGGAACATTCACAGCTCCCCCTGCCCCTTCTGCTCGCCCATCCCGAGATCACAGGGACCATCTGAGGAAGTCTATGGCCAACAGAAAATCTGCTAAGTCACGTACCTTCCCACCACACACACGGCCAGGCTGTAGGACTCACAGCTCCACGGAGTTTAAGGAGAGAGGATGGGGAAGCCTCCAGAAAACAGGAATATCCCCAAGTTGTTCCAGTTAGACCCAGCCATTCTGGAACAGGATATCAAGCTTCACAGACTCCATCACTCCCTCCTCTTACCTCTGCCGTTGGAGGGTCTTTACCCCCTCACACTGACATATCCCATGGCAGCCTCTTGGGGAAATGGGACCACTTCCCTCAGGTCCAGCCTTTCCCATCACCACCAGTCCAAATGCTGCCAGTGGCAGGCACACCATCCACTCAGAGAACCTTCCAGATGCCTTCCAGATGCCATCCAGATGCCGGCTGATGCTATGTAACAACCGACTCATTCAGCATTTAGCTCAGCTCACGTTCCCTACTTCACTTTTCATTACTCTGCTTGCCAGTTACGTTACTACAGCTTATAAAAATGGTCTTTCTCCTGGCTTGTCACTGTTTGCCCCTTGCTGTGCACATCCAAAAGCCTCTGCCATTGCAAAACGGTCACGAGCAAAGCACTGATGCCAAATACTGAGTTGCAACTGCTTTGGAGATACAGACAAAGAAATTCCTGTGTGATGACACCAACTTTAAGCACTGCACTAGAGCTGGACAAAAGGATGTAGCACACCTGACCTTGACATCTGCAGTTTGCTCCCAGCAACATCAACGCTTGGCGCTAAAACACCCCATGTCTAAGGATTAGGAGGTTTCATAGAATCACAAAATGGTTCGGGTTGGAAGAGACCTTAAAGACCATCTCATTCCGCCCCCTGCCCTGGGCAGGGACACCTCCCACCAGACCAGGTTGCTCCAAGCCCCGTCCAACCTGGCCTTGAACCCCTCCAGGGATGGGGCAGCCACAGCTTCTCTGGGCAACCTGGGCCAGGGGCTCACCACCCTCACAGCAAAGAATTTCTTCCTGACATCTCATCTCAATCTCCCCTCTTCCAGTTTAAAACCCTTCCCCCTCGTCCCATGGCTCCCCTCCCTGCTCCAGAGTCCCTCCCCAGCTTTCCTGGAGCCCCTTTAGGGACTGGAAGGGGCTGGAAGGTCTCCCCAGAGCCTTCTCTTCTCCAGGCTGAACCCCCCCAGCTCTCTCAGCCTGTCCTCACAGCAGAGGGGCTCCAGCCCTCCCAGCATCTCTGGGGCCTCCTCTGGCCCTGCTCCAACAGCTCCGTGTCCTTCTGCTGTTGGTGCCCCAGAGCTGGAGGCAGCACTGCAGGGGGGTCTCACAGAGCGGGACAGAATCGCCCCCCCTCGCCCTGCTGCCGAGGGTGCAGGGGGCTTTCTGGGCTGCCAGTGCACATCGCTGGGGTGTGCTAAGCTTCTCATCCACCAACACGTGTGGGTTTTCATGTGCTCCATCAGGTTAACGTTACCTTTCGATGGAGCAGCCCAGGGAAAGGCACCGCATCACCACGCACTTGGGCTCCTCTCCTCACAAGCACCTTCAATCGCTTCTGCTGACCGGGGCTGAAGGTGGAAAACAGGCTCCACACGCATCTCCGTAAGCACTGCTTTCCACAGGAAAGACAAGGGAGGCTGGTAAAATGAATCCGCCCACGCTACTCCCACTTAGCGTTGTGCACAGAAGGGTTTCAACCTACATTACCCCCCCGCACCCTGGGAGAACGGGTATTAACGAACAGCTGTACGGTAAGAAAGGAGACAACCTGACCCAGCGCTTCCTCCTCTGCTTGCCGTTCCCCCTCTCAAACTTCCTTTTTCCTTAACTGAGAACTATGCTGCTGCTCTCAAAAGGTAAACAAAGGGCTGCTTTTTTTTAGAAATCAGTTTTCTTCTGAAATGCAGCTCTCTACAACACATTTTTACCAACCAACTACTCCCCTGTGCTCCGCACCATTTAATTTTAAGCATCTTATCGTGATGAACCTTTCGACGGTTCCCCCAACCAGCCTGTGTCTTCTTTGGTGGGACCCCAGCCCTTCATTTGCAGGGCTGATCCCAGTAATGTCTGGGACACGTCTCAGCGCCCATCTTCAAGCGAATATTTTTAAACATTACTTTTCAGAAGCTGCGGTCAAAATCCATCATAAAGAATTGATCCGGAGCACTCGGCAGTCTGCGCCAAAGCATGTAACTAATAGACTTTGATTCCAGCCTGATGTATTTATTTGGTAGGACTAATAGAATTTATCAAAGGGAAAAATCTAATACCCAAATTCAATTCCGGAATTCAATCCACAGCCTTGGTAATCTGTTTCTCTTGCAGGTCAGCCTACCTGAGGGTGCAGTTCAAGAAACAGCTTTGGGCTGAGGATATTATGCTCTGGCATCATTTAAATTAAATTTACAGTTTAAAATCAAAACTCTTTCCCAAGTAGTTGTGACAAGCCAACAGACGGCATTTTCTAGGCCAGCATCTGTTCCTTCCTGCAGCGTCTGAATAATTTAACCAGAAGATGGAAGTTCCAGTGGAACCAAGGAGCCCACGTTTAAGGAGAAACAAGGACACACGATTGTTTCCTATTCCAAATTACTGAGCCTTCAGCTTTTCTCCTACCTGATCTTCCCCTCTCCATTCAGACCTATTGGGAACTGCTCACATCAACGCGAAGGAAGATTAATTCTCTCTCTTGGCCTCCTAAAACAGCATTCAAATGGCAATGACTCTTCGGTCATTTCACCGAGATGCGAGAGAGGAGGAATTTGCATTCGAGGTCACACTTCAAAGAAGAAAATACAAGAGGAATGACATACAGGAGCAGAGACAGCTTTACACACTGTTCGTTTTAGGTGTTCTGGAAGAGAAAGTTAAACCAGTCAACTTCGTAAAAAAAGACCAGCAGAAGTGATAAACACTAGCATGGTTAGCCAATAGTGCCCCGGGCTCTTTATGTCTCCAAAGTATTTCAGATCCTGCCATCCACAACAGGAAGCGTTCAAGGAAACTGTGTCACTGTTTGAGGCCTGTCACCTTCTCTGCCCTCTTATCTATGAATTTGAGCGTCTCCTGCAGCCCCCCTTCTTCTGTCCAGCCCAATTTCTAAGACGTGTGGGCAATACGGGCCCTGCAGAACCAGTTGTGGTGTCTTCTACAGCCAGCCCCCGCTCTAACTGACCTGCACTCCAGCGGCTCACGGCTGCAGCCTGAGGACGTAATGCTATTCAGGAGACCCAGCGTCGGTTCATTATCCCTCCTCCTCCTCTCCGCAAAGCTCAGCAGGATCTGGAAGTCCCACAAAAGACTTTGGGTACGGCTACACATTCTCAATACCAGCACGTTCCTTCTCACTGAAGCCAAGGTGGACAAAAAGGTGGGGAAAGGTCTCTGCGGTTTTGGCGAGGACACGGTGGGAGGAAAGAGAAACTTAAGCGAGCCCGTGAATAAAGAGAAGAAACCATCTGGAAGTTAAAGTGTTTATTGATGTGTTTAAACTTTGTACATTCCCCACAGACCACACTAAGGAGTTTGCAGGTAAATCTGTGCATAGTGGGAAGAGACACGGAAGGGGGAAGAAAAAATAAAGTCACAGGAAAAATAGAAAAAATACACCACAGGTTACCAGAACCTCCAGATTTAAAAAAGCCGTGAGCATTAACACCAACTATACAAGCATTACAAAGACATGATGGTGAGTGGAACAACACCCCTTTTGTTCTTCTCCGGGCCTATGCATCCAATTTCCCTTAAAGCAGGCAGTATCCCTTTCCCAACTTACCCCTCTCTTACCCCCAGTTAAGTGAGCTGCTGTTTTAAGCCCAGTTGAAGCGAACTCCACGTTCACCAGCTCCCAAAATCCTGATTATTGCAGTGATTTGTCATTTCTGGGCAAACACCCAAAGCCGTGCCTATGGCCCAACATCACCCAAAGAGATGCAAAGGCTCAAAAAAACCCTGCGTCTCTTCTCTACTTACCATGTTGGTGAGGCAGGAGAGCTGGGGAAAATTAGAAAGTAGTAGCAAGATGGGGCTGTTAATGCCAGGTGAGTACTGAAGGAAACTGGTTCAGAACGGAGGATTTAAATTCAATACCAGGAACTTCCAACTCTAGAGCAGAAACTGAATCTGGAAGGGGAATGTGCAGACCCCAGTATGCACAAACCATGTTCTAACATTCCACTAGAGTAACTATAAACAGAGATGCTAGAAGCCTTTTAACTCCTTGCCTCCAGGGAGTCTTGATTCCTAGAGCCCAAACTGCTAAGCAGCAGGGTGCACATCACTGGCGTATGAGGATGTTTTTTTTTTTTTAATTTTTTTTTCCTTTTTCTATTTTTCTTGTTATAAGGATTTTTGTTAGTTACCATTCCCAACTGCTTCCTTCCTTACGCTGTCATAGATCCTATCCCTAAATTAATCTCTTTGCAACTCCCAGTGAAATTCATTTAAAAAAAAAAAAAAAAAAAAAAGGAAAAAACAATACTGCTTTATATATAAAAGCCAAAATGACCGAAGAGCCACAACTGTCTCCTTTTTACAAGGCGGGCTGGTACAAATGACCCTCAATATACAGGTGGTCTATCAGAAATAAAATCAACATTTTCCATTTTATATATATAGAGCTTGTATCAGACAACAGTACAACAGAACTGGTATTTTTCAGATTATTAAAAAAAAAAAGGAAAACTACATCTCAGTCAAATATCTGCAATAGATCCATTTTTCCCATTTAAGGAGATTTATATATCATATTGTTATATTATCATTTCTTCACCCATTTAAAAGAATGGAAATTGCAACTCTACAGTAGTAATTATAGTCTTAATGATCCAGGAGTTCTGAATGTAAGATGAAGTCCTCTCAAAGCAACTGTTGGTCAGTAGTTGATCCAAAACGCTGGACCACTTTGGCCCTCCGCCCCGCGCCTCTCCCAGTCAGGGCTGTTCTGTCTTCATCTCTTTTATATCTGCATCTGCTCCAGGTATTTGTAAGTGGGGTTCTCGTAACCATGGTTTTGCATCTTGCTCAGATGCCGCTCTTCTGGGGTAAGCATTGGGTCAACCTTTAGAAAGAACAGGCAGTCACCGGTTAAAGGAGGTACTTGCAGGCCTTATTTCATAGTAACAAGAGCCGACAGCGAAACACTGGATAAATACCGTGGCAAGCAGTAAACAGGAAAAAAAAAGGTAAGCCACAAAACCATAATTTGCTTAACAGAGTTCCTCGTTTGGGTGCTAATGCCTCCTGCCTGCCCCCACATCTTTGGGGATATTCTCCACAAATCACAGAATAGTTAGAGTTGGAAAGCATCTTAAAGGTCACCGCATTCCACCCCCCCTGCCCTGGGCAGGGACACCTCCCACCAGACCAGGTCGCTCCAAGCCCCGTCCAACCTGGTCTTGAACACCTCCAGGGATGGGGCAGCCACAGCTTCTCTGGGCAACATGGGCCAGGGGCTCACTGCCCTCACAGCAAAGAATTTCTGCCTCAGATCTCCCCTCTTTCAGCTTGAAACCATTCCCCCTCATCCCATGGCTCCCCTCCCTGCTCCAGAGTCCCTCCCCAGCTTTCCTGGAGCCCCTTTAGGGACTGGAAGGGGCTCCAAGGTCTCCCTGGAGCCTTCCCTTCTCCAGGCTAAATCTCTAAGTTAGCTAACGTTGCAAATTTGGGACCTGCTTCTCTCATTAAGGAGGTCGTAACAATTTCTCACATGGGTTGGGCAAAGGAGAAAAGCAGCTTTCTGCAGACTCCATTAAGCTGTCGTTAGAAATGTGCATGTTGGAGGCAGAGGGAAGAAGAAGTAACCGCTTCTCAGCGTTCAGCCGATCGCACTGTCTTAATAGTTTTTACATTAGTTGGGAGGACAAATTGCTACAGATTGACTGACTTATTCCCCTGCTAAAGATATCGCCTGAAAAGCTCATTTACTGCTAAATCCTATCCTGAGCCAGACAGGGAAGCCTAATTGAATTCCTTGTGACAAGCGAATACAACTGTAAAGTGACAGGTCCCAGCATGGCACATGGATGCCTGGTACCTGCATACTAATAAATAAGTGATAAAGATATCAGCAGCTACAGAGTTAAGTCCCATCTAGCTCGGAGCAGAGCAGTTGATGGCTTGGCAGCTACTGCCATGTTCGCCCCCTACACACAACATATGATTCAAGGCTGACTATTTTCATCCTCGGTTATGGAGCGGGAGTTGTTTCTCACCTCCACAATTCCATGGCTGATGGTCCCATACTGCCTCTTCCTCAGCATCACCAAGCTGATGACTATAACGGTAGCTATGGCAACAGCAATCACCAACAGACCAATAAGGGCGCTGCTGCTGAAACTGAAGTCGTCGCGAAGGGAGTTGTCGTTATCCTGGAGGGAAGAAAACAAGGGAGCGGGTAGAGGAAGAGCGATGCGGGAGATGCACCGCTAAATGCAAACCTAAACGGTGCCCACCAATAAAGTCTTCAACCATCTGTGGTATCAAGACACGACTAGACAGTGTAAATATTTCACCTCGAAATATTTCACCAAAAGGATAATGAACACAAAATTGTTTCCCCACTTAGGCACTCTGGACAGGCACTGACCCACACCTATCCCACAAAACGCTTTTGCTACTGCTTAGCATCTACGTGCATTTAGTGTTTACGTCTTTATGTAGAAACGCTGTGCTGCATTATACTCTGCATGAGCTCCCAGAGCGGAGTCAAGGCACCGAATCCCTGGAATTCTCTAACGATCAGGAACCAAAATCCAGCTTTAGGAATTCGCCGATTGCTCAGCAGTCAGTAGCCACATACATACCGGCTCATCCACCAGCCCACCAACACGCTCCGCATTGAAAATCATCTCCTTCACATCAAGGGTTTCATCAATTACCTGAAAACAGTCACAAAAGCGTTTTATGAAAGGAACCATATCAAACAGGTGGGAGAAGGAATATGAAGCAGACAAGAGACCTTTAATGAACACTAGCAAGGCTCAGAACCGCCTACCATCTTTCCCCTGCTCTCAACAGCGTGGGACATTCTTCAACTTTTAAAGCCACTCGAGTTAATACTGCAACCATTGGGATGGTCAGATGACCTCAAAAAATTTAAGAACTAGGTACTTGCCTTGGACACAGCATTTCTGTCATGTCAGATCTAATCTGTGGCTTAGAACAATTTTAAAAGAAAACTCTCAAAAGTTGCCTTTTTTTTCTTTTTTAACCCAGGGAACTGAGGCAAGTCGGCAGCCGCTCTGACCTAGTGAATTCTTTACAGCGTAGACAGAGCTAATACCTACTGGACTGCTCACCTTCAGAAGGTGATAAGGCCTTTCTCGCCATGAAAAATAGGTGGGAAGACAGACGGAACACACCAGCATTCAGTGCATTCAGACAGCAAGCCACCTAGCTAAAATAAAGGCGTATCAAAGGGTCTCTGCTTGGGAAAGCAGTTAGTAAATCAGACACTTCTCTCCAGCTCAGAGCGCCAAAGATCTAGATCTCTCTCCTTCCCTCGCCCTCCCACCCTTCTGATGCTGATCAGTATTAAGAGCCTACAATAGTCAGAAAACTGACTCCCCCACACCATATGGATAATGAATACACTGACATTCTGTAAGCAGGAAGAAGACATGGAAATAAGCCACCGCTATTAATTAGTGTCCGCGGCAGGCTTTGCTTTACAAAATAAAAGGTGGAGGGCTCACCACATTTTCATCCACTTTGTTCTTGCTGTTAATCACTTTTTCTTCAGCGCCGATCAACCCATCCAACTCAGTCATGCCCGAACCTGCACCAAAAGAGCAAGGCAGGGACCGTTAGCCAGCCCCTGGTGACATTTAGGAAGGGTTACCTACTCTTGGTAGAGCTGCCATGGCTAGCGTGTTTAACCACATGGACCGCTGATTATTAATCTGTCTTCATGCTGTTGTGTCAGAAGGGGAGCTGATAAGCTATGCTACGGTGACGAGTGATCAGGGGGGTTCTGTTAATGAGGAGAAATGAGGTGGCAATGAGACGAGCAGACAAGACTCACCACAACCAGGCTGAAGTGTAAATCCAGAAATACCACACTGTTAAAGTGCTGCTGTTAGAGAAGGCCCGAGGCAGCATGTAACACAAATTGTGAGTGTGCGGCTCCTTTCTGCAAGTGTCACCCCGGGTCACCGCCGCCTCAGTGTGACCCCCGTGACGGAAGAGCACATCTCCTCTCCGCTGAGAGCCAGCACGCCAGGAACGCTTGCAACCGCACGCTCAGCATCACCCATTCTTTTGAAATCAAGCGCATCAGCAAGTGCCTCGGGAATAAGAATCTCAAGGTCACCCAGCACGGCTCCATAATGAGCTGCTGTCCCGTATCTGGCACGAGCCCAAAAACAATAAATCCCAGGGCAAGGGAGGAGCGAAGACCTACACTAGCCTTTGTACCAGAACATCACTCACCCATTTCTAGGCTGAAACTAGCATAGGCTCAAGAGAAGAATATCAATTAACAGAAGGCGGCTGCTCTGCATAAACTGTTTTGATCTGAAACGTTTATAAATAGATCAGATCAATAACAGAAGAGCCCGATGCAAGATACATAGACCTAACATAACACAGCAAGTTAGGAGAACGCCAGTTTTCCATTATCAGTAGGGACTACGTGATGTCCTTCACAACACCAATGCCTCCCTAATGCAAAAGCAGGACAGCGAAGCCTAAAACCTATAGCGGGGTCTCTCCAAGGAGGAGCACGAGGTGGGGGAAACATTACTACAGCACTTAACACTTTGCCCGTGATAGCATACACCTCTCCGCAAGCTGCTGAGCTTGCAGGTTGCCTAAGACATTATGTCAACTGCCGGTGAAATTGGCAGCCTGTTCTTTGATGAGATGCAACGAAAGGGTAGTTGGCTACCAGGCAAGATTTTACAGTGACAAGCTTTTACTGCCTGAAAAGGCCAAGGAAACTAATGTTTCACTCCAACTCCTCCCAAAAGAAGCATCTTGGGTTTCAGTGCATCCCCTTTTTTCTGTACGGTTCTTTGGAGACAGTAATCAGATTCCAAGCACGGCCAAGACTGCCAGTCTGACTTCTCACGGCTGTCGAAGCAGGTCATATTATTGTGAAAGTCAATGACTGGGGTTTTCTGGAGGGACTCGTCGCAAATAGTTTTCAGAGAATTCCTGTGTCAGCTTTTGGCCTATGGCTGCTTGATTCAATTCTCAGGAGCCAACGCAGCACAGTCTCCAGGGCTGGGAGCTCAGCTGCTGCACTCAGCTTTGCTGTTTGCCAGAATGCTGTACCAAATAACAGACCCAGTTCTATGTAGCTCAAAGGCACAGTTTAGGTTATATATTTCTCAGGGAAAAAAATCCACACACATGCACAAAAAGAACTCCCAGAACTCCCTATCAGCACTCATGAAATGAACAGGAGAGGGAGAGGAGGGGCAAGCACAGGATATAATCTTGTCGCGAGTCATAAGAAACTCTTCTGTTTACTCAAACAGGGAGAACCAGCCTATATTTACCATCTTTAAGTCAACAAAGCAGTTGTCAAAAAAAAAATAATTAAAAAAATTTCAAACTAAAGGCTGTCCCAATTCTTTCCAGAGCAGCCAGTGCACTGAATTAGCTGTACACTGTTCTACAAGAGGGATGAAGGTGACTTATATTTGTAGAAAAAGGCTGATAACGAGAATAGCTTCAAGCTATCTGGCCTTCACCATGTTAAAAAACTATTTGTGTTCATATTAAATGATTATTAGCAAAATCCTTCGCTCTCTTTGAGATTCTGCATATGGATATATCTGCATATGGATATATCTGGATGGATATATCTGGAACCAAAGGCAGATTAAAATGCTGGGTTTACTCCCCACACAGAGCACAGGTACCACTACTCTGCAAGAACATTTTAAGAATTAGCCTTCCGTTTCTACTTCAGGAACTAGATCTGTTGTAGCAGACCAGCCAGGCCTGATCTTTACCTGAGACTGTGTCGCTAGCAGAGGATTTCATTTAATGCCAATGTTTCTATGCTGCTCCTAAAGCCCAGGCAGACCCTTTTTAGCCAGGCACTGAGTTACTGCAGAATGAATAACGAGCTGAAGGAGAAATGGATAATCACACAAGAATTTGCTAGTATGGAGAGATGCTACATGTGAAAAGGTGATGCCGAGGAGACCACAAACACAAAGGAGGAATCTCCTAATTTATCTGTCCCAGACCAGCTGCACTCTATAATATCTACGAAGACATTTATCCAGTAAACACAGCCTCTGGCTGCTGCAGCGATCTCATTCCTCATTTACCATCGGGCGGTAAGGACAGATTCCACAGCAGGCAGAAGAGCCTCTAAGACTATTTACCATCAGCGCTGCAAGGTTTATTTTGAGGTGTCAAACGTGAGTATGCATGGAGAGATGCAAAGGACTGCCCGGCTGCAGGCAGACGGCTAGGCCAACATTTCGTGAGAGCAAAGAGGCTACTCCAGGCACTCCGAGACGCCCATCAGAGAGGAACACACAGAATTAGATGCTCAGACTAGCTCGTTTCTTTAACACTAGGCCTAAACAAGCAAAATCGAGAGTTACTGATCTAAATGAGAGCAGGGAAATGAAAATAAAGGTGAGTATGAAACTAAAATGAAGCTACCAAACACACTGAGAAGGTAGGAGAGTGATCGAAAGCACTGTGAGGGAGCAGCTTAGAACCAACCTTTTTTCATTGGATGGTACAAATCCGGCTGAGGATCTAGCAGGAGGGAAAACAAAAACAAAAATAGCAGAGAAAGGAGATTAAGAGAGAAAGGAAAAAAGGCTTGCGCATGATTTCTGACTCAGACCCTGGGAAAAGCTTTTAGTCTACAGCTTTCTTTAAGCTCAGGACTGTTCAAACATTTTTAAAATAAATACACACACACACACCAGCTGTCAACACCCGATGATACAAAAAATATAGACATCTATTTTTAAATAAAACAAACAAGAGGATTCCTGCAGCCCTTCAGCAGGTCATGGCACAAAGACTTAGCATTACATGAGAGCGTTTTGGTTAAAGGCTGAAAATCAATTCCAGAGTCAAGCCACGCAGTAAAAATTTAACACTCCCTGCAAAATGGAAAGAGATGAAACAATTCTGCCAAGAGAAGAATTGGAAAATAAAGACAACAGCTCAGTGCAAATTACTAGCAGCACTGCCTCCTTCCAATGGACAGAGTCTGAGGGGTGCTGCTGGGGCGACTGCTTTACTCTTAAATCACCCAAAGGCATAGAGCTTTCTGTGCCACCGAGCTGAGCCTACCGGCTAAGGAAAAATGCCTACGTTTTTGTAAAGCCAGTGAACCCAATTCTCAGTTCCACATACCTTCGCTTTCAGACAAGGCTGGGAAGGTTTTCACCTGGAACGGACGGAAAGGTTTGCCCTCCAGGGGAATTTCTTCGCTCTCCTCGGAGCTCACTCTGACATCCACCTGGGATTCAGAAATGGAGGATGTGAACTGATCCATGTCTGCGCGTTGCTCCTGAAGCAGCTCATCTGAAAGGAATAAGAGGAAATATTACAGAAACTGCATGAAGCCTGGCAGGAACAGAAGGGGGCAGATGGTTTGAACCTAGCTGAGGCAGGGCTGCAGGGGAACACTGTTCGGGGCTGCCAGGTTATCTTATCTTGCACGCTCTGAAGTCTCATCTGGAATTCTCAGTAAAGGCGTTGGCTAGAAATACATACAAATAAGGGCCAAGAGGTTTGATGTGGCAAGAGGTTTTGCCAAGATGGGATTAACCTCCTATAATTTGAGAAAGCATCTGCTTGTTTTTATGAATCTTTTTCACCTGTCTTTGAGAGAGAGCTTTGCTATTCTGAGTGGTGTTGTTTTTTTAAACGAACAATGGAAGTTCTTAGGAAAAAGCTATTCTGTCTGGCTGTGTTGCAAAACCCAGAGAATATCTGCCCTGCGGTACCTAAGCCTAAGCCCAAGTGCTTGTTGTTGAGGGTGTCCCCTCAAAGGAGCCAGCGGTCTTTCTGGAGCCCACTTCATTTGATATAAAAGCTCATTCTAATATGGTGGAACAGGAGCTGGCACACAGAGACACTCACCAATCTCATCCTGGATTTCTTCAGCCACATATGGCACCTTGTAGAGCAGAGACAAGCTTTGATTCATCCGCTCCTCGATCACATGAAGATGTGTCATCACCTGCAAATGTACAAGAGTGTGTTGGAGTAGGCAAAGACTGTCAGTCACTTGATTGGTACTGGTATGTCACTTGTTTAATAAAATACCTACTACTGGTGGATCTGCCACGACAGACAATAGAATGGGACACAGGTCCATCTAGTCCAGTTCTCTGACTGACGCTAACACGTCACGCCTCACTGTAAATGGCCATTTGTACACGGCTCTTTAAGTATTCTGGGAACAGTTGGGGGTGAGAGAGAGGACCCAGCTGGCTCTCGCTGTCACCAGCTCTCCACTGGCAGCACTGAAGCTGGTATTTCCCATATGCCAGATATGGTCATTATTCATTTCCTGCAGCAGCTACCAGCAAGTGATTTATTAAATGGATTATCATTCCTGACTACTAGGAAAGATACAAGCGAAGGGAGCAGACAATATTATTTATCAACTCTGGTTTCAGAGCAAAGGTGCCTTTCAGAACAACAGTGGCATTACATTTGTCTTACACCCACTACATCCACCCACTGGCAACAGCGTTCTCCCTTCAGTTGAGAAATAAATTCAGACTCTACGCAACCTAAATCGCTCTTCCCGAGCATATTGAATTCACTGGTGAAGTCAAGCCTGACCTGAAGAGGGTGCTGCATAATCAAGGATCATGCAGACCAAGAAAAACATTTATATGGACAGACAAATGTCAGAAAAAGCTAAGGAGTTGAATGGTCCCGTTTTACAATCTGACGTGTACCTGACCTTTAAGAGCAAGGATGAAAGCAATTTAATTTTACATGTGGCAGCTTGTCAATCAAGGGAATCGATTGAGGAGCTTAAAGTGCATCTGAAAAGTAAAGCGAATGGAAATTGAACTGTACCACCCACATCCCTCATATGTCGATCTGTTGACACTGCAGCCTTCAGAATGAATTAAGGACTGTTTAGGTTTTAGCTTAAGAATACAGTTCACACACTCCCTCTTGGGCTTTGGCAGCATCAGAACAAAGGGTCAGGGTGGACTGCGCTTGGTATGCTAAGCTGTCTGAAAACACTACCACATAGTCCGCATCACAAGCCAAACACCAGCTTGTAAATACCACAATCGCTACCAGTCTTTCTGAGGATGCGCAGCTTAACAACAATCATAGAATCAGTGGCAGGGAGACAAGAGTTGAAGGTACACTGCTAGCACCCAGAAACAACATGAAACCCATGGGACCAGGCACCTCCAAGTATGAGGTTTGCTTCCAGAAAATCACCGCAACACTATTCTACACCTCACCAGAGGTGACAGTAACAGACTCCAGTCCCTGTCTGACTCAAACCACAGTATTTCCACCTACTGGTTATACAGCCAAGTAATAAAGCATTTTTCCCCAGTAAACTGGGACTGGTAAAAGACAGATTACGTTCCCATAGCTGTGACTGGACGGTCAGTTCTTTCTGCTTCTCTCTGAACTTACAAAAAGGAAAAACCCTTACGAACAGACCTTTCAGTGTTAATAGTCCATTGTTAATTTGAATCTTAGCCCTTTCGCCATTTTAAAAGTGTAAAAACAAGTAACAGGACATATAATTAAAAAGATTTGTGGAATATCTGCAACTACTCCTACAAGTACAACGGCCAGGTTTGACATCCACTTGAAGCAGCATATTCACATACACTACCCACCAGAAGGAAAATGACTTTCCGGCTGTTCAAGAGTAAAATACATTCCAACAACACAAAATAAACGCATCAAAACAGATTTTCTAATAAAGCTAACAAGAGCTTGGCAAGGGTTATATATTACACTTTGGAAAAAAGGCACTAACTCTGCAGAGGCACAAGAGAATTCCCACAAACCCAAAACACAGGCATCGTGAAGACCAAGCCTAATGAAAGGAACACAGAGACATGAGGTCTTGAAAGAAGCGAGGAAGTCTGTTCAAGGATGACTGAGTCCCCAGCAAATCATTTCACGGGCGTCTGACAAAAGGAAACACAAAAATGACACCGAACTAGTTCAAAACCCCCAGACTCTTCATTGTGACCAACAATATTGGAACCAGAGTTCCAATTTTTAACACCGAGTCAAGTACCAAGGAAAACAGTACAGACAGCGTATCTGGTGACAGGCAATACGCACAAAGAATGGGAGATCTCTGCGCAAGGATGAGAAGTTGCTATAGTACCCTGCAAATTAGCGTGAGGACTTGACGCATGGCTTCTAGAGTCTCCGACAGCCAGGGCTGGGTAACAATGCCTCCCTTGATAGAAATGTTCTCATACCTGAGATTTCATCTGTGCAGCCTTTTCTGGGTCAACTGCCAGGACGTGCTGGTAATGGCGGATGGTGTGCAGACGATCCTTGTTCTCAGCACGAACATAGCGCTTCAGAGCTTGCAGGATGCGGTGGGGCTGCAGGATTTGAGGAGGGGAAGAGTTCAAATCCATTCGATTCAGATAAATTCACAGCTGAAATGCAGCACTTCAGATGTGAGCCTGCTTTGTTACTGGACAGATCAATCATCTGCGCTAACCTCAGATATTTTCTTTCTAAATTAAGTCTTGACTCAGAACACTATGCCTCATGAACACTAAACAAAGCCGAGGTTTTTTTAACCAGGCAGAAAGGAGAGTGAGTCAATTAGGAGACCCGCTGCCAGGCCTTCAGCACAAACTGCCACCATGGAGAAAGCTTTACTGGGAACCCATTCCCAGCTTCTGCCCCGGCAAGTGACAGGCAGTCTTCTCACCAAGCTATTCCCACCTTCCACTTCATCCAAAGCTACCCTGTTGTAAAAATTCGTCACAAGGAAACTCACCCGTGGCGGGTCAGCCTGCAGGGCAGCCAGGTAGTTCTCCAGAGCAATCCGACGGCGATCATTCAACATAGCTTCCACGCGAGCCAGGTGAGTTTCCACAAGCTGCTGCTTCTCGCTTGCTGCCTCTTTCTCCAGAGATTTAACCATCGCCTGGAAGTGCTGGAAAAAAGAACGGAGTCTTTATGAAATGCGCTGTACGCGTCAGGGTCACCTACTGTCTCTCACATAACTCCTCAGAACAAATGGAGCCTGTCACACTGCATGTCCTAGGCATTTATGGTAGGAGAGAAGGGCACTGACAGATGTTGACGCAGCTTGATTTCTGCAAATCACATAGTGACAATCTGCCTTCCAAACTTCCTTCACAACCCATTTCAAAGGCCTGAAGAGGGCACGTGGCCTTGCAGATAAAAATCACGTTGAAGTTGGGAGATCCAGACTGCACTGAATGAATGACACAGTACTAATTCTTTCCCTCAACCCTGCAATACGGAAACAGGATTGAACCCTTCAGCCTAGAGCCATTAACCTGAATTTGCAAAAGTTTACAAAGGTATCGCATGGGGGATTTTTCATCAGTGCACCTTCAGATCAAATCTCTATATATTCAATTAGAAAGGTCATAACCCACATCTGCAAATGAGCCAGAAAAGTCCATTAAGCATTGTTATGTTTCAAAGGAGATGATGGAAAACTCTTTTAGACTTACAGTGACTTATGTTAAAAAACGTAGAGAGAAAACTGTGTTCCAGGATAAAATCCAAAGCGGGCTTAAAAGCTGGAGTCAGTCACTTACCTGTATATTGGTTTGAGGGAACTTCATATAGTTGTCACTGCCAGAAGAGCCTGTCCTTAACAATCCCATACAGAGAATATCCCTGATTAACTTCACAGTCTGACTGAACTCTACTCACAAGGCAGAAGATTGGCATTCTGGCAGCAAACCAGCTTTATCTGCTGCCTAAGTGGTTTTCACTAAGTCTGCCCGAACAGGAAATGTGTGTCCAGAGAGTTGGGGCCAATCTGACCCGGGCCGTGAAGCCACTGGTTAGTGCAAAACAGGCCAAAGGTCTGAAGTTACAATTTGGCGCTGCTGTCGCTATGCTTGAGAGGTGAGACAGCTTCCTACTACTGGGCTTAGGAAACGACCTGGCACAGTATCGGATCATCTCCAGCTTCAAGAACAAAGCACGCAATTGAATCAAATCTCCTCTAAAAGGCAACTGCTGACAGAACAGGAAAGCTGTTCTTCCCCCATAGTCGTCTTTTGGCTTTGAATATTACAATCTCTCATTTAGTTCATTGAGAAGACAAAGGCCAAGCACCAGTAACTTTCCTCTTCAGGTCCTTCAACCCTTACCTGAATGAGAGTCTGCCTCTCTGCCTTGGGGAGATTTACAGCTTGGTGTTCTGCTTCCTCCCATTCCTTTTTCACCTGGACAAGGAGAGGACAGAACACATCAACAAGACATAAATTTACATCTGATCTTTGCGAGCTAATTTGCCTTCACAGACAGATCCTTGCTCAGCCTGGCTAGGTTTTGAAGGCACAATAGAGCTGCTGTGGGGTTTTAAACTTAGCACTTAAGCCCTCCGAGCAGCAAGCCAAGTGTTCCCACTGATTCCTCTCTCCCAATGCTCTGAAGAAATGAAAATCTAACTGCCACAATGTGGTCATACTGCAAGAAACACATGGAAGGCTGGCGACTGGAAAGGAAGTCAGTTCACCCCCAAGTTGTCCAAAAAATCATGGGCAGCAACTACGCAGCGCAGCACTAAAGACTGAAGCCAGACGCTCACCCGGTCCATGCGGTTGTGGTGCCTGACCTCCAGCTGCTCCTTCGCCTTCTGGAAGCGGGCATGTTCATTGTCATCGGCTGGGGTTTCAAAGTAGACATCCACATCATCAGTTGGCACTGCAAAGAGAGGGTAAGGATAAGCGGAGGTTCAGAAAACAGTGATTCTGGTTTGCAAAGGACAGGTAGGGAGAGGAATCTCCACGCCTGCATAATTAACAATCTGGCAGGCTGAGTTTACTGAACCACCACCTACCAGGAGTCCATTTTGGTATTTTTAAGCTGCCAATTTACTGCACAACATCAGCTAAGTTACATCATCCTGAAAACACAGCAATGCACTGCGGCAACCAGCACCTGTTTGGTCTTCTCATTAGTTCTGAGACGAGCATTATTCAGCTCCAGCAACAGAATGACTTGGATTGCAGAATAAAGAGCTTGTTTTCTCTTCCCTTTCACATTGGCTTTGGATAGTTTAAATGACATTTTGTGCATTAGCTGTTCGCTGACAAGCTGGCTCCAGACATCATTAATATAATTAGGGAGCCTGACAATAAATCTGCACAAAACACTACCCAATATTTTACACTTCAAACCTACCTTCCCTACCAGATGCACCATGCAGGACTAACAGGCAATGATATTAGACAAGACAGCAACAGAAGGAGGCTCAGTGTGACAAATTGACTCATCCAATAAACTGGACGGCTTGTATCTTTAAGACATTCAAATCCAACACGGGGAGAAATAAAATTTCAGAACTGACAATTTCAAGCATCTTGCAAAAACCACAACAGGGGCTCTGTACTCCACATACTGCAGTTCAGGAACCGATGAACAAAGTTTCTGTGCTACAGTTTTAGAAACTACACATCCCAGAGCCCTGTCTGAAAGGATCTATGGACAACGTCAGATCAGTACAGTATTCTGGGCCTTCTCATGGCATTTCTGAACCAAACTTGGACACAGAGAACTCTCTTTCCAGTCCCAAATCCCCCTGTAACAGGACAAACTTTTGTACCAAAAGCTCCTGACATCCGCATCTTTTATTTCACCACTTCAGTTAGATCAGCCCAATCTAAAGCACTTGCATGAAGCCCATTTTGTAAATAGGATTATGGCTGTATAGTCAGACTGCCAAGCCCCAGATAACACAAAAAGCCTTTCAAAAGGCTTTAATGGTAGCTGAAGTGGAAGTGCTGGAGTTCAACAATAAGATTAATAAGGAGGTTAAAATGTTTTTGGTAGTTTTATCATCTGACATAAAAGCCAGTTGAAATTGGTGCCAAAAACCTCAAGCTCTCAAAAATGCAAGGATTGAGTCATGATTCATATTTCAAACCGAGATGAAAGTGGGAATCCGAATTCTGCAATACTTCTCTGATATTTTCCCAAAATACAATAGCAAGTAAACGCCTGCTACTAGGAGAACGGCAAGTAGCAGCCTGCTCTTCAGGACCGACTGGTCAAACATATGGACGGTAGCATGACTGAGAAAAGCAAGTGCTTCTTTCCATATATTTGGAAAAAAAGTCAGTTACGCAAACAGGCAAGCTATGGGTTTTCACAAGAGGTTAGAGACAGCCCCTGGTCCCTGCTACAGATCTGGAAGATGACAACTAAGCCCTTAGCAAGAACTGCAAGCCGATGGTGAGCACAGACAACATACGGCGAGAGCCACTTTCACCAGGAAAGTTCACCCTAAAGACCTAGAGAAGCGGAGACAAGAGGAGACTGCTGCAAAAGGACAGACAGAACTGCTGCAGACACCAGAACCAAAAGGATGAGCTACACATTTATCCTCTCTTGACCTGGGCAAGGAGGAGGAGACACCAAACGCCAGACAGACAGAGGCTAGCTGCAAAAGGGCCAGTGGGAGGCAGGACTTACTCATCTTTTTACACACAGCCATACAATACTCCTCTGACTCAAAATTGTTCCTGTTGCCTCCGCAGCCTCCATATATAAAGCGAATGCATTTTCTCTTGTTAGGGTCGAAGTACCAACGAGGCACCACAGCCCGGCAGGGCCCTGTCATCGCCTCCTGGGAGCAGACAGCTGTGTGGAGACGGGTTAGAACATGAGCTAGTGAGGAGCGACTTAAACAAAGCAGTGGTGGCTCTAGTTCACACCTCCTTCTGGGGCACTCGCACTGGCCTCGGCATCGCTACTTCACTGACCAAAGGGATTTTGTCAGTTTTGGTGGGGATTTTTAACATTGCAAAGCATTTTAACACAGCATCCGTCACAAACCTTGCCAGCACTATTCAGGGAGATGCCTACATGTGGTATTTTGGAGCAAATGCACAGCAGTAGGCTACCCCAGCAGTTGTCTCAACATGGAGCTCTCAGCTGCAAAAGCAATTTCTCCTTAGCTAGAGGCTGAAACAGTAAGGATCTATTTTGCTGATGCCACAGCGTTATGCCTCGGGTGTCCCAGCAGCAGAGCCTCCACTGTATAAAACCAACACTATGGAAAGAAAACCCATTAGGGCTGCTTAAAGCATTCAAAGATGTCCTGTTCTGCTGCACTCTGCCTGGATAGACACTTCACGTCTTAAAGGTGAAGCATAAGAGCAAGTGAAAAGGCAGGCTAAGCAAAAGGAACACAATCACCATGGCAATCTCAGACGCTAGGTTTTTAAGTTTTGAAACATCGATACACCAAATATTGAAACTCCAGGTAGCCACAGCATGTGGACTGCTACACAATAAGTGGGCAATATAAGCAGCTGGGTTATTTTGAGGCAAGAGAACAGATATGGTGTGTAAGTTAGCAACTGTTCACAGTGCTTTGGGGAAAACAGACTGTGTACCCCCAAAACGGACACCCCAACCCCATTGTTTCATGTCTGTTTCAACACCTGCAGATCTGTAACCGTCCTGTACATATATGAGCTAAGCCTCGTTTCAGCAAGTCAAATTATCTGCAGCCTGCTGGCATTTTACCAAAAGATGGAAGAACTGCTGGCAATGATTCAGTGATCTGTAGCTAATTGAATTTCATTCCCTCTCCCCTCCTCCTTCCTCTGCAGACACTTCTACACATCAAGTATAGGACACCGTATAACGCTGAGGCACCACACAATCAGCAGATGCCCTCTGCAATGGCACCTACCACTTAACAAAAGCTACCGCAAGTACAGTATATAATACTACTGCAGTAAGTATATATTACGCATAAAATGAAAGCGGGCCAATTGTGTTGGCTGACTTACTTTCATGAAAGAGAAGGGTTTATGTAAAGGCTATTAAGGCAGCACCAAGTATCTTCCTCACCCTTAAATGGCCAGATGGCACCTTGATGCCACCTCTGCAGAGTATGGCCCATCACTTTCAGCTTCCTTTTTGTAAGCTGGTATAAAACACCAAATCCAAGGTCATCACCCAAAACTATGATTTTTGAATTCTTAGTGTGCCCCAAATGCCTCTAAGATTTTTCAAAATTAGCCTATGCAGATACATTTTCTGACTCGACACCGCACCTTCATGGAGGTGCTCGTTCAATGTGCCAAACACTGGGCTTTGTGCCAGCAGAACTGCTGTTTATCTGGAAACATATGGCCCATGCTCTAGAGAGTTAATTTCAACACTTGAAACAGAAGCATCATCAGCTTTCCTCTGTTTGCTAACTTATCTGGCAAATAAGACTTCCAAGTGGCTTTTATTGACTTGATCGAAAACCCATCACCAACTGACAGCTGACACGAATACTCTCAAGGAAAGAAGAGGCCCGTAGGCAAGAATGTGTCTTACATTTCATATCGCTGCTGACTTCTTTTTCGGAAACAGCCTTGTCGTTGCTAGGCTCTGTGGGGGTCTCTTCATTGTAATCGTCAACTTTGTAGCTATCATAATAGTAATCGTGATCTTCTACCACATCCTCCTCCTCTTCACCTTCGTCTTCTTCATCCTCATCTTCCTCCACTGCTGTTCCTGTGAAGTCTTCTACACCCGCCTCTGTAGGGAACTCACTGAAGGGATACAATTCAGTTAAGGGGTAAAGGTAAGGTTAATCACTTTGCAGCCAACCTTTGATGTACTAGAAAAATTATTTTCTTTTCATCTGTTCTAGAAACACAAGAGATGGGAAAAATAAATGTACCAACTATTGATCAGACCAGCAACTGGAGTTCCCTCATTACAGACATGTTGTTTCTACAGGCGGAGCTTCCCCAGGCCTCTGGCTTCGTGGGGTTTCCTTGCATTTTCTCATCAGCTTCTTGTCAGTAAGTGAAGTCTACTGTATTTGAGGGAGGCATGTACTGTAGCAATCTGTGTTTTTGACTGTCTAAGGATGAAGGGAGGGGGACTTTGTATCTCCTTCAGTAATAGGAGCACTGCAAAGGCAACTGTCCTTCTGCAGGGCTCAGAACACTCCTTTGGGAAATTCAAAAGCACAGAAACTCTCCTCCCAGTCCTCACCACAAGGGAGTCACTGTCTGAAATATTCACATACAGCAACTTCACATACTCTTCACGTCTCTGTCAGTTAAGAACCCTACCTTTTATAAAGGTCATAGTCTTCATCCTCGTCTTCATCCTCTTCCTCTTTGGACAGAGCCTCATCCACAACCTTTGTCTGAGGACAACACACATATTCTGTTCCATGGAACTGGTCTACTCCACAGGGCAGCAGCATCCCATAACTGTGCAGGATCATCCCTTCTGTCAGGCAGGCCTGAAAGAGGAGCCCGTTTGTGTCACTTTAGCACCATGCTCTTGCTTTGGATGAAGCTAAAGTTTGCCTACCTTAGATGCCAAGAATGCTACCAATGGGCTAATTTTACAGCAAAAAGACAACAGCAACATACAATCTGATCATCAAAGGAAAATGGATTTGAAACTTTTAGCTTAAGCAAAATCCCCAGAGAAGTCCCAGATTGAGCCATGCAGTGCTTCCTGGTGTTAACATATCAAACACCCCCCAGCCCCTAACAACCGCTGATTTGTCAGCCTGGCTCAGTTCAGGAAAAATAACTAGACCTTTTGTGCCAACTCAAGGGAGAGAGCACTTGAAAGGAACAGAACCGTTGTTTGCTTTCCTGGGCTGGCCATTTCATTAAACTTTATCTATTAAACTTTACATTGGAGTAAGTGAATAATCGCTCAAATGGACTTTGTGTCAAGATTATTTTAACATGCTGTAGATGAAAATCAATCAGATAATTCAGGAAAAAGCCAAATGCAAACTGTGATTAGACATTATGTCTATATACTTCTCCTAAGCTAAGAAAATACATGGCTTTGGGGTGCCCCAGAAAAAAATGAAGTAAGAAAGGCTTTATTACGTACATCAGAAGCCTTTTGTGCTTTGCTTTGTTACAGCACGGATGTAAAACGAGCCAAATATTTCTGAAAAAGTTCTCCAACTCTGCTGAAAGCAACTGATTTTTAAATTTGCTAGACATTAACAACTTTATCCTCAATTAAAATGTGATTCTTCTAGCACAGCTTTATTTAGATGCGTTTTTGCTCCCAGGATTTTAAATAAATAGGAAGTTTAACTGGTGCATCCTTAACCTCATCTTTACTAGCACCATCACAACTAATCATTGTGTTGCTGTTTTTGCAATTGCTGTTTCTACCAAATGGAAAACATGTACATTTCATCATGATTTTGTTTTTATTACCCAGGTTCAAATGGGCCTGCAGAGAATTTGCAACATTTTGGCTAGCCAGATAAAAAAAAAAACAAACACACACAAAACCCCCCATGGGCTAGATTTATTCTGAGAAGATAATCCATCTCTTATGTAAAACCTCCACTAATCAGTCACGACGAAACTCAGATTGTACCCAAGCAAGCACTCCCAACCAAATCCCCAGCAGCAGCAGGTACATTAAAGCAAAATGTTCAAGAAAAATAGGAAACATCCTATGACCGCTGTAGCTCTCTACCCTGGAAAGAAGGATGAGCCATTGGCTAAAGCACTATCCTAGAGACCTGATTGCTATTCCTAGCTCCATCCTAGAACATGATCTTGGGCAAGCTACTTAGGACAGATTTTCATGAGTGAAAAATAACTCAGCTAGCTAGGCAGGTTTTTTAAGTCACTCGAGTACTTTAAAACTTTTTTTCATTGCCTCAGCCCATAGACTGCAACATGGGATATAACAGACCCCAGAGATAAACGCTGTTATGCTCCAATACTACAGGCATCCAAGCGGACAGATCCAGAATAAATCTTCCTGCCATGGCAGCTCAATTACCTCTTTTGCCACAGTGTGCCAGTGCTGATGGCTTTCACACACATCCATCCGCTCCTTGTGGAAGAAACGGCACTTCTCTGGAACCAGCAGGACATCGCTGACAAACTCACCCACTGAAAAACAAGAAACGTCCATGGTTCACACACGTCCAACTTCCACCAGAAAACAAAGCCAGGATGAGAACTCCCCTAAAGTACATTTTGTTGCAAGTGCCTTAAAAGTTTGGTATATTCTTAACAGGGACAGGTCACACCTGCAGCTATCTCTGCAAATTTACAGAAAACCAGAGTTTCCAAGGTAAAAACAGGAGTAGGGGCCAACCGCTGCGAACCCTAAGGCTGAAGGCAAAGTTTACAAAGCAAGTTAATAGATAGCTGTTCATGGAACAGGCAGGAGTGTCTGAAGATATTTCACACAGATCTTTGAAAAGATTGCACCCGCATACGGAAGTTTTCAAACGACCTAATCACCAATTTCTAAACGAGCTGCATCATCCCAAAGCTAGTTCATGCTGTCTGGTGCTGTAACAGCCTGGAAATTTTTGTGCCACGAGTGTTATCTATGTTTTCAGTATCTGAGTAAGTTTTGCTTGTTTTTGTTTTGTTTTAAACAGTTTCCAGATGGTTTAATTCAGGATCAACTGCAGCACATTCCCTGACTTGGGCAGTCCTAACCAAAACACAGAGGTCTGGAAAAATAAAAACTATATAGCCCAAAAATCAGAGGAGAACTAGAGTCAGCAAATAGACTGCATTTCAGCATAGATAACCGCAACCTCACCAGCACAATGAAGTTTTGGTACAATCTTAAAACCAGACTTTTGCTTTTGAGGAAGGCAGGAGATAGAGAGATAATCAGTCTGCTCTACAGACTCTGTATTAGTTGGACTTAAAAGCCATTTAGCCTGAATTTCCTTCACAAGTCTGTTCAGTACCCATCAAGTAAGTATCAGAACTACACGAGTATTACTTTCCTTTCTTAGCCCAGAAGTCCTAACAAACACTGCCACTGGAAATCAAAGCGTGGAATTTTCTCAAAGTTAAGATCTTTCTTTCTTTCCTGCACATTTAAATGCCAGTATCTAGATATCTAGATACTCTGAGACAACCAGGAAAAGATCTTCATTTCAAGTGTTTCAAAGCAACATACCTTGCACGCCTGACTGGCAGCATTAGGAATCCTTTGTTTAAAATTGGAGAGAAGTTTTTTAAGTCAAATACCTTTTCTAATGGAGTCTTCAGGGAGGAGAATTATTTGTCCAAACAACCATCAACATCACGATTTCAAAATAAATTTTAATATTTTGCGCAACCAATTTTTTTGCAGCCCCTTAGGACCCATACTAAAGGCTTATGGTCACTTCTCCTATGCACCAAACACAAATCAAGTATAGTTTAGGGACAGATTATCCGATGACAACTGCACGGCAACAAAATCAACTAGCATTCATCATCCCTTTAAACTAGTTAATTTTTGAGCTAACAGACACAACAGAGAAATGGTATTTTTCACATTTTTCTCACTCAAAACAGGCTAGTTACAAATTTGAATTAATAATCCTTCCTCCTTCCTTCTCATGAGAGGTTAGTTAAAAAGTTTCTGATGAGAAAGCTAAAACTGACCAAACTTTAAAATCAAGAGACTGTGGTTCTTGCAGAAGACTCAAACTGATCAAATACAATAATCCGTTACAAAACCCAGCCATTAAACAGCTATTTTGAAAACCACCGAATCCTAGCACCTTCGCATAAGACACATGGGAAGTTCTCTCAGTTCACCTAGGAACTGGAAACCCCTTACAAGTCATACCTTTAATGGACACCTTCCCAATCATGGCCACTGGTATCAGAAAAGAAAAATCCTCTCCCCTTTCAGATGAGAGCAGGCGTAAGAGGTGTTTCCACACCATCTAACAGCCTAGCCAGAACTGGCAGCAGTTTGGCTCTTCGCACCTCCTCCCCAGGCTCAGCCCTGCTCCCATCACCCTACTGTTACCTTTATTTTACAGTTCAGTGAGAGCCTAACAGGTTCTCCTCCTCTCCCCTCTTCACCTTTGAAATACAAAAGAGCTTTCATTGGTGGGGGGAGGCAGGAGAAGGTTAAACACGGTATGATTGCAAAATCCTACCTCAAGACAGCCCGTGCATTAATGTAGCAAGGAAGACAAAAGCAGGAATGGGAAGAAAAGACCCGTAGTTTGACTATAATAAAAAAGCCATACGTACCCCAGAGAAACACATCATGCATTTACAACAAGCAGTTTGTGGACTGCTAAAGACAACGAAAAGGGATTTTATACACACATGGACTACTGATTTGCAACTCAGATGTGAAAGCCAAAGCCTTGCAGGCTGGGCCAAACAAGTCAAGGACACTATGAAAGACACTAATTAAAATCTTTAACAGATATTTTAATGATTATCAAACGTTAGGACAGTGTCACTAAAATCAGCTTATTTTTCAGCTGGAGAATAGGCTTGGGCGAGGATTATTTCTAAAAGAGATGACTCCTTGTAAGTCCAGAGATCTTGCTTTCATCCTTATTTCCATCGGAAGTTCTCAGCGTAATCAGCTGGGTTTGGCTGCTTCTCAAACCTGAATTTCCACATCTATAAAGAGATGCACCTCTCTCCTAGGATGTGTCCACACCAAATTTCATTTCTTATGACGTGCTTTATGATTGCCTAGTGGAGGGTATTATATGTAGAGGAATACTACACATACATTTCTGCAGATTTGCTTGCATTCTCCTATGTCAAACCACATGCTAACCTGAGATACGGATACAAATTATGAAAACCGGTTGCCACCGAATGCTCCCAGAAATCAAGACTCTCCAAGATCGCACAAGACTTCTTGCAAAACAAGTCTCTTCCAGTGCATAACTGCAAAGAGATTCAGCCAGCTGAGACTAAGCTTACTACACTAAGAACACACGCAGTGCAGCACAGCATCAGGCACAACCTACAAGTCAAAAGCCGCAAGGTAAACACGTTGCCTGATTCAAGTGGGTGGATAGAGTCTGGAAAGCACCATGAAATTCATCACAGTTTATCTCATATTCTTTCCCAGTTCAAAGTGGGGACATGGGATACAGCTGCAAGAAGCAGGGCCTCTTTGAAACAGCAAAGTTTAAATATAGTCACTGAAATAGAATAGAGATCTCTTGCCAAGACCAAAGCAGGAAGCCTGAACACACTGAGCATTTAAGTCTCCAAGGCAACAAAATATTAAAGCTCCACAAAAATAGGATCAGAGCGTTAAATCCCAATATCTTTGTGATACTCAAATACAATAGCCTTCAGGTTTTTACAGCAGTTGCAGAGAGAAGGGGGATTTCTTTTTCACACCAGGCACCATTATTCCAACACAGCTGTTATCAAGCTGTCGATCCGTTCAAGAAAGGCAGAGTTCCACCTTGTGGAAATAAAAACGTTTAAGTGGAAGCTGGATGTGGAAATGGCAACCTGATACGAGAGAAGCCTCAGAAACTCAGTCATTCTCTCTGTAAGAAGCCAGGAGGCAATTCTTTGCTTCTCCCACAGGAATGCACTAATACTCACCCAGGCACTTGTAGGGCACGACAATATGAGTGTGGTCCTTGCACTGTTTCTTCCCCCTCTTGCACCAGCTGTCGATGCTGACAGGTTGATTGGCTTCCACAACATTTGTAATCTGAAGGTCTGGATACATCTGTTTAACAAGATGCAGAGATAGGTTTCTCTCCAGAAAGGACAAAGAATGTGCAAAGTGGCCCCTAACCAGAAGTAGCGAGGCTGATTCTCTACACAAGAACAAGTTCAAATTTGCACATTACACACATTCTCTGCTGCATCACGCTTACAACAGCTGAAGACATAAAAAAGGCTCCAGGTGTTTGTCACACAGAGCTTGAGAAATGGAATGTATCATCACTTCTTTGTGGCAGGAGAAAGCCAGGTCAGGGGCAAGAGTCTTCATCAGCACTAAGCTGAGGTGTTTGGCTTTGCATGGTAGTGGAGGAGAAGTATTTATTTATCTGTTCCATTCTGTCTGGTGCAGCATGATACCCTCTGGAAGAGGGCAATCACCAACAAACAAGGTTTAGTAACATCTACAGACTCTCTCGACCCTTGTCCAGCACCTGCCTCCTCAGGTTTCCTTACGCCTACCCCATTTATGATGTATTGATATGACCCCTCTGTCCTGCTCAAGTTCTCAAGTCCAGACACTGACTTATATTTAGGCTTCTGCTGCATGAACCATTTGTAGCCCCAGTTACATTGGCCTTGTAAAACAGTTTTACACGTTCTCCAGTCCAGACATGGTGTGCTCTACCACTTCCCCATTTTAAAAAAACCATTCCTTGTGGTATTTTATGTGTCGGTCACCTCAGAGGAGCAATTAAAGACACTTATCAAGGCCAATATGCTGCAGTGTATCTGGAGCACACTGAAAGGAGATTATATTTTTTACAATGAAGCACGAGGAGCCTAAAAATACAGTCAACATTTTGACAAAAATATTTTTCTAACATTCCGGCTGATCTGAACACGTAACCAGAACAACACAGCCACATTCTAATGAGAATAGGTGTCAGGTTCCATTTTGCACAGACGTGGAGCGTAAATTGGTTAACTGGCTCAGAGGCAGAGCATTTGAAGAAATCTCTGCAAAGACAGACACATACTCCTCTGACTTACAGACCAAGGACCTTCCGTGGCAGTGTAAGCTGAGCTAAATCAGAGGTAGCTCTTAAATCCCACTGCAGTGTCCTCCCTGCTCTTCCTGGGCAGTAACACACCAAGACAGCTCAGAGAACCAAGCTCATCAAAGGCAAGTTAGTCTCCTGCAGGGTTGATTTGCTACTGACTGGCTAAATTGGAACCTAATGCCTTAGCAGCAGTGAAGATTCAGCATCACACATAAAAACTCACCTCCTGGCAGTACTGCAGAATCTCTTCCTTTTTTCCAAGGCAGCTCTTGGTCCCAGAAGTGTCAGGTTCCCATTTTCCAGTCTGGATATTCACATGCATGTTTAGCTTCCCACAGAACATGGCAATTTGAGGCTCTGCCACTGCAAACCCTGTCCCAGCATTGGCTGCGAGCGCCTGCGAAGACAAACAAAACCAAAAGATGTTGATTGCATTATCTGATCAAAAGCAGAACAACACAAAGTCCCAGAAACCCTCTGGCATCTTCTCAGAGCGCTCCTGCTTAATCTGGAATATTGGTGGAGCCCTGCAAACTATTTCATAACAATATTCCTTAAAGCTGGTGACCCACACCAAGTTTTCACCAGCAAGGTGTTTGTTTTTCCAAACTCTGTTTTTATTATTACAACAGCAGCTTACCAAAATCAAAATCAAGAGTAATTCACACTTAAAGGTTGCGTCCACAAAGGCTAAAATAGATTCTGAAAACCTTAAACTGGCATTTGAAGATAAATAACAAATACTAGTAACTTTTTGACAGAAACACCTCTGTGAGGTTACACACAAAGCAGGTATTGCTACTACTAATAAAATAACTGCTTCCCACTGCAAGAATCCTGCTCAGAGTTTGAAGCTACGTGTTTCTTCCGAAATCTTCAAATATTTGGGATAGAAACACCCAAGCTTCTTGCCCAAACACGTGAGTAAAGATGACTTCTGCTGAATCAGAAAAACATAGCTGTTGCTACCAGCTCCTCAAAGCCTGTTGTCTCTCATTCAGCACACTCCTATGGGTTATTTGTACCGCCTGGTTTCTGAGGCGTATTCTGTGCACTTCCCACCCCACACCAGCAGACAAAAACCCGACAACCCAGACCCACATTCGGGTCAAACTGCAGACTGATCAATGAAAACAAGGTCAGGATCCCTTTCTGAAACCTTGCTGGCTGACCAAATGAAGAAAAAGGGGATTAAATTAAATTGCAGAGTTGGGGTTTTTCTGAAAAGACTGAATGGCTGCTGGGAGCTGAACATCCTCTCCCTGCACAACTACTAGCAGTTGTGAAAGAAAAAGAAAAAAAAGAAAAGAAAAGAAGAGAAGAGGTATGAGGCAAAAACCAGATGAACTCCTAAATCGGAAGCTCTTTAAGATGTTTAGGGGAATGAAATCCATTTCAACTACTTCAGACAAGGTAGATTAGAAACAGCAATACAAAGAGGTTTCGGGGCACCGCTGCCCCTAAGCTGCTTTTTTTCCTGGCAGGCAGCACTACCCTAGGCCACCAGTCCTGGCTTCATATTTAACTTTTCGTGCACTCAAAAATGCATATATTACTGTGGGCACTGTTCATTCCCTATTGCCTGCAGAACCCCATCAACTTATATCAATACGTGTATGCTTAAAGCAAACAAAGGAGCCAAGAGAAGAATTCAAATGGACAACCCCAGTGTGCGGCTCCTAGTTGCTGGATATTAGGAAAAAATTAACTCCATTATAATTAGCTCTTTTCTCCCCCTCCCCATTTACACCCAAAATCACTGCCTGGAGACCAGACATTTCAACACCCAGAGAGCCAAGAATTGTTTCGTGCTGAACACATGGCTGGTGCCTGGGGGCCAAGACCAACTTGAGACACAAAAGCATAAATTCACGTCTTAACTTCAGAAAATTTACCCCTTGAGTTTTAAGAATCAGTCAACTGCACATCACTTAAGAGAAACAGTCATACATGCTTCTATTTACTCTAACCCTTTCACCCAACAGACACCCACGAGAGTGAGTTTTAGCACACATCAGAGTCATGAAATATTGAACCATATATAACAGACACCGGCATGGATTTCCCTGTCACAAAATGCTTCCAAGTTCAGGTATATTTTCAAGTTTAGGGTAGGTACATTTGTTGTACTCTCTGTCCTAATGGAGAGAAAACAGTTTCAGACTTCAGGTATAGAAGAACTTCTAAAGAATACACTGAGGCTGGGTAACAGGGTGTAATAACTTTGTTCTTTCATAAATCAAACCATTTAATAAACATGTGCTTCTACCAAGTGCCGACCGATACGACTCAGCAAAACCCAGGCTCTTGCACTGCCTTCCTCCCTGCCATAGCATTTCAGAAGAAAAAGGCAAACGTAGAAAGATTCTTCATACCTCGATAAACACACACATACAAACTTTGCAAGAAAGCCATTTTATCTCTCTCCAAAGAAACACCACTTTGGTACCAACAACCACTTTCCAGAGAGCACAAGACTTAGCATGTTAAAGGAAATAATCCACAACACAATTTTGTTTTATGACAACACTACAACTACATCCAAGATTGAAGCTGAACCCTGAAAAGTACAAAAAGAAATGCAAGATCAAGGATGCACAAAGCATTAACTCTTGTAGGAAGAATACAGTGCAACAAAAGAGAATAAAATGTACGTGTTATGAACGGTTTGGAGATCATTAGCACCGCCTATGCTTGAAATCTGTTTTCTTCAAAGCAAACTTAACAAGTATGCAGCAAAATAAGGTCAGTGCATAAGCAGGAGAGGTACAGGCTCCATCCCGAGAGGCAGAAACATCCATAAGTAATCCATTCGTAACAGCTCTTGCATGAGCAAAACTCCTGTTCAAACACATACCAACCTCCTGAAGTCATCACCACCCCCTATTTACATACTGATGCCAGCTCCTGTTTATTTTTGCTGTCTCTCCAGCCTGACACCTCGGCACTGTGGCAAAGGTATCGTTCCTCCTCCGTGGATTGCTCAAATAGTTTGCATATCAGTCAAGTGCTGTTGCCGTAGCTACCAGAACATGCTAAGCCCCAATTCACAGCTGAACAAACGAGACTAATTACTTGCTTGATTTCATCACTTCTAATCAAATGGAAGAAATCTTTTCTTGAATTGCACTGTTGAGTAAGTTAATGAACTCTGATACACACAAGTTGAATCTTTAACCCCGTGACCTGCAAGATAAGGTTTTTGAGTAAGGCTTCCATTTTTCACCACTCTTAATCCACTCCAGACGCCTAACGCATCAGTTATTTAATTTAGAATTTTAATCTCATTCTACCTGTAATGAGAGAATACAGCACAGCAAACTTCATCTGTCCCAGTGGAGGCCACACCTTTAACACTGATACTTAAGTAGTGAAGAAAGTCATCCACAAGAGTCTTTGGGACAAAATCATTATCTGTTGCTCCCCACAATTGCCTTTGGTGTACCAAAAAGAAAAGATCACTCAGGCTGTGATGCCTGAGGTTAGCTACTTTACAGTCAAGCATCATTTGGCATAAGGAGGGTTGGGGAACCTGTAAACCAGCACAAAGCTTGGGATAAAGCCATGTCCTTCATTAAGCTCTCCAGTACTTCAGAGAATTCACCCATTCCACACTGCAGAGGGATGAACAAACTGACAGCACATTTTTCTTCGGGAATTTCCCAGCCATAAATGGAAGCAGCTGCCTCTTTTAGTGCTGGGGAATAACTATTCAGTCTCTTAAATAAACAGACTGACAGCTGGGGAGGGGCAACACAGAAAATGGAAGAGAGTTCATCCAGTTGTGTACATCCTCGATGACCATTATGTTAGAAGCTATTATCCTATTAATACATACCCATAACATGAGAGCAAGATGAATGTTATTTGGGAAAAGACTGTTACATAAACTGTCACTTTCCTCACTGGCACTTGCATTTACAAGATGTTTCATGATAAATTCCGCTCTGCCTTTTGGTACAATTCTGTAATCCAGTTTGCTTTCCAAGACCAAAGAAGTATTTGATTCCATAAACACATAAATCTCTGGCCAGTTAATGTCAGTTACATTCCTCACCCTGTCATGCCTGATTTATGGTCCTGAAACACCGGAATTCAAACCTCTAAATCTTCTTCTTCGTTGATGGAAGTGCCTCTGCCCAAGTATCCAGTCTTTTATTTACTACTAGCTTCTCCTGCTTGTGACAGCAGGTTTGATCAGTGAGCTTTACCCATCCAGAGGCCTGGGCTCGATGCTCTAAAAAAGGGTCATGCCTTTTCTTCCTGCAAGTATCTACCAGCTCAAAGGAGGGATGCAAGGTTAGAGATTAAGGGCACTACACAGCACAATGATGTTTCTTCAGGGAGGATTTTTTGTGTTTTCAAGTCGTTCCTGCTCTCTAGTTTTCCTCTACTTCAATGCTGGGAATAACAATGTAAAGGAATTCCTATCAACTTATGTAAAATCAGGAATGTTTCACACCTACCCGTGAAATGTAGGCATTACACTGCAGGTCAGGCTCAAAAAGGCATAAAAAATGAAAACATGAAAAACACACCCATTTTCTTTGCCTTGTATTTCTAGGTTCTGTTAAACCTCATCACAACAGAGCTTAGTGAGCATACTGTCTATTCAGCTCCCTATCAGGTGCTATTCAGGAAAGCCTTCTGGCATGCTGCGGGGGACTTCAGGATAGGAAGGCGATTTCTCTTTTGAGAAGAGTTGTTGTTCATTATACTTCAGAGAAATGCGTACCCGAGAGCTTTCCTTTATCGCACAAATGTATCTGCAAAACATCAAATTTAACTACATTCTGAATTTTCCATGAGGTCAAACGATACAATAACCTTGCCCACTTGATACCATTTGCTGGAATATGACTCTTTATTCCAGCAAAACCAGAGTGGATGGAAGCTTAGCAGGAAAAGATTCCCTTTTCATTTATGCTAGAAAATCACAGTCTCCCAGCTAATGCGTTTGGGGTAAACATGGCAGCTACCAGACACGTGCAGTACCTGTTGCACAAGCACGATGAGAGATGCTGGCCCCTGGATCCAGGGCACAAGGGCTGCAAGGCTTGAGAAATATCAAGAGCCTGCTAGGAAAACTGATACTGCTCCTGCTTTCCATCAGGGTCCCTCTGCCGCAATACATGAGGAGACCTGGCTGGATAAAACCACGGAAGATTAAGTTGCTTTAAAACTGAAACTCCAGTCTCTAGAATTTATAAGCTGCTGAAAAAAAGCTCGAATAGTGAATCGCATTGACTTGGTGGCCAGAGAACACAGATTTATAGCTGCTGAGGGCATTCACTGCCTCAAAAGAAAATGCACAGCCTTTTGCAGGATTGTCTGCAGGTCAGATCAGATTTCCTGCTCAGAAGAGTTACAAGTATTCCACAACTATTTGCTGCTATACTGACAAAAAATGCCAAGCAGTACTTTGAAAGATTACTTGCACTGTTTGTTTTTAATTAAGTGAAGCCCCATGAAAGCAATACTGCTTATTAAATCAAAAGCCACATGAACGACAACCTGAGGGACTCCAGAACATGCTGTTCAGCACAGTCCCTATTCAGATAAATTACTCTTCCCACCTTTACTTAATTAAAGAAAAAAAGGAGAGGGGGAAAAAAAAAAAAGCAAGTAGCCCTTCTGGACTTTTTATTAAAAAAAAAATAAATACATTTCCTATTCTATATGGAGTGCACACTGCAACTCTTCCTATGTCAGTGTAATACCCACAGATATGGAGGATATAAATAAAGTCTTTCAAGACCACTGAGGAATTCTAACAGTTCTTTTGATACAAAAATGAGTCTTGTTGCCTTATCAGCCTTCCTGTGAACATAACCCTTGACGGCTGCCGCTTTTAAATGTGTGAGTATTCTAACTTTTCACCCTTTCCTTGGCTGAGAAATTGGTACGCACATTTGTGCAGGGACTTGGCTGCTTCAAGCCCAGCTGCACACCCTGCATTACTGCTGTCTACACAGCTAAGTTCATGGGCACTTCTCCTTCCACAAGGCCAGTGCTTAGCAAAATAAAAAGAAAAAAATCAGGAAGAGATGTCGCAGTCGCAAACTCTACCACTGCCACCTGATGTGAAGCTTTTGGAGGGAGAACAGCTGGGTTGGCATTGTAGAGCTGAGCCTTCATGGGTCTCGATGTGCTGCACAGCCCTTAAATCTAATGTTCGTTGCCACGAATTTCACCTGTGAATTAACAGCTTATGGCAAGTTAGTATTCAGGAAACCAACACTTCAATTAAAATTGAGGGAAGTTGGCAGAGGGACTTTACGCACAAGAATTTCTGAACAGAATACTTAAAATTCCCCTGGTTTTGGATTTATAACTTGTAAACACGAGCAGAGCTTTCAATTTGTGCTTCAAATTGTGTTTCACGCTTTGTTTTCCTTAGCTTCTCTTCCTGCTTTTATTCAGCAGATAGGTGGCTTGAACCCAGGAAAGCTAATGAATGCCTGACACAGCAGGCAGTAAATCTACAGACTAGCAGCTCATCCTAGCTTTATTGCTTTATTTTTTTTTAAATTGCTGATAATTACAATAATGCACATGGGCAGAGGTCCAAGACAGGAAGAATTATTGTCTGCAGGCAGATCTGGTGTGAGCTGATAATACCAGCCTGTGTTTGCTTTTGAATTTAAATGGCAGAAATCTCAGCAAAGCAGTCTTTGGCTTACTTTAACTTGCTGGAAGGGGTGGAGTTCTCATCTGCTCGTCCTTTATTGACTTTTGTGGTAGAGGATTCTGCACCAGCAGAAAAATGAAAACCAATGCAGGAGCTGCAGTCCTAGCTCGGGTGCAGTTTATATTTAGATCGCCGTTGTTTATGGCTAACATGCAGCCTCGAACGCTTGGAAGTCCAGCGACAATAATCTATGTACTTTCATACGTGCCAACATCAACCGTAGCATTACGAAGAGCAAAACATTGCTGAAGCCTCAATTATGCCTTACTGCTTTTGCACCTTCCTCTGTCTTTCTACAGAGAAAAGGGGAGATTTCCAACTACCTGTGACTGACAAGCAGCCTTTTTGCCCTTGGAATTTGTACTAATGAGGCAGTAGATTATTTCCCCCTCCTCCTCTGGTTTATCATGCTCCATAAACCAAGCCTACATGAGTCATTGGGCAGATAATCTGCCTGTCACATTTGCACCGGGGAACTGCCACATTCAGAGGGGGAAGGAACACTGCAGGCAGTCCTGGTGTGTAGCTGGTCTCAGGGAGCAGCCATCAAACTCAGTAAAGCCACGATTCAGCACAGTCTTGGCTTCCTGAAGTTGTTTGTGTAACATGGTTGCCTTTGGCATCCTCTTTTCTACCCCCAGAGAGACAAAGTTCAGAACAACTCAGCTGGAACATTCCCTGAACAAATGTTACCATACCCAGAACAGTGTCCTTTTTAAAAGATTAATTAATAAGCCTCAAGCTTTCAAAACTAAACCTTGTGTGCAATGGGACTGGAACAGCTTACCACATAAGTCACCCTAAAAATATAAGGGCGAGAGAAGAGGTAGGCAGTACTATGATGCCATTAATAAGCCTCACACTGTGCAAAAGTAGGTCCAAATATGCTTTATCAGTCCAGCTGCCCTCCCCTTGTCACAAGGACATCAGGAACAATTTTCATGTGAAGTATCAGACAGCTCCACTTACGGCCACTTCCTTCCCCTTTTCAGCAAAGCACAACAACGGGGCTATTTACGGCACTCTTTTTTTGCGGAGCGATTCTAAGTCATATTACAGCACGTGGAGGCTAGACCTATATATTACCGGGCTGAACTAAGGCACAAAGTCGAGTGACTTGCCTAAGGTCACCCATCAGTGGGCTCAGCCCGGTTTAATCCTCAACCCCTCATCGCTCCAATCTGTGTCATCATTCTGTCTTGCACAGCAAGACTAATTACTGCTTTCCCACGTTAATTATTTGGGCATCTGAACCACAGAGATGCAAGATGTCTTGTTAGTTCGCCAGCAAGTGAAAACTTCAGTGTAAGTTAATGTTTTCACATACGCTAAAAAAAATCTACTGAAGAAAAAGGCTACAGGGCAATTTTGCCTTCTTGGACAACTGGAATGGAGATGCAAAACACAATGTAGGGAAAGTGGTTATGATTTAACAGTGTTTCACTCCACCCAGGAAAAAACATGACTCCCTTTTCAGATCTAACTTTCATTACTGAGCTGACTGTTAACATGAACTATCGCTGTTCACAGCACAAAGGCTTCAACAGCACACGTATAGAACAGCACTGAGATCTGCTATTTTGTAAGTAACTTCTCCCAATGGTTCAAAAGCAAGTCCCTTCCATCTTCAGGCACTTCAGCTACATAAGAGTTAGTGAATATCATCACTGTGGTTACCAGGATACTGAGATTCTACAATACACAGGCAAGTACATTTACAAAACCTTTCATCACTTCAAAGCAATGTGTTGAAGCAAAAATAACTTCTGGACTAAAACTCAACACACACACACACTTGTCCACTAGCTTTCCTACTGGACAAAATTGATAGGGAGAAGGAGGAGAGAGTAATATATTAACATCAGCCAGGCAAAAAACAAACCTTCACTATTGACTCAGAGTGATTTAGCATTCTGGGCTGTGGGGGGGGGAGGGGAGGACACAAGACAAGATCAAACCAAATTGAAAAACCTCCCCCAAACCAGCATGAATACCTGTTTTAGAGATCTCGCGAAGCTCACTGGGAGCTTCACAAAAAAGCCTGCAACGGAGAGACCACTGTAGGAACCTGTGGTTACTCAGTCTAACCACGCATCTAACCACTCAAATGACTCAAGATAAAAAGGCTGCACAGATTGTGCTTTTAGCTAACACAAAGCAAGCAGGAAATTGAAGGGCATATTTTAACAGAGCATCAAGAATTTGAAGTGGCAAGGAAAAATACCTGGGAAAAAAATGCAAGATAAAGGAAAGATAACAAGTGGGAATGCAGTTAGTAATGCAGTTTGGTTTTGGTTTCAACCATTCCTGAGTTCGAGTATCCCTCCCTTTATAGATGTTGTTCAGTATCACAGAATGGCTATTTATGTGCACAAACTGCAGTTGGTTTGGAACATGATAAAATACTCGTTTGTTATCTGCAGCCCTGCAATTAGGCCACACACAAACTTGCCTATAGCAAGAGGCATTGCTCTAACCCCGCTGAAGCTCTGCGGGTCATGCTGAGCGCTTTCCACTCCCAAATTCACCATCTTCTGAAAAAAAGAAAAAAAAAAAACCAAACCCCAAAAAACCAACCCAACCCCAAATTAATTGGTAATTCTGCCCTCCAAACAGTCCAGATGAAACTTCAAATCTGGAAGAGGAAACTGTGAGGCTGTTAAGTCCTCGCTTTCCAAACCATGCTAATGGCCATCTTTTGAAAATAGGAAACCCACAGCTAAAATACAGGGCTGCTTTCATCGCTGCTGCTGCTCCCAGAGCTTTGCCAAGCGTATGCTGAACCACACCAAAATTAACATGTTACCAAAAAAATTATGGAACAGCCTTGCTGTCTTCAGTGTCCAAACCAAGGATAATGTTTATACTTAAAACTTTTAACATTCTGTCAAAAGCACAGGTTACTTCTATAAATTAGAGTTCTATGAAAATAGTCAGGAGTTAGTAGATATTACTGAGAATGGGTAACTTAACTCTAGCTCTTATTAAACATATTTGGGAAATAATGCAAATTAGGATTTTAAAGCAAAAACATCTCCCCACGCATCTTCCCACACACCTCCTCCTGTTATTTATTCTGAGAACTGCTTATGGCTTGTTATGGAGTAACTTTCAGGCAGCACCTTACATCATCGCTCGTGTACAAAACAAAATCTTTTCAGAACCTTTAATGCCTAGGGGTGCAGAAATCGGTGCTTTAAAAAAAAATCTTTGTATTTGCCATTTAAAAGATTCCCAAATGGATACTGTAAGTTTATTCAGCTACAGTAAGCGATTATTTTTTTCTTAAATAGAAAGAACATCACCCCAAGAAAAGTTTAGTCTTCGGTTAGCTGCTCATTAGGAAAAGCTCCTACCCTTTATGGCTAAAAAAATAAATGCAAGAGAATTAACTTAACAAAACTATCTCAAATTCTCACCCAAAAAAATGGTCTTTCACGTCCCTGACTGCAGCTATTTTTGATCCCAGTAATGAGCAACAAAACTGAAGAAAGGCTGCCAGTTTCCTTCCACTAATGCTGGCAACCTGGAGGTGAGCGCCCAAGTAAGAGCAGGATAAAGAACGACAAGCACTTCTTACTTAAGTAGCAAAGAGGCTGACGATGGCTCAGAGCAACACTTCTTACTTCCAAGAGTCAGAAGACGAAAGCCTTGTTTATTTTTCAGCTTGTCACCCAACAGCCAAACATCCTTCAGAAGGATCCTGGCATTATTAGCAGGATTTAGGCTCAAATCTCAAACTTACTTCCTTCTTCAAAGCAGAGGATAAAAGGTGGACTCCTCTCTATCCCTAGAGCTCAAACACCTAGACTGCCACAAGAGAGAGGTCAAATGACAAAAGAGCCTTTTGAAGTACCCTGAAAGTTTTGTCAGCAGCAGGGTCACAGAAAGTGAAGAAAGGACCTCAGTAATCACTTAATGGATTTCAATTTTTTACTCTTTAAAAGCAATACTGACTAATTTAGTAGCATTTTATTTCAGAAGCATTAATTTATTAGCTGGGGTTTAATAGTCACAGCGTCATATCATAGCTAGGCTAGCATACTGAAACTCTAATGGATGTATTAAACAGTTCCTTTAAGAGAAGCAACAGATCTCTACTTAGAATAACTGCTTAATGCTATTAGAAAATTAAGCGGTAATTTATAGCACAGACTAAAGCTGGCTAGGTTGATATCCCCTTTACTTATTTTGCTGATCCAGAAAGTAAAACTAGTTCAACAGAAGCTAGCCTAGAATCTCAAATATTTCAGGGCCATCACTGCGTAACATTTAACTGGCATGGTATGTTGTACGAACACACCTGATTTCCATATGCTGAGTTTTACAGCTCTTCAGTCTATTGAGCTGTATCAGATTGTGTAGCATCTCATGGAAATAAAGCAAAATGGGAGATTTTTGTCCTTGACAAAATAAGATTTCAACTTTTTAGCAATTTCTTTAGGTTTCAGTGGGAAAAATGAACTCTGTGTATACTGATAGCTATTTCCTTCAGGTTTCCTTAAGCATCTTCTGGAAAATTTCAAGGTAGGGGATAGAAAGCAGCATTTTCTTCTTTTCTGTCTTAGTTGAACTACAATTGAACATTAGATTGTTGGAAGAAGTTACATACTGCAGCCGCCCAATGGTCAGGTCTTGGACGAGTTTTAAGAAATATGACACTTCAGTAAGGGTTTCGAAGCAGAAAACCATCACGAACTGAAAGCTTTATTACAAATCTGGAGGCAAAACCTGCCTGTTCTGCAACAGTGAGGGAAATTGCTCTTTGAAAAACCACAGGCAGAACAGTTTTAGACAATCTAGTTATATCTGAAAGAGGCAGCATACACCAAGAACTTCCATCACCTCAACAGAAATTCCTCTTCAAGGTCTCTGAGAAGTACTACTATCTTTTTTACTTTTTCTTTCCCTAAAGACGTAGTATCCTCGAGCTAGAGGAACAGTAAAGAAAAACTTCACGATGCATTGTTTCGAACACGAGGATTCCAAATAAATTCTTTATTTTCCTGTTTGGAAAAGGCTATCAGACAGGAAAAGAGGAAGACTATTTTCTTGGAGAAGCTTTTTTGCCTGCTTTTGGCCAGCGTGATACATGCTTGAATGAGGAAGAAATAAATGGTGAGCCATCACAAGCAAGTTTTACTTTCCTTGACCCTACAAGCAGATATGGGCAGTAATGGAAATGCTGACTTAACATGTAAATCCCATCACTGGGACAGTGATTGGGGGGGGAGATCGATTTGCATATTGATGCAATAGGTCACTCACCATTTTCCTAGCCATGGGCTGAGTAGTTTCAACAGAGCTTTTGCAAAGTCAAAGGATGAAAATGTTGCATAGTTCTAACCCCAGGGAGTGGTGGTTTTGTTTTTCACTAGTTGACTTCAGATATGGCCCGCTAAGGGGCTTTTTTAATTCCGAAACATGTCTGTGTGCACGGCTCAGCTCCAAATATTAACCTCGCCAGAATCTGCCAAATCACTGCTGTGGATTAACCTTATGGAATATATGCAGATATCTCACATTGTAACAGATCAGCACCCGAGAAAGCCATATTGAAACTACAGCTTGATGATGCAATAGTATGAGACAGCTAGAAACTTATTCTCATAGTCTTATTTTGGACATCTAAAAAACCCCCACAATCATCGAGAGCCCAAATGAGCTCCTTAACAGACTATGTCTTAATTATCTTTGAAGCTGCCTCTCTCTACAGAATCCCCAGCTAGCCTAGACAGCAGTGAGACCAGTACTAGATTAATTTGTGTTATGAGGCTAGGAACATTTAGAAAACTCTGAAAATACGGCACTGAGATTTTTTGTATCTGATTGTTATACCAGTTTGAGGAGGAAAACAGGTAACAGGCAGAAAGTGAATTCATGTGGATCACGGCTATGTGGCAATTCTAAAGCCTGCACAGCAAAGACAAATGGACTATCCAGTCCCACGATTCCATTGGACACCATCTGTATTTTCATAGTTATACCTATCAATAATAGGGATGGGAATATTAGCCCAGAGACAGGAATAATAAGAATAGTCCTCTGCTTTAAGGCTGCTATTTGTTCCCAAAGTTAGTTCTCACCATTTGTTAGGAAGTATCCTAACAAATACACGATTTTAAATCGGGAGCCAAGGTGTTGCAGTGGGGACCAACCATCCATTCACACACAGGAGAGAAAAAGAAAGAAAGAAAGTGTGTCTGCAGACAATAGGCCGAGTGTTTCCATGTGCAAACTCAGCCCCAGTTTCATCTTTCTGCAATATGAGCAGCTGAAATTTGGCGCGAGTTCAAGACGTTCACATCCTGATGCATTCCAACAGATTGTACCACTCCAGCATGTTCAGTCTGTCTCTATCTTTATTTTGGACTTTACATGACATGTGGTGTATTTTGCAGCTTAACGACTATTTTAATCCTCCACTGAAGAACGTCATCCTAGATGTCATGTAGATACACATTATTAGATGGAAGCTACTCAGAGATGTATTTGAATAGACATTCCAAAGCACAGAACTCATTTCCAAGGTAAATATTACGAAACAAAAGGCTCTGCTTTAGCTGGAGTATTTAAAGGTAGCTGCTATGAACAGTAAAAATCTACCAGTCCCCTCTTACAGCATGAGAAGCAGCTTACAGGCAGGTCAGTAGCATCCTCTTAAAAAAAATAAATAAATGAATAACTATGTAAGTGGCAACGCATCTCAAAGTCAACACCAGGGGAATAGCTGCTGGAAGTTTAGCTACGAACAGCTGTGCACACCAAGCCCATTTTAGACAGTTAATTTTGCTGCCAGCTGTAGCTCAATGTTTGTTATGCCCTCAGTTATATGACTAAAATAAATTTAATAATCACAGACCATTAAATAAAATAGCAGAACAGTATGAGTAACGCTATCAGCCACTTACATAGTGGGGAATAACGATTTAACTTTTTGCAAAAATCTTTAAAGACAGTGACAGGAAACACAAAAAGCCAAATTGAAACTAAGGACAGCAAGGCAAATGAAGTCATCTTTGCTTTTGCCTCAAGCAAAAGGCCATTTAGAGACTTAGAAAACAGCGCTGCTCATTTCTTCTCTTCTACAGTATAGACAAAGCTTGGAGCCCAAAATTTTGTAGGTATCTTCACAACATTCTTCTCTGGAGCAACCAGTCTAGCTGTGTGCATACACATGACTTAGAAGTATGACACTGGCCGTTTCAGAACAGTAATGCTCTGGAAATACATCAGCATCTATTACAAAAGGACTACAATGATGCATTCTAGTCAGTGCCCGGCAATGAAAGAGGGAATTAACATGCTATAGATGCCCTGTGGAAAACCTCCCATATGGTTATACTTTGAAAAGTATTCTTCTCATCACACTAATTCCCATGTGAAGTAACTTGCAAAAGCCTGCTCAATATAATCGAGCGCAACAAATCCATGCAATCCTAGGAATTTCAGCCTCAACTTCAAAATGCCTTTTGTCTGTATTGCGGATTTTACATTTAAGCAAGTCTGAAAGAAGATTTCCTGTCATCTTAACAGCCCTGCTACATTAGGAAACCGGCTCTTCTCCTTGGAGCCACCTTGCTGAGCGAAGGACCTGGTGGACAGGGAGGGAAGGCAAAAGGGCTTTGAGGTGATCAGCTTGTTGATGCTTATTTCTTTGCCTCAACCTGAGACATGAAGACTTTCTGAAGCAAGATGCAAGCATTTAAAAATGAAGGATTAATTTATCTAAAACACTTTGCATAAAACACAGTACTATGGATTCAAATGTAGGTAACAGATTTCATCTTAGTGTAAGCTCTTATTCACAAACTCAAATATATCTTGTATGTGTGTACAATGAAAAGACCGATAAAACCAAAAGCATAAGCACGTAGGCAGAAGGTGAAGGACCTAAGCAAATCACAAGCTGTGATTCAGACCATAAAGCCAGCGGTGGATAACACAGGGATACAGCAGTGCAAAATATTACATTGCATCAAGCCTGCGCTCTGGCAGGCCATTCATCTCCTGCCTTTGTTATTGGGAAATTGCTTCCGAGAAAGCGGCTGTTGCCCTAAACAGAATATCCACATACTGACTAGCTTTGTTGCAGAGCAAGTATTGATGCAATTTGAACAAGACAGCATTTATCAGGAGTGACGGGGGCAGGAACACTTTTTTTTTTCCCCCTGTATTTAAAGCCTCCAGCAAGTCTCTTCTGCTGTGACATGATGCCCAAGCTTCCCACGTCCACAAGAATATCCTAAATTCATTCCACAGCCCCCATCAAGAATTCATTCAGCCTCTTCTGGGGTCTGGCACTTGCCCAGGTAAGTCTGCAGCACTGTATACATTTGTCTCCAAAGGCTGAGCTCTAACACACCAATATGTCGCAAACACAAGAGCCCAACTTTTTCGGCTGGCTACCAAGAGAAAAAAAACCTTCTCCACCACTTGATGCTTCCAGTGCTGAGGCTACGAGGCTCTACTTAGACTCTGGAAACGAAGCGGTTATTTGAAACCCTGCAACTCAAACTACTTAGAGCCACTTAATCTTATTCCAACAGTCCAAATGGGAGCTGCGAGCATCCTGCTCCATTCAAGAGTAATAACTGGTTTCCATGATAACGTGCACCCTCAACAATTTCTCAGTTTCCTTTTTTCCTGACAGGCAGCAACATTTAAGTGCATGCATGGGCACTGCCGTACCCTACACTTGAGAATTAATCTTTGGCCAAGACCGTTACACAGGCTAATGGGCTTAGCTTGGATGCTGACACTGTTTCATTCTTTAGGGTTTCTAAACGCCTATGTGATCTTGCTGCGTAAAACGAACCAGACATCAAATTCAATTTCTTCAGCAAAAGCTTTGATAAATTATGCAGAGAAAGACTCACGTTCAGATGCCGATATATTCACTGGGAACTCAAACCACAGGTTTGAATCAACATTTTGCATTTAATCTTTTGAGAGGAATACTTAGCAGATTAAAGCAAATCTGCCCCTCTCTATTTCAGGCCACAATTATTGTAAGACTACTAGTGTAAGAAGTCAACCAGAGTTTGGTATTAGTGAATTAAACTAATTCATGCAGATTCCTCTAGGACCATTTTTGGCAAGTTGCTACTCCCAATATGAATGGGAAAAGATTAAACACTGATAATAAACCCCCTACTACTAAACTTAGACCTGGCAATATGTCATGCCGAGTCCAAAACCATATAGAGAATTTGGTGATTAAAAGCTTTATGCTGGAGGTTACCATACGTCTAAGCACAGACCAGCTTCTGTTGTGAATATGCAATCCAAATCCGCTTGAAATCTAGCAGGAGTGCATAATGTTTATTCTAACAGATGGTATCGGCAAGATTTTTCTTTTTGTTGCTGTCACTTCACACTACGCAATGACATCATAACTAGGAGGATTCATCAACCCAAAATCAAAAAGAAAAGGGACAAAGCTTTTGGCAGGGAGCTGGAGCTAAAAATAACATAAGAGCCTTTAAAGAAAAGCCCAAAGATTAAAAATGCAAATGTTCGGCTTTTGATTTAAGCATCTCAGAACTGAAGTTAGCATAGGGCAACTCCTGGAAATACCAAGCAGTTCACCAAAGCACTGCTTCATCTTTGCAACAACATCATCAGAAGACTATTTTTGAGGTCTCCTCACTGACTATTTTAGTGCTTTGAGGTGGCAGATTAAAGAACCCAAGCACAGCAGTTGTGTGAGAAAATGCAAGCCTCTGTTATAGTAGAGAGTTAACAGAATAATAAAACACTCCTGAATGCAAGAATTAAAAAAACCAAAATAAACCCTCCCCCAAAACCACAGCGCGCTGACCAACATCAGAACATATTGATCTGAAAATAGAACCTGAGCAGCAAATGTTTGTTGGAGGAGAAAAGACCTAAATAAGTGAGGGAACTTTCAAGGTTAAACACTACTTTTATTTAAACATGTAGTTATCAGTAAGGAGATGGTAATTAGCTACTCTTAAATGGATACTCCACCAAGTATCAACCTACTGTTACAGTAAGGAACCACCTCTGTGTGCTTGTATGTGTCTGTCTGTCTCTCTCTCTGTCCTTGACCTGAATCAACACACACTTTTGACTGTTGTAATATTGTTAGAGAGAGACTTACTGCATGAAACTACTTAAATGCACCCCTGTCACTGAGCCAAAGCCTGGAATCCGAGTGTTGAAGCACAGTTATCATGCACGCCACACCTTTGCATGACACCATGTATTAGTCACATTGCCAACAGTCGAGGAGAACCGTAACTCTGCTGATGACTCGGTGCCTTACCTCAGAGCTAAGATACAGAAAGCTTTACCAAGACAACCGGGAAAGAAGAGTCAGCTCCCACCTTCTGTGGTTTTTTGGTTTTGTTTTTTTTTCAGGCTGCATCTAATTTATGTCCTTTATATTTGGTGACTTGAATAATTTGAACTCAAAGTCATCATTTCGTAATGATTTTCAGTTAGTCTCAAAGCACAGGAAAGCCATCCGAGCCAAACAAGTATTGATTTTGTCTCCTCCCTAAACTCTGAAGCTCACGCACTGCATGGAATAACAAGTTCAGACCCCACTTCATCAACCAGAGGCCTTGCCTAGCCACAGCAACCTGCCGCACTGCTCATCTGCGCAGGAAATCCTAGGAGTTGAAATAACCAGCGAAACTTTCAAAGGTTCAGGAGAGGAATTCCCCAGAAGCGCACCCACAAAGAAGATTAAATTAAACTCTGTAGCCAGACACTGTTCAGCAGGCTTGAGACCTAAGACTTCCCCCAAACCACTGCTAAAAGATGTTACTGCAAGGCATAACATCGTCATCTTTGGAAAAAAAAATCTGCAGGGAAAAAAGCCACCTCAAGTAAAGCCATTATCCTTGCAGTCAGCACACCAACACCATGGTAGCCCAACAGCAGCAGCAGCGGTCCTCCCAGACTACTGTGCCAGCTTGGCCAGCAGAGATCAAGGCTTGATCTCTAAAACAGATGAAGAAAAACATCCGTACATGTTCAGGAACCAGGCCTGCCTGCAGCAGGAAAACAAAAGACTTTCTGGACTGTGCCTCTTCCATCAGTTCCCTTCCTTACGAAACACAGAGAACTAACATGTGATTTGACTTCCCATTGTCGCCAATGAAAATGGAAAGTGAAATAAAACATCAAATGCAGCATTTGACTCTGCACACTAGTTAAGACTGACTAGCACACTGCTAAAGATATAAACCAAAATGAAGGTCTCTAATGTATGATCTTGTACAAAAACACAGTTGTAGCTGACAGCACAAAATATGACAACAAAAGTTATAACTAAATTTAATGCATCTATGGGTCAATCTCACAAAAATAGTGAAGGCATTCTTTTCTCCACCAGCTATATACAAAACACCCACTGTAATACTTGAAAATGAAGTGCTGGTAAGCAGCTTAGCCGCGTGTGTTTCTGATCAGGTGGGCACCTGATTACATAAAGCCAAGCAGGCTATGCTTTGCTGCTAGAAAGATTAGTTTAACACCATTTGCAGAACATTAGTATTTTGATCATTCATCCCAAGTTGGACAACTTTTACAAATGCACATAAAGATGAAATTTTGCCTTTTCAACATCAACCCAATCAGACCATGGAGCAAGTGCTAGAATTTATCAACCACTTCAAAGCCATGCCAGAAAGTGAATTTCACTTCTGTCTTCTTTTCTATGTTGATTTTCCATGTTCTCACATGAGATATAGCTTACAGAAAGCACAGTCAGAAATATATATTTAACTCCAACTGAGTAGGCAGATGGGGGTGAAGGGAGTAAATCTAGTGCCGAAGTTTAAAAAAAAAAAAGCGTTATTCACATGCAAGATCTACATGTGGAGTATATCACTGCTTACAGCTTCAGGAATTCATAGATTAAAAGAAGTGCAAATCTAACGTTAGGAAATAACTCTAAAAAAACCCCAGCCAAACTATTTCTCCTGAAACACACATTTCCTTGCATACTGCCCCTCAGGAGTGAAGGTTCATTTGTCTTTTTCCCCAACAGCACCCAACCTGAAGTACAGCTTGCCCTATTTACACAACAGTAGTAACATGCTAAAGATATCTTTTAGCCTTCTGTATACAGCGAGGAGGCATTGAAATAAATAGTATGAAAAAAAAAAAGAATGCCACTTTGGTCAGTTAATGATAAAGAGAAACCTGACCATTTATATCTTCCTTCTCACTGCTTTATAATCCACATTGGTAAGCATTCAATACATACATACATATATATATATATGGAAGAGTTACTTTGAGACTTTGCACTATGTTGTCAATCCATTTCCTCTCCCAACAAACCTCAGACTTATTGGCACCTACAGCAAAAAGCTGAAAATGAAGATATGGGAATGGAAAGTGCAAAATTAATATAGTCAAAGTACCCTAAGGACTCAATTTAAGGTAAACAGTAAGGTAAAAAGTAAGGTAAAACTCAGGATAAAATATCCCATTTGCCCATGACAAACTCGCTGCTAGTAGAGAAAGCAGAGCATGCCCATTATGGGTGTAGACAGCACTTTTGGAGAAAAATGGAGCAATGTTGCAAGTTCAAGTACAGTTCTGAATTAGAAGCCTTACCAGATGGTTTCTAGGCCATTGCAAGTATTTGAAGCATTGCAATTAAGAGCAAGCATCATCTTAAATTAACAACGTGTTTCAGAGGTGCTGACTGCACCAACTAAAAATCAAGGATACTTAGTTTTACTGCACATAAGTAGCATGAGAGCAAGCATCTAAAGGATTATGTGAATTTAGAAAACCTAAGTAGTTAATGAGAAGAATCTGAAATGCCGAAGTGTAGAAGCAGAGGTAAAGGCTTTGTTGTTCTAACAAGAAAGAGACAGTTGGGGATAGTGTATTCCTCTTATATTTTCAACTGAAGAACAAGGTGACGGTTTAAGTATATTTGTAGAAGCAGATGCTACAGTTAACTTATGTTTACAAGATGGAGTCCATACGCCTCCAAAAGACACGTAGATAAGAAAAAAAACAAAGGCAGAATTTTTACAAGCAACATTTGGAGACAAGCCTAACTGGCATATAGAACACAGTGCATTAATCCTTCCTTGCACCATAAGGCACTGAAGGAGGAGCAGCATGTAATAATGAAGCTCACATGCAGCTAAAGCCACCTACAGAATAGGTTCTGAATAACTCTCAGGCAATGCAAAGAACATATTAACAAAAAAATCATTTAATCCCTGGTAGAGATATTAATGCCTAAATAACATTTAAGAAAGATCGCAACTATTTCACATGCGAAGCAAGGAGAGCTGACGCCCTTCTCCAAAGAGCAGAGCTTACCTTCACGTGGCATTCTACAACGCAGCAGCAATTCCACAGCCTCTCTGCAATATCAGATGTCCGTCTGATTAGCTTTATTTCCTTATACATATCTCTGCTTCAGAGAAGATTTTGTTGAGGCTTAGAAGAGGCATTGCATATAATCGCTTCCATATGAAAGTGTATTTCCTAACACTTACTGGCAAGCGAAGTTTTAGGAACTGAAAGCAAACTAAAGGCCACAAGCTCAAGACTGGAATTTTACTGAGCTGTTTCTACTCAGGACTTCAACACAGAAGTGGAAATTTCCCCTAGGTGGAGTTCTTTGTTCAATGCAGCAGGCAATCAGAAGTCCCCAAGGTCTGCAGAAATGGCACAAGACTGATATTTTTGTTGGTGAGAATTTAAACATACAATACAAAAATAACATGAAACACACAATTCTGCTGCAAAACACACTGTTGTTTTTTCTCACCCCCAATCCTGGTTATTTGAAACAGGCAGGTAACAGACATAAGCATTCAAAGATAGCTTTGGAAAAAGTCCACTAAAACCAAACATGATTAAAAAAAAGCAGTATCGAGTCTGCATCACCTCAGATTTGATTATACAAAAAGGTCAAGTGGTAAAAAAGAAACTTTGCATCTTTAAAGGCCTTGAGGGCACAACAGTAGTAGTTTATCATTGGACTACAGATTAAATTAGAATAGATTTATTTTCTTTTTCCAATTGGCATCAGAGTCCTATTTGAAGTTCTCGGGGACTTCACAAGCAAAACATAGCAGTCACTGAATTCAGACATAACCCTAGGACACATACTAGTATGGAAAGAAAAACATTAATTGCTGGGTATCAATGATTTCTCTAAGCTCTTCTATTCAAATTCACTTGAAAGAGAGATTGTCGAAGGTTATCTGCCATTACCACAGGATGATCTGAAAGGGAGAATGACTGTCACTTATGACAAGCCCTTGGAAACGCCCTACTCAAAGGTTCACATACCAATTATTAAAAAAAAATAATCTGCCGCTCCTCTTCCTCTGTGCAGGAAAGAAAGAAAACCAAATTGTAGTTGATAAGAAGATTATCGGGTGTTCTAGGGACAGGGACTGGTGGCTAAGATAATCAAGCGAAAGCAAATCCAACTAATGGGACCGTGCCAATCCAACTAAACTCATAACTGCAGACATTGCTACGCATTTTCCTAAAATCCAGTACACTTTCAAATGTCATCTTTATTATTGAAAAAAAAAAAAAATCAATCTCTTGCATATTTTTCATCACATTACCTGATAGCATCCACTAACAGTCACAGTATCACTGTATAAGAACCAAGAACAGTAACCATTTCGCTTCCTAAGCTCTGCATCGGGAGACTATTCTTGAGAAAATCCAGCAGCAATAAAGACTCAAGAGCTGCAGTCCCCCACAGTGAAGACAATGGGAAAGGAAGCTGCAAAAATAAGAATTAAAATGTCACAGTTGACATTTTGTGTCAGCAGATGAAGGTGGCTGTTGTGCCTTCAGAGGATGCACATTCTGCCGCAGGAAGGGCTGAGCGGAGCACGGAGGCAGCGAGGACAGCCCGCTGCACTGACATAACCCCACGCCAATACACCCAGTTGCGAAGATGAGACTGCTGCAGGCTGGGAGTGAACCCGCAGCCTGTAAAACCAACCCAATCGCGATCCTCTGAAAAAGAACGAGCAAAAACGGTTTCATTTTAATCCTTTTTAAAGAGGTCAACACCCCCATTCTCTGGGGTGGCCAGCCCCTCCTGGGGTGCCGAGGTGTGATTCTGCTGCTCTCCCCTCTGTGCCAGACCCTTTGCCAATCCTGCGACCCGCAAATCCTGGGATCTGCTTCTTCAGATGGACACAAGGCTTCGGAATAAAATTACAGCTAGATCTGTTTTCCCAAGTTGGCATTCTGTAGCACATGTCCATAAGCAGCAGCTTCCAGAAGGGATGCACATAGCAGTCAAATTTGTCTCAGATATGGCAGAGGAAGTGACCGACTGCTGGAGGAGTTTCCAAACAGGTGGAAGGGATCAGATTTACCACGGCCACCGCGGAGCAGTCAGGACAGTCCCCTACCACTGCAGCAATGCCAAGGAACCTGATCTAGCCAACGCCAGACTCCCCCAGAGCAGCCCTACCGAGTCCTGAGTTATCTTCCCTGCAAGACAACCTCCGCACAAGTTTTTTCCGAAGACAATTATCACCATGTTCCATTGATTTATAGAAATTTAACAGAAGGACTGGTACGAAGTACGTGGAATTCTATTGCTCAATAGTGGCTGAATAAGCAAAAGTCATTGACTAATGTCACACAACACACATTAAAAAAAATTAAAGAACCATGCTTATTGCCAGTTAGTAATTACTACCAGCTTAGGGCCTCAGATTTTTGCATCGCACTGAGGTAGATATTCTGCTTAACCGAGCTTGTTAAATTTAACCGTAAACTGTCAAATCAAGCCACTCACTGGTAGCCACAAGCCTGTTCTTTATCCATCCCTAAATAACCCAGAACATAAACAAGACGGATGTAGTCGTTTTGCATTTCCAAACAACATCCAGGCGTAGATTATTAAACTCTATTTATGTGCCATGTTTGAAGCTCAGCACGTACTTTGCTCTTTATTTTGCTGTTTCACTCGGACAGATAGGTTATAGGGTAAAGTTTTTAAATGGACAAGATTTTTTTCCTATCCATCTTGTCATTGAGACACCTAGATTACACAAAGTTTTTGTTTTTAGGGATAAAGTTAGAATTTTCCTCTCCGATTACTTTCATATATAGAGATACAAATGTTAATATATACACACATATATATATGTGTTTCTGTATACATATATATAAACTGCAACATCTAAAGCATTTCTATGTTACATTCACACCCTTTACACTTGGCTGAAGCATCCCCTCCGAAAGATAAGGTAACAGTCCAAACCCGAAGATTTATTCGGGATCTATCAAACGGATAGCAACCAAATGGATTTGTTTAACCGAGGCTTTTCTCTACGAAATTGCCCTCTAATACTCTTCTAAGCTTCTAGACCAATCTCAAGCTCACAGCTCTTGCTACCGTGCCAAGAATGCAGAGATCACTACTCAAAAAAAAGAAGAAAAAAAACCAAAAAATCAATCCCAAACCCCAAGCATCCCCGTGAAATGAAGCTGCTAAACCATGCCAGATAAGAGACCTGCGGTATCAGGTTGGAGTGTTTTCCTGAAAACAGGGGGAAAAAGACAACCCATCACCGCCTACCCCGAGAAGGTCTGGCAGAGGCTGGTCAACCTCCAGGTCCCTCCATGCGGGCACAGACACCCCCAACACGCCGCTCACCTTCCTCCCTCACCCCCGCAGCCCAGCTGCGGGCTGACCCCGAGCGATAACGCAGCCTGGGGCGGGGGAGAAGCAAAAACACACCCTAAAATGGTGAAAAAGTCCCACCAGCCCTGTATACCACACCCACCCCACACAGC
>VWZL01006199.1:184157-201590 GCA_013396915.1 Stercorarius parasiticus | reverse complement strand
GGGGGCGAACGCCTTCCTCTCTCCCCGCCGGGAAATGGCGGCCGCAGCTGAGGGCTGAGGCGGCGGGGAGGCCCTGAGGGGAAACGCTGGGCGGGGAAACACCCCAGGGGGATTTTCCACCCCTCTTTTATTTTAAGGCTGCTGCAGAAATTAACCGCCTGCGTGAAACTTCCTTACCCCGAGAAGCCTAAAGGGTGGTATAGGGGGTGGGNTAAAGGGTGGTATAGGGGGTGGGGGACTGTGGGGGTCTGTGGACTAAAAGCCCTCAACAAGTGACAAGAAGGGGGTTTCCTGAGGTAATAGAAGGAAAGCGAGGAGGTTTCCTCATCTAAAAAGAAAAGAATGAGGTTTCCCCCTCTCAAAAGAAAACCGTCTCTACATCTACCCCCAATTTCTTAAAACCCTTGACCCATGGTGCTACCAGCAAGCTCCCAGCCCTTCTTGCATCCCAATAAAAACCACCACTAGTTGTGCTTTTTTTTTTTTAAATGTCTTGAAACACAGCTATTGAAGAAGAATCGTAGGCTGCTCCATCCTGCCACCAACACTGAGGACTCCCACTACCTGGAAGAGAAGATGACACCTCTGTAAAGACATCAAAGCTCTCCATAACTTTTAAATAAAGAAGGGGCTTTTATCCCTGTGATACATCCCCACCTTCCCCGGTTTGGTGTGACACGGCCATGCCTCTGGTTCCTTTATTACTAATAAAAAGAAATTTTAAAAATCAAGCCTTCAGGAACAAGCAGAGCAACCAAGCACAGCTGCTGATACAGTAGCCTTTCCATACCTGTGCGAAACATTTATTAGTCCCTTTTTTAGTATTTTCTTTGGCTTTCACAATGAGAACGTATTTCAATCAATTCACAGATGAAAAATGCCCACCTTGAAGATGTAACCACTAAAGCTCCTGCTGGTTTCAGTGGCAAGAAGATTTTTAGATGACACCTTTAAAAATCTGATATAAACCAATCAATTTTAGACTTTTGGTTTTTTTTTTTAAAGCAATCACAATCACTGAATCCATTAGAATTATGTCAGAAAATTAGTATCCTACAGATTCTATATATTCACTTTCATTTTTGTATGAAAACACATAAGGTGCTTAACATGGGGTGGAAAAAAATATCTTTGTATAGAATGTCGCATAGATATAAAACATTTCCATTCTCAGCTTCCATATTCTTTAGCGTTCTCTTACAAGCGCTATTTTCTGAAATGGTTGCAGGGAATATTGCTGAAACATTGCAGATGGGGGTAAATCTGTACGATAGATCAATAAGCAGCCCAGTTTTAATTAAAACAGCTGACTGGTCCACTAGTCACTTATTATAGTCTCTTCTTTATAGTATTTGAAAACCCCTTAAATCTCTTTTACTGCAGTCCTCTGGCATATATAATTTTCTTTTCAACTTGGCCAAATTCAGTTGGAAAATGGAGTTAACAAGTTCTTTTTGAAAAGCGATACATTTTAATGTAAATATTTTATTGTGCAATATGAATACATGAGTAAATAACAGGACATTCCAAGTTAAGCTTCTCCCTTTTCTTAATAAAGGAGGTATTTTTCTTTCTCCCCAGGCCAAAAAGTACAAGTTCTTTATGAATCTTTGGAGAGGGACTTTCATTTGAGGTTGAATTTATATAGCATATGAAGTGCTATACAATTAATATACTTTTAATACTTAATATCTACATAGTGCTTGGTGAGTATTAATTAATGTTCACAACCCCACCGTGAGCTAACACATTTAGAGGATGGCGAAAACACTGCAACAAAAAAAAAAAGAAGGGCTTGTTAATTTGGGGTATGTGAAGACTTGATTTTTGGGGAAGTAATTGGCTGCAGGTCACCAAGTACCTCTTGAAATCAAGTCACAAATGTCAAAGTAGAGACATGCAAAATAGGAGGTTCCTCATGAGAGTCTGAATTTCCACGGCCACGTGGTGCCAGTGTCAGAGGACAAAGCAACAGCACAACCAGAACACACCTAGTCCTCTGCCCCAACTTACTTAGAAATAATAATTTATGGTAGGATATTGGCTGTTAAAAGAAAGCGGCGTCCCTATACACAGGCATGACACAGCAAACAGGTACCTGATTCACTTTAGAGTCTTTTTACTGAGACAGCCTTGATGACAACAGCGTTATCCTCGTTTTTCCGAAAGGCAATTTCCATCTGGTGACTTTTGGGGAAGTCTCACAGATAAGCAGGAGGTACGACCTCAGCTTCTTTCTCACCTCCAGTACCGCAGCCTGCTCCTAGTGCTACGCTGCACACACTGGCACGTGATAGCCGAAGTCCTGCCACAACATTCCCCTTCAAAACCAAGACCATCAGTGCTCACTTCACTACCTAAAAAAAAACAAACAACAAATTAAAATCTGAAGATTTCCCTTTGTATAGGGACCAGTCCTCCCCAGGAAAAAACATCCCCAGAAAAAAAATATGTTCTGAGCCACCAGATCTTGTTCTTTCCTCATCAAGAGCTCTGAATGCAACTGAATTCACATGGCTGGGAGGAAGGAGGATTGAGACAGTCTCCAGCAAAATGCAAATGTGATTCTAGCAGTTGGAAAAAAAAAAAAAACCACTTTCAGGAGGGAAAGACTTTGGAGGTGCTCACTTTCAGGCAAGTACTAGTCAACATCGGAACAGCAGGTTATGCTACTGCAGGTATGCTGACGCTCGCAATGGTCATCATTAATTCAGATATATTCCAGATGAGAACTGGTAGTTACTTGTTGCCTGTGACAACAGCACCGCTTTGAATGAATGCTGCAAGGCTGCGGCATTCCCTACACCACCTCTCCCATTGTTAACCCTGTTAGATAGGTGGCAATTTTAATTTCCTTCCAAGAATCCCATTTTATATGCTTGGTTCCAGGGCTTTTAGTGCCCTTTTCCCAGCACGCGTGTGCTAACGAAGCACTGAGAATCCCATCCTCACCTTCGGCTGCTACTGTTTATTCTGTAAGAGATGTTTCAAGTGAACATCTCTGCCTGTTACCACTTGCAAGACCACAACTGTGTCAATGGAAAGAGCATATTTATGATTGCCAAAGTGTGCCCTGAAAGGCAATATTAAACTTCATTAAAAGGGTGACCAGCAGTTGGCAAGGAATGTGTCTGGTACCATTAAAGTCCCTGGGAGCAGCAACTTCAGCAAACTGGTGTGCTGAGATCCTGCCAGTACCTGGAGAATGCGTTCAGTGAGAGTCTTTGAATATTCTCACTATTCTCTAACACTCCACAAATTAAAGCATAAAATTGATCTAGCCGTGAATGGTAGTGTTCTGCAGCTCTTTTAATTAAAAAAACTTGTCTGAAGATTTAAATGGTGGATCATATCATTCATACTACCTCTACGTGACAGACATGTGCAAGTTAGAGGTTGCAGAGGTAGAGCTGAGTCAGCCTTGGATTTAGAAGGTAGAATATAAACTGAATTTAGAAAATGACTACAGCATCTGGTGGGCTTGAGTAAAGAGAACTCCTTATTCAGGCACCATTCAGCAATGTAAGAAATACTAAACGGTGCTTCTAGAAAAAAAATATACCACCCAACATGCATGAATGATAGACAGTGGACTGCCACAACTCATCATGAGCCGTATTGCTCTTAGGACAAGACTTCTATCTGTTAAATAGGCTGTATGAGGGGCATAATGCAATGGAAAACTTTTATTAGTCAACTAAAACTTGAGCCAACATCCAGCTATGTAAGTGCCTTTGGAAATCATACTTCTCCAAACCCCATAAATAACATCAGAAAGTTGCCAACCTGCTGTGGAATTGGACATCCATATTTGCCTGCAAAATTTCTTTGTGGAAGTCTACGGTGCCTGCAGTTTTGCAACTCAGCCTTCCATCTGTAACTCCAAAGGACAATGCGTTGCAGACGAGGTGTAGAAAGCCCAGCCAGCAATGAGATGAAGTAAACCGCAGAAGAAACCGGGCTTAAGATGTAAGGTATACACAGAGGATGAAGATGTTTCACAGAAAGAGGGTAACAGGAAAGATGCAAAGACCTTCAAGATCTTGAAAGACAACGCAAGGCAGACAGGAGTTTAAAAAAAGAAAGGTCATTTCTATGGGAATAGAATGGAGTTTAGATAAGTGAAAGGATGGAGAATAAGTAAGAACAGATGCATTGCAAGTGGAATCATACCTTAAGAACAGGGATAAGAGGAGTAATTGCAGGCGTGAGGAAAACCAGCACAGGAATCTGTGAAAAGGAAGCGACGCAGTAAATAGTGGTGGACAAGAAGCCTTTCTGTTTCTACTCAAAGACATCTTTAAAAGGGCTTGGCAGGGAAGAGAGGAAAAGTCTACCCTTTATTGTATCAATGAATCCTTAACTCTTGATGTCCGTTTTCCTGCTGCTCTGTTCTGTGCCCAAAACAGGGCCATTAATCTGTCTTTCATGCAGGTGTTCTGAGGTTTTTCGGGGTGGGGTGGGGAAGGGGTGTGTGGGGATTTAAACAGCAGTTTGTTCTATGTTCATCTCAAACAGCACGATCCTTGCCTAAACCATGTAACAGATTGTTAAAGTAACAATCCTAATCTTAATCCTCCCTCTCCCATAACTGCAAACTTCAAAACAACCCCTTGTTTTAGGTTTGGAGATGTTACTGCTTTGCTGAAGCACATCAGCACAGAAAAGGTGGCAATGGATTGGAAAATGAAAAATACATCGATCAAGGATGCTTAAGGCTAGCACAACAAGAGCAGGGCTGCTAAAGGAAGCCGCTGCTCCTTCAATACTCTGCAGATGAATCTTAGCATATGGAAAACGTGCTCAGTCTATGATCTCCTCCTATCTTCTAGATGGAGGGCAAAACCAATCATCATGGTGAATTTAACTGGACAATTTGTTTGTCTGAAGAGGACGACTGCCCCAGACAAAAGCAACATCTGAAAGACACCAGCAATCCTTTTTGGAATAGATTAGCACATCTGTAGGATTCACTATCCAGGAAAGGAAGTTACCTCTGATACATAATTCAATCAAGTAATGAGCCCACACTCAGATTTAGCATCCCACATGCAAGAATAGAAGAGAGCCTAACCGTCTTTTTAGCAAAACATCACAGTATATAAACTGGGTATTTATGCTGCTCATTTTCTCTCTCCCGATGGATGCGAGGCTTTGGGCACTGGCAGGATCTCAAGGCAGAATGATGTCTGATACTTCTTCAAAGAGCTGTAGCAAACACTTAACCTGACACAGGGAACTCAAAAGGTCTAGAGGTCCTACAAATAAAGGCATCGTCAAGACACTGGGGAGAAGAAAGGAAGAAGAGGCTGCATTGCAGAAAACATTTAGTAAACTCTCACCATCTTGCATCGTAGTATCTTCCTACAATGGGCTGAAGGCGTCTTGTCATCTTTATCTCTTCTAGGTCACCTGTGAAGACAGACATGTCCTTTAGTCTTTGATGACGGCAGAATCAGTTGTTCAAAGACCAAGGCAACCAAACCATTCCAAATTAAATGTGCAGTTTGTGGTAGAGAAGCCATATGAGAGCTTAAAGAGAAAAAAAACCACAAACAAAAAATCCACCAAGAACTGAGCATATTTTTTACAAATATAGGCTCATTATGATGCTAAGACTTCTCCTGTTGTCCTTGGTCAACGTTTTTTTTCCTCTCCTGTCATCTGCTTGCCCGTCTCACTCAGTCTCATTTCAGCAGTGTGAAAGGTTGTTCACTTTATAGAGGTCTTTCATGAAAGATGAAAATTCAAATATGTTATAATTAGCTGCAGTTCCACATAAGTCAGTATTATTGCAGCTTTCATATTAGATCTGAATTTGTCCCACAAATGTGTGCGTCAAATATTACAGCAGAATGATTAATGATATCACACATAATGGAAGGATTAAGCATTGATGCAGGAGAGTTGCTCGAGAGGAACAATTTTAACTTCTTTCCACTCATAATTTATTTTTGTCCTGTACTGTAAAAGAAACCTGAAACTGAAAATAAAAATGGCTTGTGTTACTGGCGAGCGAAAGAAGAGATCTGACTCACGATTGAATTCTTCATTCAGTATTCATTGGTGGATTAGAAGCCAAATCATCTTAATAAATAGCACGGCAATGAACAACATCAAATATAAAAACCTCAGGACTTGTCCTGCTGAATAAACATAGAATCATTTCCAGCAGCTTTGAAGGTAAGTGCAATTCAACAACAAAAAAAAATCTATCCCTCCCTCCACAGTCAGGTCTGATTCAGTGCCTGTTACATCAGGCACCGTGAGATAACCTGTGCCAACAAGCCCTTCTATGGCACACTAAAGTCGCCTCNACCCTCACCCCCCACCCCCCAATCACTTGTTTGTGCAGTTACTCAGTTTGCAAGCAACAGGGCGTGTTAGGAAGTAACTTATGACACAGGAACAGACAATAAGGAATTTTAAGATGTCTAGGAGATGCGTCATATCTGATACTGCAAAACTTTATTACTGGGAACTGTTGTTTTCCATCAGCCAGGTGATATTTTTAAGTACTTATTTTTTGGGTGCACTTAAAAGCAAAATAACTCCACCAAAACCTCCCTCCTTTAATTTGCTATCAGCTGCAGTTCTATTCTATTTAAACAAACATTAAGGTACATTTCCTGTTACAATCATCATTAGAAGCCTCATGGCTCCCAACCACCCAGTCCTTCTTATGTCAACACCGGAATATTTATTTTAGTTTCTTGAAACATGCACCCTGCAAAGGAGTTGTGCACCAGACCACGCTTTGGGAAGGAGCTGAAAGGTCTTGTGCTGATGAGCAGTCTAGTCATCAATGGAGAGTTAGGAGGGAAAAAAAATCAGTGGGATTTGCGAATTCCCAGGCACAGGAATTCACATCGGCAGACCTGGCTCTACAACTTTTAATGTAAATGCCCCAAATACAGACTGCTCTCTAGTACTTTTTATTTATAAACTCATTTAAGAGAGTGGCTTCATATTCTGCACTGGGTTGTGGTTTGCTTTTTTTTTTTAATAACCTTTGAAACATACAGTTCTTTGAAGGGCCACAAGCAAATGAGAAGTAGCAGTGCTTTCCCAGCTTCCAAACTCCTAAGGCAGCAAGAAGTTAGAATATAGGTTCTCTTGGCAATAAGAAATAAAGAAATACATGTATTTGAAGTCTGTTTCAGTTGAATAAAGGCATACAGCAAGACACAGCTGAAGGGAACTGGGACATCTGAGCAGAAGATAAGTCCCAACGTCTCCAAGGGAAGGAGTGGACCGCCTACAATTCCACCCGCAAACCCATGGCCCGAGGGGGACAACAGCCCCCTCCATTCCTCTCCTGAATCACATTTTGTCAGAAGATGAGTCAGATCCTGAGAGATCTTTGTTTCAACAAAACCCATGTCACTTCTCCTGCAACTTTCCAATTCTCTTTTCCCCTGTCTTGCAAAGTGCTGAATTAAAAATTGCTCTTTTTTTTTTACTATGATTTCCCCTCGCGCACAGGAAGAGAGCAGCCTGTGCTCTAGCATCCCAGTTTGCCAGAGGTCGAAGGTCCTTATTTCCCCCCAACACTAAAGGCATTTTGCCCCACGATAATGGAAACACCAGTTCGCAGGAGCTTCACACCGACACTAGCATATTCTGCATTTTATGAAGAAAACTACAAGGCTTTTTCCAAGTTTAGGTTTTCCTGCCTTGTCTCGCTCGTTTGGTTGACTCCCAAAGGTCTCCACCGAGATGTAGCTCATTGGCTAAGTTATATAAAAGGAGTCTTAAGTAGAGCACTCTATTGAGGTTTGAGTTTTCCCTTTAAAATGCAAATGGCTGGTAGTTAATTCCCTTTTGGGATTTAAGAGTTGAATTTAAAATGGGAAATGATGATACAAAAATATACTTCAGAAAGCATTGCAGTACAAGTAATGAAACATTTGCCACATGAATACAGATTCTTGTGGTCAGCCAGACATCTTCATTTATCTTCATTTTAATAGTTTCACTCAAAACTGCTTTTGGCTAAATTTTTCCTCAACATATTACCTGGTGCAGTCTCAGTGGACTACAACGAGGGCAAAATTTGACCACGTATTCTATTTTTTAAAATCTTCTATATCACGCTTAAATATACCAATATTCTATCAGGCATTATAAATATCTCCCTCTTTTCTGTTAGAAAAGTCTAACGAGACCTTTTCCATACTTCCTGAAAAAACAGCTGGACAGACCTGTTTGCCCGCTCCTTTGTTGACTGGAATGGCTAAAGGGCTATCCAAAATGCATCTGCTTAGCAAAGATTTGAAACCAAATATTTACTTACCAATTTCAAAAGGAATGTCTTCCATTTCACTTTCTTTTTCATAATTACCAGTTTATTTCTAAAGGGGGGAAAAATAAGCATGTATAATTATGTCTTTAGATCAATTTATGCTTAAACACATACATATACATATGCACACACAGACACACCCCAACAACCTTACATGGACCCAGGGGTTGCAGGTACTTTTGCCTGTGTTTAAAATTCAGAGCGCTCCACTCCTTGCATGATCAGTAACTAACTCAACTGGATCCCTTGTATTTGTTCTGTCTTCTGGAAAATATACCTTTACATAACCCTTCAAAGGAATTCATTGCGATGTGCATGGACACTGGCACAAACACACACACCAGTTTTAATAAACCTTATACCGACAAAGGATGGAATTGTGTCATCATGATATGAAACCCACAGATCACATGTCTAAAATGGAACTGCAGACTTGCTAAGTTTAAAAGGGCCTACCCCCGTGGTCTAGTTGAAGAACTAGAATTTATTTGTCTTTGGGTACACTTGCTTTAGCACATGGGCAGATGCAGTGGTATGAAACAGGAGAGGACCCCAGCCCAGGTTCCAGCCCAGCGCATGGGTAGATGCCTCAGCAGGGTCAGCAAATAAATACCTACACCATCTCAAAACCTGAAAACCAACAAAGTACATGAGTCTCATTTCAAGTTTTTCCTCTGTCTATACAAGAAGAGACAGAATATATCAAATATTTGAACTTTTCCTTTTCACCCTTCTTTTGTTTCCGTGTTTTTCTGCGAATCGCATACTGTCCAAGTTCTCCGGGCTCTGTTCTCTCTTTTTTGTTACAGACTGACTTCAATCAAACCCTAGATCTAAAAGTCCCCAAACAACCAACAAAGAATGTATTTCAGTACGTTAAATTTGAGAAGTCACAACAAGGGCTGTGGTATAATACTGTGATATCACTCACAAAAGACTATTACTTCATTGTGAGTGAAAACAGCATCTGGCACAGGGCAGAAAATAATTTACCAAAAAAGCATCTAAGAAGCACAGCAATGAAAAATAAGAATCAAATGAGTTTATGGCTACGTAAGTTGTTATCTTCATTAAAGGTTCCTGCAATGTAAAAACATTTCTTTAAAGTAAGAGAAGGAAAAAGTCTTTATTCCGCCTTTGACTCAAATGCTTGCCAGTAGCTTTTCAACAATTGCGTGATTCACTATTGAGTATTTCATCGTGAAAGAAGCCTGCATTCTGTACGGTAGAGGGCTCTTTCATTCATTTAGATTTTGTATTTATGTTATCAACCAACATGTCAGCTGTTAAAGAAAACCTGGTGAAAGACAATGAAAGGACATAAACACCCAGCAGGTGCTACAGGAACACTGAATTGCCTTTTAGTCTTAATTACACCTTTAACATGTTTTTCCTGTGTTGCAGTTGCTCTACATGCATAAATTGTACTTCCTAAAATATTTTTCTACATTTTCTGCATCCACTATAAGAGAAAGTGAATGGGTCAAAATAAAACTATGTAAGGGCAAAACTTGGGAAGGAAAAAGTTAAAAAGGGCATCACCAGATTTCCTAGAAGCTCTGCAGAGAATTAGTGATGCAAGGGCAGAGAAAGGGAGCCAGGCTCTGGAATTCATTATAAAGATTAACAGAGAAATAGACATTTCACTACAACTTTTTGCATCGGAGGAGGACCGCAAGGATGTGAAGTGGCTCATTCAACTTCTTAGGGTATTCTTGGGTGAAACAACTCACTAAGGAGATGAATTCAGCCTTATCAGACTGATCTGGGAAGTATAAAATGACCTAGTCATCTTAGGTGTGTTCCTTTCTGCCTTCCTAAACACCTCAGCAACTGAAAGAATAACTTCCCAGACAATCTTACCATGGTAGCAAAAAAGACATTTCAGTGTGAAAGTTGGCTACTGAAAAAGACATTTCAGTGTGAAAGTTGGCTACTGATTGGATGGGCCTGTAGCTGGCAAGTCTCTGGATCAAAATGACTCCGAATTTGCTTTAAGAAATGCCCTTGCTATTACTGTGGCCCTCCATTATTCAGTCAGATTCACTAAGAAGCAAATTTCAGAGCATTTTGAAAATCAGGGGTCAAATTCTGGGATCCTTTGATAAAAACGTACAGCTGTAAAGACAGTCTTCCCAAGCAAATGGATTATAGAGCACTGGGAAATACCAGTTCTACTCTGACAGCAAAACTCTCGTTAACAAACGTCCAGAAGAGTCCCTGCAAAATTAAGGCAGAGCAAACCTAACATGACACAGGACACACAAGCCCTCTCAGCTGGAACTGCAGCAAATATGTTATTGTGAACTGCAGCCTCATGCTCAGGCGAGCAAATCCTGAATTTTTCCACTGTGTGCAGGCTGAGGTTACAGGAGTTCAAAGCAACAGTTGAACAATTCCGTAATAACAGAGAAATGGAACATGCTGTCATAACTGTGTTTGAAAGAATGCTCTCACCTTGCTGCGTAAATCCACTGCTTTGAAGAAAACACCTCTGTTTCAGGTTGAGCTGCCCAGGTGCCTGGGCCCACCTGGAATACATAACATGTGGGTGCACCTGAACAACATCACACAAGCTTGGAGTATTTCCTGCAAGAAAAAAAAAAGACTGGGTCAAAATAATTGGATTATGTTCTGTTCACTAATTTTTTGGGGAAGAAGATTGACGTGTTATTCCTTTGCAGCCTACAGTATCTGCATCCCTCCTCTGGTATCATTTGTCTGCAGCACAATGGAGGATCTGCCAGAATTGCCTGCTCTGGGCAACAAATTTTCATGTTTTTCCAGTCTGGCTGGCAACACGCCTTTCACATTTGTAGCCACCTGCACCAGTGCAGCGACTTCAATCTTAATAGCTGTCTCAGGCAATACTATTTTCTTTTGGTCAGCTTTATAGACAAGGCAGCATTGAACTCCCAGACAAACCTTGGCTCTTGCTATATATTTACTCCATTTGATACCCGCTGTTCTCCTAAGACACTTGTTTTCAAAGGCATTCCAGTGTTCATCTATAGCACGGGTGGAATATACTTACCTTTCAAATCTGATTTACTTTCAAAACATCCCCTCCTTTAAACTAATCAGTCACTAAAGTAAACACTTCTCTGCTGAGACAACTATCCTCTTGAAGGACACATCCATCTGCAAAGAACTGCTCTGCAAAAAATATTTTGAACACAATCCAAAGCGACATCTAAATCAATAGAGCCCCACACTGCTGCAGGGGCAGGTGCTCAGCCCCAGCCTCCCACGCCAAAGGTGTTGATAGCAATACAGCACTGCTAATATTGCAAAGGTTGTTTTTCTCCCACTTAAACCACCAAATCCCAGCCCCTATGAGAAAATTTCTGTGGTGTTTTTCTTTTCAAAGGGCTAACTTAATAATTGTTGTGACTAAAGAAAAACTTGAAAATACAGTAAGTAAAGACTCATACATCAGAAAAAAAAAAGGAGCATGCAACCACCTCCAAAACCATGAACTATTTTTTTTGAACCAGACACACAAGATCTCAATAAATACAGTAACAGTACAAGCCTTACATTTACAACAAACTAAAATACAAACAAAACTTAAGAGAGGAAAAAAAAACCCCACAAACACCCAACATCACTGAAAATCAGTAGTGGTACAGGGACAAAACTCTCCCTGCAACACCCAGGCAACAACACACCATCCTGCTAGGGACCAGAGGCCACTTATAAATCTTACTGATCCCGAGCAGCTTCACCTGGGGCTTCCACCCACAGCACCAGGAGCTCTATTTAAGCTGAGCCCAGGGACCTCATTCCATGCTTGAGTGATCCTAGAAGAGTGTTGGGTTTCAGTTTAGAGACAGTTGTACCTGAGTATAGATCTCCAGGTTGTATCATGACCTGTGCATTTAATTCCTGGACCTCAGATCTGTCTCCTTCTCTTGAATTTGCTTGATTACCTGGATTCTTAAATGACTCTGATGGCCACCTCTAGGTAAGCCTTGCTCACCTCCTTCAGATGTTGAAGGGTGAGACTGTAGATAGTGAGTTCTCTCACAAACTTGGACATCCAGATTCTTGAATAAAAGCTAGAGACTTCCCAGGGAAGCTTTTTTACCTTTAGAAATCAACAAAGGCTTCTAAAGCTGCTTTGGAAAATGTATCACATAAGATGAAAGCTTCTTTTTTTTTTTAAGAGCCCTGTTGCCTGACTCCAGCAGAGGGGCTGGTAAGGCAGATGGGGAATGAGGAATGTGTTATACCAGAGAAGATGAAAGAAATGTGGCTTGCTTAGCCTAACAAAATAAACTTCAGGAGAGGCTGTGACTGCTGTCTATAAATACACTAGGAGAGTAAACACTAGGGAAAGAAAAAAGCTCCCTATTTAAATGGCATAAAAATGTTGGCACAAGAACAAATAAGTAGAAAGGGGCCTTGGAAAAAAAACCTTGTTTTCAGTGATGTTTTTAGTTTCTTGTTCAAGGCTGCAAGCACAAGCCTCTCAGTTTCTTCTACGAGAAAGCGTGCTCAGGTTATATATGCTGTGGTGTCTGTGATGGAGAGGGCTCTATGGCTTGGAAACCCCCCCTGCCAACTCCTGCATCCATGAGAAGGTCAGATCTCTAGATTTCTAAATTCTGGGGAAGGATGAAGACTGACTATCTGACAGAAAAAAAAATCTTTATACGTACTGAAAAATAACACTGAGTCTTCTCACTCAGGGGATTTACTTTTTGCTATTTTATGAAATGCCCAGAAAAACAAGAGTGTATGGTTGGCACATATATTAGACCATAAAATATGGTTGGGTTTTTTTTTAATGTGGCTGTTGTCTAAACATCTACCATAAGTTATCACTGTTTTTTTCCATGTTGTCTCTCTTCTTTTATCTGCTAAGTGTATCCAGAGCAGGAGGAGTATCTCTCAAGAGCCCTTCCTTCCCAACAGAGGCTGGGTAAGACTGACTCTATTATATCACCATTGCTTTTCTGAAAACAACTATCAAAAAGATCTGTATTAACAAGTCCTTTCCCAGAGCTGGAGAGAGGGAAACTTTCTAGAAAACTTATAAATCCTTTAAATCCTCATGGTGATTTCTTTAAAGGTTTCATTATAATGCCTAGATACAAGACTAACTTTAATAGAGAATATTCAACCTTTATTCAACTTTGTAGCAAACGGAGAAATATCAAAAAGCGTTGTTAATAGTTTTCTGAGTCATCCTAGCTTGCTTAATGGAGAGGAAATCTAAATAGCCTCTGTGTTTACTTTGCAGTTGATGCACAAATTATTTCCTACTAATGACAATGCTTCTATATAACCAGCACTGGATAGTGGTGACACCTGAACACGAGTGAAAAATCAGCCAATATATTTGTGTACTTCCACTTAATTATTGTAAGGCTAATCATGGTTGAACACCTTTCCCAGAGAAGAAATGCATGTACTAAATAAACAGTAATCCCACATGAAGAAGTAGTTGACCTGGATTTGGAGCTGAACTGCATCTGTCCAGTGGAGAAATGCTGGGAAATGCTCCAATAAAGTCTTGCAATGCAAAGAACAGCTCTGCTGCATTGGTGTTCCTGTACTTGCTATAACCAGTAAATAGCTGGGGCATTTACTGGTACCACAACCACCTGGTTGCCTTGCTTATGGGCCAGGACTCCCCAGTAGCAGCTGTGCACAAGAATGAAAAATATTTTTCTCACCCTGCAAACGCCAGCAAACAGGCAATTTACATCAGAACTTGTGAAACACTAAGCTCTTTCGGTTGATTTCTATCTGCCTCTAAACCCAAAAATCTCAAGACACCATCAGAAGCAACAGCCTTAAATATTGTTCTAATGGAGGTGGGGATAGTGGTGTGTGAGTGGCAAAGTATTTTCCCTGCAGGCGTTTTTGCAGCCGGAACTCACTTTTCCCATCCCTATCCCACAGCATGTCTTTGCAAAGGGGTTTTCACAATGAACTGAAAAGCTCCCTTTTCCCAAGATTTGATGTACCTTTTACCAAATGCACAATAAAGATTATGGGGGGAGGAGGGCTATGTGAACTGTTTCATCTCTTATTACTGTGCCTGTTGCCTATATTTCTTATTAAATATTGGGGGATAAATGCCATTTGGGTGGGTACAGAGCAGGCAGAAGGGTAGCCAATAGTGAGTGTATGTGATGAAATGCTTTCTCTAATGGTATGGTTTTTATTTAGTTTTAAGTAAAATTTTGAGATGATTAGGTAGATGTTATTAGAATACACTAACCCCCAAACTTATTCTAGTCAAACCTTTCCTTGTAGTATAAGGGGATTAATTCAGCTTGTTTAAAAAAAAAAAACAAACTAGCTAAACTTTTTTTGGGGGAGGAAATGACCCTGAGAATCAAAATAGGGTAACTTTGTTGTATTTGTCTGTGTTTTACATGAGGCCACGTTAATTAAATTTATTCTGGCTTGCTCTAAACTAGTAAACTCGTATCACTACCTCCACTATGTTTTGTATTCTCTGTGCAGGATGTGAAGTAATTACACTTCAGTTGCATTATTATTTAGCAGGCTTTAACTGACACATGAAGAGAGCTGAAGTTTTTCCATCTTCTAGATTGGTGTTTTAAATCAATGCCAGCCGCTGACTTGCACAAGGGAAGTTAGATGGGTACCACAATGCACAGCCCAATTCCATGCAGTTTAATTTAGAAATCTAGGCACAAGTACCTATTTATTATGCACAGATGTAGTCAGGGAGGTCAACAGGGCCAGCGAGGCATCATCTGCTTCTATAACTCAAAAGGGTTTACAGCACTTGAGCATTTTTCTTGGTCGTATTTTAATCTACAACCTTCTCAAAATGGGATAATGTCAAGAAGAAGCAGCAGCAAATAACCCCAACAAAACCAGCCACAAAGAGGTATAAACACAAGAAAGCTTTCTGAGAGGTCTGAAAGGTGATGGAGGGTTGGTGAGCAGCTTTTGGAGCAGTGGTCCAGGTGTGGAAGGCTTGTTTTTCAAGGCAAAGACTTGTGACAGTGGTTTTAGAGGTGAAGGTTTTAGAAGATGAAGAGGTCAAAGATATTCACAAGTAAATTAAATGTGGTGGGGTCACAGTATGCTTTTGCATCTGGAACCTGAAATGGCACTTGCAGGGAGGATGCTGGTATGCATGCTTCAGTGGGGGAGATGGTGCTGCATCCTGGAAAAATGAGCCTTGGAGTGGCCAGAGGGAAGAGAGAATCCAGGGAAGATGGGACACGTGCAGCGGAGGAGTGCTGAAACAGCAATGTACAAGTGAGGTGATGCAGAGATGGAGATACAGAGCTGATGATCCAGGAGATGAAGGGGAAAAGGAGGATTCAACAAAGGGTTGCAGCGCTGTTCCAGACCATACAGGCAAAAGGGGAAGTTATTTTATGTAGCTTATTTGAACTGTGAAGATCAGAAATAAATAAATTAACCTACTGTGAAGGCTTCTCTCTCTGACAGCGTGAGGCTATGGGAAAAACAAAGCCTGTGCTGGAGCATCAGAAACAACACATTAAACGTGGGAAATACAATAGGCATTACATCAGATTCCAGATACTGCAGATGCTGAATAGGAACAGCATGGTCTTCCTGCATCTGTCAGCTTGTGGCATCCACTGCACACTTGCGCTGAATCTGCCTTTCCAAGCTAAGAGGCGGAGGGGGGAAATAACCTGTGGAGTAACTTCCAGAGTGTGACCCGTGTACCAGTAAAGGGCAACCCTGAGGTCCTGTGCTGGTTTGTGCCCGACTGTAGAACTACGTGTCTGTATGAAAGCATGGCACAATAGCGTGTTTGTGTTGCAGCTAGTAAGTCTCCAAAATGTTAGGGAGGCTCTTGGAAATCCCAAATAAGAATGCAACGCTGAAAACACTTTGATTATTTTTTTCAAAAAGAAGTAATACATATAGTTGTTAAAGCTCATGGGAAATAAAGCAGTTTTGTTTGGTCTTATGCATTTACTGGTGCTATTTGTTAATCGCAATGTTTCAGCATGGTATAAATGAAATTGAAACTGTTTTTATAGGCTAGAGGAATAAATTGACTCCATAACTCTCATAATTCAAATTAGAGAACTGCCCTGAGGAGTAAAAAAGTATTGGGGGGGGAACCCTGAGCTTCTCCTAATTCTGCTCACTTCAGTTTTAAAATTCTTTCTTGTTTAAGGTTAAGTTACGAAACACAAATTAGAACATTTGCATCTCTCTCTATCTTGATTGCTCATGGAAGAGACAGGTCAGTACAGGAGGGGATGATTTCAGTATGCACCTGTGCCTCTTAATTTATAAGCCTTTAAAAAGACAGATCTAGAGGAGAAGTAGGCTTAATTGCACCAAGATCTGACCCTCTCACTATTATCCCAGGGCAGAGAATGAGCAGAACCAGTTTTTGTAAAAGCAGTGATTCATTTTTAACCAGAATTTGCCCTTCCTCTATTACTGGGTTTTGGGTCAATTGGTCACAATGGCCCATTGCAGGATCAGGCGCTGCCCACGCTACAGTAGAACAGTGTTTATTATGTACACGCAGCTCATGAAGCCATTTGGAGTAAACTTAAAAGGTACTAAACACAGAGATCGGCTTATTTAAGAAATATCTACTGAACTACTAGATCAAATAGCTTTCTGAGCGTATGCTAATGTCAAATAAGGAATAAGAAAAGCAGTATTTTTCCATGCCACCATAATACAAACACCTCTTTAAGAAGAACAGCGACAAAACTACAGCCATAACCCCAGTGGAATGACCAATTAGTTAAATTTCTGAACAGTAGTAATTATTATCCTTCTCTGAGCTGACATTTAGGACTCGGACACATATACCATTAAAAAAAAAAAAAAGAAATGCCAGCGCCAGTCAGGGTCCCTTTGGGCAGAAGAAGCCCTTTTGGGGGCATTTCCTCATGGCATTTCCTCTCGCTTCAGCTTTTAGTTTGTAAATATATGAATAAAATTGCAGTGAAATGCTATTTTTGACACAATTTCAGAGAATTATTCTCCGAGGGGCTTGTGGCTGGGAGCCCCCAAGGGCTTTTGGGCTATCGAGGGGAACGGGCCCGGCCCTCCCTCGCCCTGTGAAAGGAGGGCCCGGCCGCCCCCGCCCCGATAAATCACTGCCCGTCACTCGGAATCCGTCCCCC
>VWZL01006199.1:14270-183428 GCA_013396915.1 Stercorarius parasiticus | reverse complement strand
CCCCCGTCCCCCCCCGCCCAGGGCCGCAGTGGTTGGGGCTGACTGACCGTTGGGCACCCTCACGGGGAGTGGGGCCTGGCGGCGCCTCGCGCTTTCTCGGGGCGGGGGGGTGCCTCACACTGGGGAGCGGTGGCGGGACACCTGCGCCTCGTGATTGGCCGCGTGCCTCGCGCCCCTGCCTCCCATTGGCTTAGTTAGGGGAGGGGGCGTCGCACCCCCCTCAGGGGATTGGCTGCCGTTGATGGCGGCAGTGGGCGCCGAGGGTATATAAGGGGGAGCGGGTGAGGAGGGGACCCATAGTCCGGCCTGAGGGGAGCTGAGGGCAGCGAGAGGATAGCTGGTGCTTGGCAGTCCTTTGGGCACTGTTCTCGGCCCCAGCAGGGCTGGGTGGCCCTGGGGCTTGGTGTGGAGGGATAGCAGCCCTTTCCCCAGCACCATGAGGTGCCAGTTTGGGGATTGTGTGGTCATCCAAAGGCAGAGCAGGACCAGGCTGGTGGGTTCAGGCCTGCTGCTGGCTCCCAACCGTGTGAGGTGGTTCCATCCATTGAGGGGCTGGAGGAAAGGGTGAGGCCCCCCTGGGAGCAGAAGCAGCTTCTGCAAGTGGAGGCTGTGGTCCTGGCTGCTGCTCTGCTAATGTTGGTCTTCATGCCAGTGGTGGTGGTTGCCTATGCCAAATATGCCTGTTCCTGTGGTCTGAGATACAGTTATAGCATGTCGCTGTTTGATCCTGCGGACCTCTTGCTACCTAGGTTTTGGTGTTGAGTTGCCATATTCCCCCTCCTGTGCTATGGTTGCATTACAGAATTTAATGGGAGCTTGTTAAATCGTTAAGTTGGAGTGGAAAAATGAGGTCTTTCAGACCTCCTCATCCTACAGGGACACCTCACCCTTTACAGGGTTAATTTTCCCCATGTGAGACATTTCAAGCTATGCAAGATCACCTCTTACCCCTCAGCTGCTCATCTAAGACCCTTTGAAGGGATCTTGAAGGGGTCTGTAGATCAGAGTTAAAAACCTGTTTTAGGCTACTCAGCTTCATAGTCCTGAGAGTGAAATGAATGGTCAGTATTTGCAATGCACTTTTTGGTATCTGTGCACCAACCTGCCCAGTGTATTACTGACTTATTCGTGGTTCTTACAGGCCTTTAAAGAATGATCAAGCACAAAGCTGGGTGTCTGTAAGATGCATATCAATGTTTCTCTTTCAGAGTTTCAGTGGGAATAGAGATTATACAGAACTTTAGCTTTCTTCTGTTATTTTTTTTAATAATTCAATTTTTTTTCCTTTATATTGGTTAAGTTAGAAGATGAAATGCCAACGAATCATCAACTGATTTTACAAGGGGGTTCTTTGCGTCTTTTGTGGAAAGAAAATAACTGACAGTCTCAAGCCTTCTAATGCCTTCGTTTCTAGGGAAAAAAATGTAAGAGGGTTTATTTCTCTAATCGTTCCTTAAACGGAGAACTTATCTCCCAAATTGTGATGCTTCTTGGCACTTTGCTATATGCATGCTTCTCTTGTGTGTTAAGTGTTTAAAATAAAGACAGCTTTATTACCTTGATTATAGGATGAGCTATCGATGTAACTGTTATTATCTGATGGAATAATTGAGAACTTGTTTTTAGAGAGAAATGGGTATGTGTTTGTCACTTGCTCTCCTCTGGCACCCTTACTACTAACCTGCAAAGAAAATCCCTGGGTGACCTCTGTTATGGTAATTTGCTCTGCAGCCAGCAGCTTCTTTGAGTGTGTTTCTGACCACCTGCAGCTGCTGTCAGCTGTGCAAACTGAATTTTAATTGGCTTATAAGTGTAGCTAATAGCTGTTTTAGTATTGTGAATTTTGTTTTGACTTAAACGTGAGATTGGGTCTATTTGTCACTTTTATTTCATGCTACTAAAACATGCAGAAATAGAAGTTGTGTTGTAGCCCTTAACTGGTGTTATACATTAAGTCTCCACCTGTTCTAATGTACAAATAGCCTAATTTGTTCTCTGTGGCCTGGAGTACTTCAGAGGAGCAGCTATTCTGAAAGGCAGAAGTTGTGGGGTTTTTTATGTGCAGAAGCAAGGTAGTCTTGTCCTTAGAATTTTAAGAGCTTGAAGTAGAGGGGTGATTTAATTCAGAGGAGAGATGCAGAGGCAGTTTTGATACAGACCCTTTATTTTCGTTTTTTGTCATGTTGCACTTTAAATACATGTTTGCTCTGTGGGGTTTGTTTTTTTTTTTTTGCTTTATCAGGCTTGTCCGTCTATCATTTATAAACCAAACCAAATAAGTGGACAGGGTTACAGCCTCAAGCAGCTGGAGCCTGAGAATTGTGGTGTGTGATAGTAAGAGATGATGATACCATAAGGACCTCAGAGTATGAAACATTTGGAAGAAGATGATGTGAAGAATGTGATCACACTTTCAGGAAGCTGAGGATGGGAGGAAGAAATTAGCTGCTGGATTGGATAGGTAGATACTGAGCAAATGGGAAGAGAGGTGACTTAAAAACAGCATGTGCATATACAGAAGTGTAATTAACTTGTCTCTTTGCCTTCTCAGAGATGAAGGACAGATGCTGTGAGAAACACTTGATTATACAAGAATTAGGAATAAACGAAGATGTTCTTGGAGCAGGAACTGTGTCTCTGAGCAGGTGTCTAGCCCAGCCTGTGGTAGTTCCCCGGGAGAATGTTATCCTTTCCACTTGGGGCTCACTTGGAGTGCTTGATGGTCTCCTGTACGTTGTTGCAGAAGCCGACTTTCAGCTACTTAACTGATACTTTGTGAGAGAATAGTTGCAACAGACTGTCCCTCTCTAATCTTTAGTGCTTGGGCACTGTCCCTTTAGGAAAAGGGCAGTGTGACGCAGGTTGGACACAGTAGAGGAGGACTGGCCTTGAAGATCTAAGAGAGTGCTCTTCCAGCTCATTGTTGCTTTGATGGATGTGCCGTAAGAATGTAGATAGATCGATTCATTATGCATAATTTGAGTAAAGAGTGAGTTTATGTTTGGCTGAGCTCGTCTATTTATTATACGGCTAAATAAATTGAAGCCATTTTTCCTTTTCTGGAAATAAATAATCTTAGCTGCTCCAGCCCTATGTATGATTTCCATTTCTAACTCACCAGTAAAACATAAATATTGTGGTTATATATTACCTGATTATTAACATTCAGCCAAAATGCACCAGAGCCAGGGTTCCTTGAAACAATCTGTGCTTTTGATGGATGGGAATGCAGGGGAGGAGACAGCAGTGGTGACTCAGTCCTCAATGAGGTTAGAAACCTTCTTGCTGCAATGAAAGCATATTCTTGCCAAGGGATCTCAGGAAATGCACTGACTCTGCCTTCTAGGCAAGCTGGGGTAATTAACTTAAGTGTGGGATATAGCTTTTTGCAGACACATGTGATGTTCCTTTTGAGCACAATAAATCATTTTCATATTAAAAGCTGGAGGAAGACCCGTAGTCGTAAAACGCCCTTTCGTAACAATCTTGCTGTCCTTGCATGTGGCTGGTGATGAAAAAGAGTGGTCAGTGAGCTCAGTACTTAAAGGATTAAACTAAGAGCCCCTGCTATTACTGCTGCAGGGAACCCCAATCTATATGCAAGCCTCTTTTACACTGGGGGGTAAATCACATTAGCTGTTTTATGCACCATTATTATAAAGTGGATTCTCATTTGAGATACTGCAGTGGTTTTATGGCTCCCTGAGCAGGGAGGTGGACTTTTCCCCTTGCCCGACTTTAATATTCCCCCATTCTTGTCGTCTCAAGAGAAGGGACAAAAAGGAGTGTTTGGCAGCCGCTGGCTCGGGTGCGTTCTCAGCAGAATGTCCTTAATTAGACTTGGAGAGATGGCTGCAGATGATGTCTCCAGAGTTTTTGTCTGTGTATCTTTTTGTGTAGTCCCAGCATTGAAAGAAATTGTCATTCCTTAATAGCAGGTATGCCAGGAAAATATGGTTACTGTTGATCTCTTTTTTTTTTTTTTTGAGGTGGTGCTTTTCTCTGCATTTCAGAGCAGAGCTTTCCTTTGAAGCACTGTGTGAGTTCACTATAGTCAACTTGTGTCAAAAACTCTTACATGGCAAATACAAAATAACAGTGACTTTGCTGTTATTGGAGGTTTTCTCTTAAAGCACCCTTCACTCCCATTCCCTAGGTGTTAGGGGCCATAGGTGCGACATGGGATGGGTGCTGTGATGGCTGAGGGTGGGGTGTCTTCTGCTGAGAACAGCATGGCTAATGAGGAGGTTGCTTTTGGATAGTGAATGAGGTGCTTTTGCCCCTGAGTGGTGCTTTCTTGTCCTCCAGAGCTGAATGCAGTGACTGGGGAAAGCTGCTGATTTAATAATACAGCTTCAGACTGTGGAGACAACATGCTGCAGGAACAGGAGAGAGAGGTTAGAGAATATCGTGGTGGTCAAAAGGAGTTTTCAAGTGAGATTTCCAAAAAGATGAAGAACTGCTCAGACAGTGACACAAAGGCACTTCCCAGGCATAAGGAGCTGCAGAGGAGAAGCTTCAGCATTAATGAGATTTTTGGACCAGACGTAAAAGGCAAGAACTAAAGAGGAAGGCCATAGGTCTCTGACACCAGCAGGTCCCCAGAGGGTGTTGAGAAAAGGAAGGTAAATGTGAATGGCATACTGAAACAAACCTGTTTTGTCTGGAAGAGGTGGTGGATTTACTTGCACTTACCTGATGAGGCAGACATCTGGATATTATGGGTGCACAGACATGTAGGGGGATATTTGTCCTGCCCTGTGTGTCATCTGACTGCACTCCAGCTCTAAATCATATGCTTTCCAGTTGGGTTTAGCAACAGGTTGTTCCTGCACTAATAATACTCACCAAGAGATAAGTGGAGTAGCATGTTAGTGTCACTTCCTACCTCTCAGCATGTGTGAAAACTGTGGGCACATCATAGGGAGCGCAAGGGCAGCACCTATGGGCGTTGTCTCAGAGCTCCAGCAAACACAAGTCAGAACGAGCTTATCTTACACTGGAGTTGAAATTTTGTGTGCCAGGATGTGCACCAGGATTTGGGTACGTCCAAGGTAATATCAGTGTTGAATTTAGATGTGCCTTTCTTTTAAAGTAATGGGAGTTTTGTGAGTTCTTGATTCACATTACATCTTATGTCTTGATTATGTTATATATGACACACTGCAGCCTGTCACTGACGTACTGCAGTGATACTGGGTTTTATTTATACCTATTACCACTTCAGCTTGTGTCATCACCCAGCATGCACTGGTTGAGGCGTGCCTGCTATTTTGGGGGGAAAATGCTGTCTTCCCAGTTTCTGTAAATGGCTTAACATCTCACATGTTGGCATTGCTTCTTGCTCATGTGCGTGATGGTTATCATGTTGTATGCAAGCATTGGGGTGGTGACAGAATCATGGTTGATATATTGGATGATAGGTCTCATAACGTACGTGTGTGTGTGTCCCTTGGATGCTGCAGAACTTCCCATTGAAGTCTTGGCGTTTAGCTTGTCTGAAAATGTCTGCGTGTGAGATACAGGGAGAAAAGTCAACAATTGCAAAGGATAATCCATGGGCAAACAGTGTGGAGAGCAAGCAGAGACAAGCAGAGAACGTTCCCTTGCATGCCAGCTGTTTGGCAATGCTGATGCCTAAAGTTTCACATTTATTTCTGCTAAAAAAACCCAAACAAAAACAACCAACAAAGCTTCCAGCTAGACCTTTTCAGAAAATAAGTATTTTCTTTACCTGTCTCTCCCAAACTGGTATTGCTAACAGGCTTAGTATAGAGGCATACTTGCCACAATTCTTCTGCAGCTAATTTGAAAACATCCAGTGGCTGTGTGCCGAGCTGGCCGTCTTCCGCTTCCTTGTGCAGCGAGACATCTCTGCTGAGAGAGGACCACAGGGAAATCATTAAAATCTCGAGGCACAGTGGCTGTCAGTATCACGGCTGTAATGGATATTGAGAGGGAGGGGGATTTGAAGAAGAAAATAAGATCATGCAGGATTAATGAGGGAGAGCATCCTATGGAGGACTAGTGAGCGGAGTTATTTGATGTTTTCTGTCATCGGTGTTGGAAAATGTATTCAGGTGTTTGTGTTTCCTGGCAGTTAGTGACTTCGGACCAGCTCATGCTTTCCAGCTCCTGACCATAACTGCAGGTCCTGCTTCACTATTGGCTTTTGTACCAGCTAAGTTTCAATGCTTCTTCCTTCCTTGTGCCCTGTATATTGTCTGGCCTTGGGACCTCTCTAGGCCATGGCTGGTCTACTCTTGCACTGACTTCTCACTCAGCACATCCACATTTCCAGGGAAACGTGCTTTTCTGTGTATTTTGGTGATGATAGAAATGATGAGAATTCACAGAGATCCAGTCTTTGGTAGGAATGCATACCAGAGGGGCAGATCCTAGGATGTAGTTTGAGGTACAGAAGTTGAAAGCATCAGCAAATCCTGCAGCTTCTAATATTGTCTGATTGTTATTGCTACACAATTGGCTGGGCTGAGCAGTATATTTTTTCATTTCTGAAGAACAGCAATAACAGTACCATTTATAGAAACTGCACCACAGAGCCACTGAATTTGGCTCAACTGTGCTTTTTTCTGTGAGATATGAGATTAGTGTTAACCTTTAGAACCATGGCAGAACTTGAAATTACTGCCTTCTGCTTTCTCTTCCAACTTTTTGGTCCTTTTTTTTTTTTTTTCAGATATGAACCTTAATGCCCAGCTTTGCCTATTAAAGACCTGTCTGAACCCTTCAGTCTCCTTTCCACTCAAGTTGTAAGTTATTTGTGCCAAAATGAGTCTGCAGGAGTGAGTCAGCATCTTCATTCAGATCTTCAATATCTGCTTGTAGGGAAGGTCAGCCAAAAATTCTGCTACTTGTTGCGCCATGTGGAATTGGCCAGAACGGTGCCTTTCTCTTAATTCAGTCACTGGTTAATTTAATTACATTATTATTAACAGGATAATTATATTTTAAAAAACCCGAACCACCCAAACTTGAAACCTCTAGCATTTATTTTTATTTTTCTGAGCAATTAGGTAATTGGTTAAGCTACTGGCTATTGTTAGAGCAATTACCTGAATTGGCTCTTGATTAATAATGACAGTCAAGAAAGAGCTGTTTGGGATAAACCAGCCAGGGAATATCAACAGGGCAGGCATTTAATTTTATGTAAAAGTCATTGTTCAGATTATGTGACTGACATAAATGCTGTCACATTTCACACAAGCAGTTCTAGACATCTTGGTGATCGTCTACCTGATAAAATGAGCGATGGAGTTCAGTGAAAGTGATAGGATTAGGTATGAGAAAATCCCTGAATTAATCCTTAATAACATAGCAAGTAGCTTTGAGGTAGCTGGATGAAAGGTGCTATGTAGGAATGGATGATATTTATTTATATACCAGAGCTTTTGTGTGCTGTAATGTATCAATAAATAATATTTATTTGTAAATTACCCTGGCTTGCAACACTTGGAGAGCAAAGCTGGTGTTTATCAGTCCTAATTATTGTTTGCTGCACTTCATTTTTCCATACTAATGAGATCCCCTAGCTAAAGCATTGCATGCAGGTACATGTATTTCTTTTTTCTTTTTCTCCTCAGTGCGTTTTCTGCATGTTTTGCATCAAATAATATGAATGCAGATAGGATTTCTGTTCCTTTGCAGAACCTAACGATGTATAAGTGTAAGAGGAAGTGAGAACAGCACTGCTCCTCACTCTCTGCTTGTGTGGGGCACCGTGTGGCACGCATGTACTGTGTTGCTCGGCATGAGACAGCAAATGTTAGGCTCCAGTCACCAATAATGGCATGACTTACTGTCTAGCGATGCCCAGAAATATCTTTCCCACAGTTTTTTCTTGGTATACGTGGAAGTAATATGATTTTTTTTTCTTACTGTGCAGTGCAGTGACATTAGCCTGAGGCTTTTTTGTACTATTGAGTTATACGTTCTGGCCAGGACCAGTGGTACAGTCAGTGCTTGGGTCTGCAAAGCTTAGTCGTTGCTGGTGAAATTAGCAGAAGGCAGAAAATGCCTGCTGGGTTTTTTTTTTTTCCCCCTCTTTATCTTTTTTTAGCTTATCAATGACAAGCCAACTGCTAGCATTTATGGGAATAAATTATGACTAAAATAATTTGCATTTAAAATGCAAATGAATGAAAGCGTCAGCAAGGAGCCTTCTGCTTTCTTCCTGGTGCAACAGACGGGGTACTGGCATTGGATCAGCCCAGTGAGGCACTCCGTATAAAGTAAAGTTAATTGGACTAGCTGAAAAATGAAATGGGCTCAGCCTCATGCTAATTCCTGGGCCTGTGATTTAATATGACATTAGAGACGAAGGATTGGGAAGGTGCTGAACCACTGACTAAACCAATCACCAGAGCTGTAAATTACACTTCTGAGATTCCCAATGGCAGATTGAGAAGCCCCGATAAAATTGCGAGAGGTGAATAAAACCTCGCTTGGAAGCAATTTGCCAGGATCTTTGGGCTTGCATTAATTAGAGTTTAAGTTTTGTTGTTCTTTTTCTAAAAGTCGTCTATTGTAACACAGCCTGAATACCAACAGGGACTGCAGTTTTGTACAAGGTGAAAGCTGCTTGTAAATGTAAAGCCAGTTGATTCTCAAACAAAACCTCTTTGAGGCAAACTGAGAAACTGGTGATGCATCTCTGAATGTAGTGTTTTCTTCTTGGGAGCTTAAGGTCAATTTTCTGCATCATTTATTGATTTCTGGGCCTGTAGGTGCCAGGACAATGTGAAGAATATTTTGTGAACTGCCCGTGGCCAAGGAAGGAAGTGCAGAAGGAATTCAGTATTATCTTTCAGTGCAGGAGGCATTCAGTATAATCCTTCAGTGCGATTGTAGCAATGGTTGACTTGTTTCCTCCCTAATAGGACATGGAAAGTGTTATACAGCAGAACTTGAGCATGGTAAATGGGAAAGCACGTGTTTGTAAAGCCAAACCTGCTTTACTCTGGCGTTGTGTTCCTGTAGCATAGTAGCTGGTGATAATACCTCATGCCTCCATTCTGTGTGTCACACTTGTTTTAATGCCTCCATCTCTTTTTTTGTTTGTTTTTATAGCCATGTTACTGAAGAACACCTTGTCTTCTGGAAGTAGAAACACAGTGAAGAGATGAACCTGTTCAGCCAGGCATTCCTGCAGTAGATCTGTCTTGGCATGGAGCACCACAGCAGGGAGGAGATGGACTCAAAAGAGGAAAGTCCTCAGGTGTGGGCTGACTCTGCTGAGCAGGAACAGAATACTGCTCAGGTGACTAGTGCTTTCCAGAGCTCTTGGTTTCTGCTCAGACTGAATTAGGCTCAGCGCAGTGGTTTAGCAAGCAGGCGTTCTTGTTTGACCCTTTCTCAAAGTCTGGAAGCTCGGCTTTCATTTGAGGAGAAATACAAACAACGTCTGTGGTGATTTCGGATTAAAGCTTTAGAAAGTGAGCTGTGCAAACCGCAGCAGTGAATACACAGACATCTGAAACGAGCTAAACAAAACCAGCCAGTGACTATAGAAGTTTCAGTGTCCAAATATATGTATAACCATGTGTGAAAATTAAAGGGTATTCAGATTAATGAATATTAACAAAATCTGTGGTCTGTGGCAGCCTATTTTGATGGCATCCGTCGAATCAGTTGGAACTGTGGGTGGACCTTGGGGAAACTAATATGAATAATTTTTTCCAGTCAGACATCTGGTAGTGGGGAAGGGAGAAATGTTAATTGTTAGTGACTAATACAGTCAGATTCTGATGTATGCAGCTAGTCCCTCTGTCTCCAAGACAATGCAGCTGAGAATTTTTAGAAGACTGTAAATTGATTTATTCGTTTGAATATGTTATGAAGAGGGTGCTGCATGTCATTTGACCCACAAGCTGAGAAATTCTCACTCTCCTGGTAATTTCCGGCTTTGAAATTTGCAAAGAAAGGCACTTTTCAATAGCCTGTGTTCGGTTATCTATACAGTGGGATAACTGAACAGTTGTTTGCACGTGGCAGTTATAAAGCTTAATTAGTATTTGCAGAGTGCTCTCCAAATGTGAAGCACTGCATGAGTCCTCACTGTAGTGTTTGCATGAGGATTTATTGTATAGAATCAGCACTTAGCATCCATGGGGGACTACCAGGTGTCTTCGGAAGCATAAGCTAAAAGGTGAAACAAAGTAAATAAAATATATAACTGTGGCATCGTTTTATGTAGAAACATTTTATGTGAATATGAATGTGGATACTAAAACTAGGTTTCCTGTTAACTGTCCTATTTTTCCCATGCATGTAAAACGGTTTTCAGCATGTAAAGGGTGTCAAAAGATAAATACGTTCCAATTGCCACTGGAATTAAGTATTCTAGCTTGTTTAATGTAGGCCACTGATCATCATTTATGATCGTAATGTTCTGTCAAAATCAACTTGTTTGGATTTAAACTGCTGCCCTAGACATAACTTGTTCCAGTAGTCCTTGGAATCATTGCTTAATGCTTTCATTTATATGCTTCTCTGTTTAAATAGTTGAGTTTTCTACTGATGCTCCATGTACGTATTACAGAGAAGCAATCTAACATACGCTATTGCTGCCTCATGATAGCTGCAGCACTATTACTTGAAGCAGTGTCAAAGTTAATAGGTTCTGTTAGCTGTTCATCAAACAGGAAAAAAAAAATACCTCCAACTACAGGACTAGCTGTATGAAGTAATTACCATTAATCTGGAAAGGAAAAGGGGAAACTATATACAATATATACAATAAATTCCATAGATATACCAGTTCAAATCTGAACTTTCTTTCTCATGAATTTTCAAAGCATCATGCAGGAACTAAGTGTGGGTAGGTGCACTTTATACCAGCTAGCTTTTGAGTTAAAATGCAGAGTAAGACCAGGAACCCATGGTAGTTTATGTCTGGATTTCTATATTGCTAGCATAATTCTATGAGATTTTTAAATGCATATTGTACAGTGAGTTTTTTATTGTTTTCAAAACAATTGGCTAAGGTAGTTGGAACACAAGGTACTCTCTGCTTTCCAAAACACCTTGCAACTGATGTGTCTTGTGTTGTTTCCCAAAGGTGTGTGTTTCAGTTTCAGTACAGGATCTGTTTGGGTTTTTTTTTTTCCTCCAGGTGCACTTTGTCCCTGATGGGGGGACAGTGGCACAGATTGTGTACAGTGATGAGCAGGACCGTCCCTCACAGCAGGTGGTCTACACGGCGGATGGCACCTCCTACACCTCCGTGGACACCTCAGAGCACACGCTCGTTTACATCCATCCCGTGGAAGCTACGCAGGCATGTGTGGTTCTGAGCCCACCCCGTTTTGGCACCTAGGAAACAAAACAGTCTCCTTTGAGATGAAAGCCAGTTACCAGCCAAGTGATATGACTGGAAAATAGCAGGCAGTTGCTCTTAACACTTTTATCTGCCCATTGCTGAACAGGGACTTCATGCTGTTCATTCACCTGATGTGCAAATGTGGTAATCAAAGGATGTTGAGGCTATGAATTATGAAATGCTGGTTATTTCAGTGAAGGTGGATGAGATTATAATTAAATCAAAGGTGTTTTCCAAAATGCAGATAATCTCTCTAAGAATTTTGCCTCTGTTGCATTCAGTAAAATGCTAAGAGTGATCTACGTGTCTTCTGGAAGAGTTCTTGTTTTGCATAGTACAGTTTTCATAATTGATAGTTACAATATCAGTCATGCCTTTTTGCAGAGGATCTCTGTGTATTCAGTCTATTTTTGTAGTCTCTCTTCAGAGAAGTTGTTGATTTTATAGACCTAGCTTCTTTTTCTTCACAATTATATGGTAGTTTTTATTCTCTGACAGCGTGTGTTTATATGGAGTTAATATAGCGTTCATCTGTACCTCTGTGTGGAGAGATACAAAAAGAGGAACAGGCATGCTTTGTCAAGAATGTTTTGTATTGTCTTTGCTGACAGGACAGATTAGCGATGCTACAAAGTGCATGTACTTGACACCCACAGGAACGCTGGCATAGCCTCATGCAGTGTGGTCTCTTGCGCAGTTCTTGGATGTTACATAAAAACAATTCCTACGTGGTGGGATGTTCTGAGAGGATAAGATGTTTTGAGAGGATATTTCCAAGGAAATTACTGAACGAGTAACTCCAAAACTCTGAATACTATCATTTTGTCAAAAGAGTTGTAGTATTAAGACACTCTCATGCAACTGAGATGAAATTATCAAAGCGCTAACGGGATTTGTATTACACCACAATTTATTTTGTTGGAGCCAGACTGCTACAAGGTCAGGTATTTCAAGTTTTGGCAAAGTAAGCAAGGCTGACCTCAGTCAGTACTTAGTTTTCATCTGAGTCTTGCTTTTCCTGAGGGGAAGCCCTCCCATCAGGGCTGTTCTTGCAGGCTACTGTAAGAATATTGGAATTGGCATGTCTTCTGTGCAATTAAAAAAACCCAACATCCTGGCCATATCAAATTCAGATGTAGGATATGCCTGATATCTGCATGCTTTCTTTTGAGGACCCCTCTTGTGAATTTGCAGAAAGATAAAGTTAAGCCATCTTCTGTCCTGCCCTCAAATACTAGCTTTCATACAGCTATTGAATTTCATTTCGTAGAATTTATCAAATCAGCAATTGACAAAGTGATTTCTGCATTTAAAAAAAAATAAAAAATCCTGTGAAGCACTTTAAGTATATAGATGAAAAGTGCCACATAAATATGATATTATCTTTTTATGAAGTGCTGCCTAATTTTAGTTTAATCTTTGTGCATGTGTGTTCACATGAGGAAGTTGAATTAGTCTGCTGTGGTAATAGGCACATTAGAAGTTAGCTAAGGATCAAATATGGATCAGTTTTTGATGGCAGGGTAATTCTTGTGTGAGTTGGGAATAAACAACCCCGAGGCCGGTTTGATAAGCCTTTTTCACTTTGTCTAGACTCTGTTTACAGATCCGTCCCAAGTGGCTTATGTCCAACAGGATGCCACCACACAGCAGGTAAGAGAGAGACATTCTTTTCCTTGGCTCTGCAACTGTAAGAAAACTGTTACCAAAGATAAAGGGACATTGTTGTGGTGCTAGAGCATAATAAGCTGTCTCTGAATTTGTCAAATGGCAGTCTTCAGTTATTTACTGTCATGCCAGGGATCGAGGGCAAAAAGCTTAGGATAACAAGCCACTATTATCTTGGCTAGTTTGTGGATGAATGACAATAAAAAGTTAAGATAGTGTGAAGTTGGGTTTTGGTTTTTTTATTCATGCTCAACAAAAATACTAATTCACTGTCCCAGATATAATGAAAAATCTTTTAACGGTGCCCCTGTAAGTCAGCAAGCTGAGGTGGATGACTTTATTTTAATTTCATTCTGGAAAGACTGAGTCCCTGTACAGATTCTGATCCAAATGCCTTTAAATTCATAAAAGGCTCTCAAGGGATAGAAATTTTGGATCAAATTCTAGATTTACCAGAAACTTCACAGGAAATTAATTGTAAAACCTGAAGCAGTTTAATTACTGGCTCCCTTACCTTACCAGGGCTTCCTGGGTCTGACGTACTTGCCAGTGTGAAGTGGGCTAGGAACAGAATAAAATTGGAGCCTGTGTTTATAAAGTTCTGGTGATTTTTCTTTTTTTCATCCATTATGGATGGGAAGATTTTGTTGTTACAGGTATCTTTGGGGACTGTATTGTGGTAATCAGGTGTAGGTGCTTTCAGATCTAGATCTCTAGTTCAAATTTTCCGCTTCTCATAGACTTAAAGTCATTACTGCTTGGCGAGTTTTAAATGGTGCGTGTGAATTGACGTGTTAGATCTGAATCATTACTAACACCATCATTAAAATGCGTATTTATTGACTGTCTTAGGGCAGAGTGAAGGGTTGAACATGCACTGAAAGTAAGTTTTCTTCTGGCTAAAAGGAGACCCTCTAAGCAGTTGAGGCACAGGCAGGAAACGATATGAATGACATAGTAAAGGTGTTACCTGTTTTCTTCCAGTTCTCTGGATGTATTCGGAGTGTCATTCTGGAATTTTTTGCCACATCAGTTTCCTTCCATTAAGAAGCCAAAAAATCCAATTCAGTTGTCTTAAAGCTCATTTAACAAATAGGATCTAACTAAAAGTAGATATTACTTGTATGTGCAATGCAAATGCTGCTCTGACAGCAGAGGTGGTGTGCTGTTACTATCCTGTGTTGAGTCTCAAGGGCATGAGCACTTGTCTGTGTGTCCTCAGCCCGTCCTCCCTTCCAACACCATGACAGCAGGTCCCAGCGGAGATGTTCACGTTCTTGTGAATGGTGTGTCCCTCATTGTGGCAGCTCCTGCCTTTGCAGGTGTTTTTACATCAGCATTTCATGTGGGACATCCCTGAACTGACATCAAATGTTACAATAATAATCAAAGCTCCTCTTGTCTTGCAAAAGAAACTTTGTTTTAAAAAGAAATTGAAAAGTTCTTTTTTAAAAAAATGCCTATAGTCCTTGCAGTGTCTGACATGGAAGTGAAAGTAAGGATATGTTTGAAGTGTGATTAGTAGTAGGAAATGCTAATATGAGGTACAAATAGACACAAGCTGGTGCGAACCTCTCGCTGCTGGCAGACCTGGAGGTGTGCCATTGAATAATGATGTCTTTTCTGTTACCACTTGGCATCAGAAATGTCAATACCAGACAGCCTGGTTCAGCTGTCATCTTGGCGGTTTCCTGCTCACTGTCACACGGTTCCCTGAAGTCTTTTTCCTGTAGTTTTTAAGCGGTTTCCTAAATTACTCTTAATACCTCCTTCAACAAAACAACTAGATTTGAAGCTTTAAGACTCTGCTTAATGTTATGGATTTTCTTGTCTACTCCTTCACTGTTGGCACAATTTGCTGTTCTCAGATTTATCAGATATTTATTAAGCACTCTGTAGAGGGGCAGGGGATTTAATTTTAGCATAAAAGCTGTTTAGCAGTCAGAGGCACAAACTAGAAGCCACATGATGTCAACTGCAGAGAAGGATGAAAAATCGTGTGGGATAACGGTGTAAATTCCTGTATAGATAAGCAGGAAACAAAAGACAGGAAAGGTGATTCCTAGGATCTTAATTCTGCTTTGTTTTATTGCTGAATGGATGGGAGCAGTATGGTAATATGTTACTAGACAAAAAAATGAGTATGAAAACAACCAAAAACGTATAGTGTGACTAAATAATGTAAAGAAAAAATAATTGTTAGAATCCTTTCAGTGGAGTGCTTGATTTTCCAATGAGGTCAATACACCATCTTGTTTTTATAATGGATCTTTGTTAGCTTCAGAAAAAGAATGACAGGCAAAAAGAGGAGATGCTTCTTTTTCCTTTTTCACCTTTTCCCTTAAAAGAAAAAAAAAAAGAGATAGAAGAGAAAAAGACCCCTAATCACTGGTTTTACCAAGAGCTAAAGAGCTCCTCGCATCTGTTTTTAGTGCCGTTTGAACCCAGGCTGGATAGGACCTTAATCTAAAGCCAGAAGTGGGAGATAGGAAATTCAAAGTTGCAAAATCTACACTAAGTCTTGAAGTCTTTCCCTTTGTCCCCAGATCTGCAGGTTTTGTCCGAGTCCATCATCCCTACTAAAAAAGAAATACAAACAAATCATTAAAATGCTGCAGTTTTTGACCTAGTGTAGGACTCCAGGAAGCTTTGCATGCAGGGCACTGCCCGTATCTAAGTGACTGATGGAAATGACGCAGTGCTAAAATGAGTGCCTGTAATTTTAGGTAACTGTGCTCTTGCCTGCTGCTGCTCAGAGCATGAATCCCACCAACCTGTCCGTGCTCGGCAACGTTGCCGAATCCCCCCAGCAAATGGCTCTGGAGCAGGGTCCACAAGCAGATAGAGTAAGTTGCCAGGCACCCTTTTCTTTTAAATGTACGAGTGCACCGATTTCATTGCTCCATTGTCTCAGGTGATGAAACGTGTCAGAGTGATATGAGAGGAGATGCGAGAAAGCTGTAGTGCAGATTTGTACTGTCTTTTGTAGTCTCACCATGGAACGTGTGGGGTGTTTGTAGGAGAGATCTTGTATTTAATATACAGAGAAACCTGGTCTACAGACTGTTCTGCCTTGAGCAGCCACCTTAAAATAATCTTCTCAGCTTTGAAAAGCAGAGTTAACAGAAGGTGCAGTGCTGACTGTCACATAGGACCAACATCCACTGAGTCTCTTTGCCAGTCTTTTACGACAGCTTTACTGTGTGCAGTATTTCTTGTTCTTTACCTGAGAAATCTGCATGGGTGATGGAATATTCTGTGCAGTGCACTTCAATTTTGCTATTTTTTTTTAGGGAAAGAAAAGGATAAACTTTAAAATTAGTGACAGAATACGATGCCCTTAACGGTCCTCCATGTCCCATAGTTTATATCTGGTCCCTGTGTTATCTCATCCCTTATTGATCTCTATGTGTGCGCTCTGGAGATTGTGTGTGTTTGATTGTATGATAGGAGAGATCATGTGCCAAAATGCAGGATTCTGTCCCTTGTACAAAAGAAGTTAAACTACAGCTTTAGGCTCTAGGTAACTTCTACAGAGTCTGGACTTTTTTAAACCTTCTGTGAAGGTCCAGAACTTCTCTGATTTTAGTTTCTTCTCCTGAGAAGTCAGTCCTTGACAGGCTAGAGCTAGGTAGTGACACAGAGCTGTCCTGAGTGAGGCTGTCAGCAGCAGTGATGCAGAACATCCCTCAGCAATCGTTTATCATGTTGCTTCACTTTCCCTTGTCCTCCTCTCCATTACCAGAGGAAGCAGAAAGGGTAGACTAGGAAGAACCTTCAGTGTTTGTCTTTGTAAGAGTGTTTTTCTTCTTGAATCAATTTCAATTGACTGTTTGTGAACTCTCTCCTCAGGCATCATTACCGGTGCATAACCAGGTGTTACCTCCTATGGAGGCAGTGGATGGTTCTGACCCTTTAGCACCTCTGCAGAATCAAATGGAAAGGATGGAAACAAAAGAGGAAGATGACGAGGATGAAGATGAGGATGAAGATGGGGAAGACACTGACATGGATGAATGGGATCCAGATCCACCTCGACCCTTTGATCCCAATGATTTGTGTAAGCATATGAAGTAGTATGTAGTGTATTTGCTGCCCTCCCCTTTTTTCTTTCCCTTCCCTCAGCCCTCTAGTAAATGTAGATGAAAACCATTCTGATTTTAGCAGTAATAAGTAAACCCCTTTATACCCGGAAATATAGACTCATATTGGTCTGCTTTACTGAAAGACAAGATTCTGTCTCAGGTGGAGTCTCTGAGCTGATTTGTTCTTCATTTTGCAGGAGGCTGCCCTCTCTAATGTTTTAAAATGTAGACAGACTATTGGAATAAATGTTCCCACAGCTGAGCCAAAGATGTTCAGAGAGAGATAAGGCTGTCTCTTCTGAGCTGCTGCGTGAGTGTCTGCCTGACAGTCATGTCCTCTCTGACTTTGTGTTGTAGGGTGTGAAGAGTGTAATAATGCACATCCCTCTGTGTGTCCAAAACACGGACCTCTGCATCCAATCCCAAACCGGCCTGTGTTGACCAGGGCGAGAGCCAGCCTCCCCTTGGTGCTCTATATAGACAGGTTTTTGGGAGGTGTGTTCTCCAAAAGGCGTATCCCAAAACGCACGCAGTTTGGACCTGTGGAAGGACCCCTGGTTAGACAAACTGAACTCAAAGACTGCTATATCCATTTGAAGGTAAGGGTGTACGTGCAAGAGAAGAAGAGGGACCAATTTGTCTTAAGCCTTGATTTTTCATGAGTCTGTTGCTCTGTCTTCATCAGTTACTTCACTGGAGATGTTCTTTTGTTACATTCAGAGATGGATGTAACAAAAGAACATCTCCAGTGAAGTAACTCAGAAGTACCCACATTGCTTGGCTTGAAATCTACTCTGTTATTCAGGGAGACACAATAATTGTGGTGAATATCCTAGCTTTATGATAGATAGGTATTATGATATGTAGGACTCATCGTGGAATGCTGTGAATCACTCTCATATGGGCTGAAGCAGCATCTGGACACAAAAATAGCAGCCCCATCTGAGGATGTTTTGCAGCCGTTATTTTGTGTCATGCCGTAAGTTCAGTTAAAAATATTTTTCTTCCCCTTTCCCTCCTCTCCCCCATAAGATGTAGGGGAGAGGAGAAATTTTTCTCCCTTTCCTCTTGCCAAGTCACTGGCATGAGGTATAATGGATTTGACTGACTTTTATCCATGTATTTACTGGTTTCATTATAGGAATTGGTCCTTTATTTGCTGGAGGTTAGGTCCACAAGGTCTGACAAGGAAGTTGTGACCACAGGCAGGTTCAGTAACCCAACAGAAGTTTAGTTAAAGAAGCGCTGCTTCCAGCTTGAGGCAGTGTCCTGAGTTACGAAATGAAAGAAGTGGGTCTGCCAGTTAGAAGCATCTGCCAACTGATGCCGTATGACTACTAAAGCTAGAGCTTCTTGTGCCTTATTTATAGCCACACGTCAAGTACTGTGCCTGACCCTTTTAATGAATGCTTCTTGCCCTTGAAAGCCATGGAAGGCTCCATTGTGTGACCCTAGTTAAAACTCTCACTTGTTTTTAGTTATTTTTCTAAGTGCTGCCTGTTTCTGGATCCTTGTTAGCAACGAGAGAAAACTAGCTATGTCTTCATTGTTCTCCTAATGTAAGAGTTGCACGGTCACAGTAGTTTGTTGTTGGTTTTGTGTTTGTGTTTTTTTTTTTTTTAAATTAAATTCTTTTGAACCTACTGCCAGGCAGTTAGTCACATATAATTGGATTTTGCTACAGGTATCCCTTGATAAAGGTGACAGAAAAGACAGAGATTTGCAAGAGGACCTGTGGTTTGAACTTTCCAGTGAGGCTCTCTGCAACTGGATGATGTTTGTGCGTCCAGCTCAAAACCATTTGGAGCAGAACCTGGTAGCGTATCAGTACGGCCACCATATTTATTACACAACCATTAAAAACGTGGAGCCCAAGCAGGAACTCAAGGTATGGCATTGCTCGTGTTTCGTGGCTCAATTTTCTACTATGAAATCAAGTCTCATTGAGTTGCTACCTAATAAGTGCTTCTCCCAAGCGCCAGAAATGATTGCTGTAAATAGTTTTAGGGCTTTTTTCTCTGATAAAGCACGTGATGGCCTGAATCAAATGTCACTGCAGTCAGTAAGCAGTTAGCCACCAACTCATGGATTTTAAATGAGCTTTGGCTCAGACATAAAATGAGGAATTTTGAAGTAGGAGTATGTAAATGATTTGTCTGTCACTGTCATGCTTTACACTGCATATATTTTGCTGATGCAATCTAATTTTTATTGCAGCAGTCTTATTCTTTTTATTTCTGGATGCCCTTTCCAGTTAGTCCTGTGTGCCCTTGACTTGTTTTCTGGTGCCTTAAGTGAATATGGTCTCTCACTTTACCTGGCTTTCCTGGAACTTTTGAAACTTTGCATGTGGAAAATGATAAAGGATATTGTGGCTTCCCTGTGAGTTTCTTCTTGTTCCCTCTAAAAAATGTATTGATTACTTTGAGCTCAAACCAGCATGGCTGGCTGAGACGGCCTTCGTTTTCAACATCTTTTGGGGAACTGGGGGTAACCAAAAAACTTTTATGTCAGGAAATTGTTTGTTCTTCAAATCTTTTCTTGCACGTAAATTTCAACAATTTAACCAAAAAAAGGTTTTACACACTCTTAGCTAAACCAGGGAAAAAGCCTGCTTACACACTTACTGCTGATTTTTGAGAGAGTAGGATTCTTTTTGGTTTCTCTGAAATCAGTCCTTAATTTAAGCTGAATCGCTAGAACCTTTGTTAATCGATATTAAGTGTATTGGAACATCATTTTCTCAACACCTTTTAAATCAGTTTGAAATCAGACTTTAATTAAATCTGTACAGACCTGCCATTTTTCTTGGTTCATGTGTTAGTAGTGCCTTCCCAAGTTGAATGTGGGGCATTCATGTAAATTTTGTCCAACAGATTGAACTAGGACAATCAGTCAGTTAAAGTTGAGAACTTCTGTGTTGCATGACAGGCGAGTAGTCTAGGAGCTCCAGGCTTGCTTCTTTGTCCAGCCAGTGAGATTCCTCCAAAGTAACATGCAGCTGCTAGTGAGTCTTTGAAAGAGTTAGAAAATGCCACTCACCACTGCTGCGAAAATGCCTGCAGCCCACTACAAGTTTAAACTTGCCCAGGTTTTTCATGCTGAAAATCTGTTCATGCCTTCTTTAAGAAATCTCTTTTAAAATTGAACCTTTTTAATCAAGCGGTAAGATAAAATCACAGAAATGAGAAATGATGCAAGAATTCTCAATGAAATGCGAGCATCTGATTTTTAGGCTTTAATAAACTTTGTCTTTCTGCCTCCTGTGGTTCTCTCTGCTGAAGGCTTCCTAAATCCCTTGTATAATGAAAGTGGGTCCAGCATGCTGCAGCCTGGCACTCTTTGTTTTGGGAAGGAAGACCATACTACTCTAATCCTAAAAGTTCAGAAACATTTTAAATGAGTCTCTGTGGACGGTGCTGCCTGTTGTCTGTAAAGAGAGCAGGAAATAAATGGGAAACCCCCCCAAGTTAAAAACTTTTCCATTCCTCTTGGTACAACAAGTAGCAGTACTCTGCTGACATCTATCCTTTACAATCGTACAGTCAGGTCTAAAGAGATTAATCTTATTTCCTTTAGAGCTACTGGTAGCCATGTGTGAGATTAACATTCATATTAGGAGGCTATACCTTAAAATTAAATGGATATGCTTTCTGAGCAAAGCTCTTTTATTCCTCAGTGGGGGCATATTGATCTCAACAGGCTTTATTATTGAGGATGAAAGGAGCAATAAGAGTTAGTGGTTGAGGCAAGTGAAGTAAATGTATTGCTTAAAAACCATTTTCAAATGAATTCCCCTTAGTTCTGGTTCCATCTAAGGAAGCCTTCTGTTATCTTAAATCCCTGCTGCAGGTGTGGTATGCTGCCTCTTACGCAGAGTTTGTGAACCAGAAGATCCATGACATATCTGAGGAGGAAAGGAAGGGTAACTTGGCCTCTTCTGCTCTCTGTTTTTGCAGTGTGGTGGTGGCTGGGTGTTGTACTAAGTTTCAAGTATATGGCCTGCGTAGTGCTCCCAAATTTCTGCTAGGTTAAGAGAAGTTGGTCCAGACCTAGACTGTATTATTGGGACTTATTTCTGCTACTTTTCTCATGCTAATATTACAATAATTTAACCTTCTGCCTCAGTTTCTGGGAAGCATTAGGTTGCTGCTGGGAAGAGGTATGTTTCTGTACTTGATGTCTAACCTTCAGTCCATGTCATAAACCGATGTGCTACTGCTTTAGATTGAGAAATTTCTCTTGACCTCCCCTAACTTATGCCAGAGATGCAGTCCTGTAGGTGCTCTTCCATACAAGGGTAAATCTCAAAATCTTCCTGGATTTTGAGCAGTGTTTATAGTCCATGTGAATTGTCCCCAGTGACCTTTTTGTCTTTCTGTGATGAGCTGTAGTCATGCCACCATGCAGAGGGGATAAAAGCACAGCTAAATGGAGCAGTGCTGGGTATTCTGCATTCTGTCTAACCTTCAGGGGAGAAATATGGCCCACAGAGGACAGAAAGGCTTGGGGGGAAAAAAAATGAGGCATTTAATTGGCGGTGACTGAAATGCTGTTATTGACATTTCCAATTGAACATAGTTCTCAGAGAGCAAGAGAAGAACTGGCCGTGTTACGAGTGCAATCGTCGCTTCATGAGCTCAGAGCAACTCCAGCAGCACCTCAACTCCCACGATGAGAAGCTGGACTTCTTCAGCAGGTACTGAAAGCTTTAGCTTTGTCTGTCTATTGCTATGGTGCTCCCCCAAACTCTCAGAAGGAAGGGTCTTTGCCCTACAGATCATACTGAACAGCTCGGGTACCCATGAGAGAACAGCTCAGTGCCTGAAGGTAAGAATATGGCATCAGGAAGCTGATGTAAGAGACTTTGCAAAAGAAGTAGCTTGAGGGAAATAAATACCCTGTTGAAACTGGTGAATTTTGGGGGCTTTGCTTTTGTTTTTTTTACCAATGACTTAAAAAATTGCAATATTTCAGTACCACAATATTGAAATACTGATGCTTCTCAGATGTATGCAGATACAGAGGTTGGAGAACAAGACTTCCAGTGCTTTGGCTCCTCATTGGGTTGGCGAGATAGTTTATCCTGACCTATTAAAAGCTAAACCTACAAACATCCATCAGAGAGCAGAAGATATCGGTGCTGCCTTTTTCCTGAAATTTAGTAATTTGTTTGGCTATATTTTGTTTTCTTTTTTCTTTTTTTTTTTTGTTGCCTTCAGTGATGCTGACATCAGTGCTGCCTTTTTGGGGAGGGATGTTATGGCTTCAGGTTTTAAATTGGTTTCCTTGTGTACTTGTTCCATCTAGCTGAAAATGCTTTCCAGCACACTGTACACTGGGGTGTTGGAAGTAGAAGAGTTGCCATGGCAGAAGACTTGCTAGAAGCCAGTAGTCCTCTCAGTTGCACTATTACTGAAATAAATTTTAATGTGTTCTGGACTTTGATTTCTCATAGAGCACAAAATAAATAGATACCATGCAGTACCCTATTTTTTTGCTGCCAGTATTTCTTCACGTTTTATTATTTACTGCAGGCCATTAATACTGAGTTGCATGGCTGAATAGTGATGCTGAGTAGGAATGCATAAAATCAGGGGAGATTCCAAATCCATCTCTTTTTTCTTTTTTTTTTGTCTTGTCTCTAACGTGGAGCACTTTGTATTCTGCAGAGCCAGAGGCCGAGGTCGTGGGCGAGGAAAGAGGAGGTTTGGACCAGGCAGACGCCCAGGGCGCCCTCCCAAATTCATGCGTATGGAAGTAACCAGTGAAAATGGGGAAAAATGTGAAGAAGGGACGCAGGTATATTTGCGGGGATGGGGAGGAGGAAAAACAAGTATCATACGGGATGTAAACTCTTGACTAAAAGAATTTGGGGCATCAGTGCAAATTGAGGATGTGCTTTGGACTTAAACCCAATTAATTCTTGGTTTTCTAACTGTGACTGTGCCAGGGGAGCACACTACTTTGCTTCTATAAAAACTGTAAAATCGCTTGCATTTCTACAGCAACTTTCATGCTAAAGTACTTAGCAATGAGATAGGTTATTGCAGCAGTTTAGCAGCATCGCAAAAGTAATTTAGACAGTAAAACTGTAATGGGAATTCAGATCCGTATTTGTCCTTTCTGGAACATGAGGTCAGAGCCTGCTCTTATAACTTGCTGGTAGAATTAAATCAGCTTGAGCTAGGATTCTTTATGATGTTTTAATATTAACAAAAGGGCCTCCTGTAGGCATTCTTATTGCAAAATGTTCTCTTGCTTGCGGCTGTTGGTTATATTCTGCAGGGACTTAATGTGATGCATTTATATAAGTAAAATACTAAATTCTCTCTGATGCTGACCATGCTTAGGTTGCCACCAAGTCCTTTTATGAAAGGTGTCACAAGGGATCAGTGGTTCTGTTTTATGACTTAGCTGAAAGCTGATATCTGGAGCGGTAATTTTCCTCTGGCATCTCACTGGGTCATGGTTCAGCGCTGACTCAGAGGGAGGAATGTAGATGTTGCCTGTGAATGCCTGCTGCTTGTTTTCTGAGAGTGCAGAATTGCCCTAAATGTCGCATTAAGTGCAGACAGTTGCGAGATGACCCTCTCCGCAAGCTGATGTGACATAAGCCAGCTCCATTTAGACAACTAAGCATAATGCTGTTCCCAAACTCTTTAACTCCAGAGAGACAGGGCTTACTGGGCTCATGCTCATGTGTCTGAATGGCCTCTGGACTGGAGGTGGCTCACATCCTGCCAGCTTGGAGCATGGCCCAGAGCTAGCTCATGTGTGTCTATCCAGTCGAGCAGGGCCACGGTTATGTTTCGGGCCTTTGGAGGTCTGCCTGCCTCACTAATGAGTGGGCGGGAGTTCATCTGACTGAGAACTTGAGACTCAGGGTGCTGTGAGCACGGTTTAGTGTCAGCAAGCGTGGAAACTTGCCACCTAGACCAGGACTGGACATTTGGCTGGTATATTATTGCTCTACTAAGTGTCTCTATCTGGTAACCATTCATGGTTTATAACAGCTGCACTCCTTCTAGCACCTCCCTATTTTTCCTCTCCCACACCTGCTTTTGTGCTTTGACAGCAGCATCCTTGAGTTGATACACTTTTGGCTCTCTCTTTCCTAGTTTGTGCTTTGAAGTTTCCTTAGTTTAATTAAGTGATGTCAAGTAAGAATCTGGTTTTGTTTTTTTTCCTCTTGTAATACAAGAGGATTCCACTCAGAGGAGTTATTGGAACTTATATGGGAAGAATGTAGATTTTTGGCATGTGCTTCCTGCTCCCAACACCCTCCCGTTGCTTTTATGCTAACGCAAAAAAGGAGGAAAACAGCTTTGTGTGATAAACATAAGTGATGTATGCAGCTGGGTAGATGAGAGTATGCAGAGCTTGGAAACTAGATAGCAAAACACACAGTGCACTGTCTAATGATCTCATTTGTCACTCTCCAGTTCAGCACTCTAGCTAGTTTGCTGGAAAGGAGAAGACACTGCATAACTATACATGATAATGTTTCAAAGTGACAATAATTTCAATGAGACAGAAATTCTCTGCTTTCCCTGGTCTGTGCTAGTCACTTTGGTCATAAAATTTCTCACAGGTCAGCCTACGTCATCTTTGGTTAAAGCAGTAATAGGGTCACTGGCAGAGAAGAACTTGCTTGGCTATTAGCAGCTGGCTCATTTTAATTGTCTGTGTCCGATCGGACAGTGTGATGGCCAAGAGTCACCTGCCTGCAGCCCTTCGTCCCTGGCACTCTGAATGTTATCGCTGTAGGTGGAGGTGGTCTGCTGAGAGCATCAGTGGAACACAGTAGGAAAGCGTTAGCGTAGACACATTTTTGTTTAGAGCTTGTGATTAAATATGTAGAAATCTTGTTGTCTGCTGAGTATTATCAAAGTGTTTTTCAGTGGGTGGGGGGAATAATCACTGGTTGTATGATTTGCGATTTCAGGACTTGCTGCATTTTTCCAGCAAGGGGCAGTTTGATGAGGCCGGACAAGCCACACTGAATGGGTTGGAGCAGCAGGAACAGACTCCAGTGCCATCAGAGACGCAGTCAGCACTGGAGCAGCAGTCAGAAAACCACCCGCTACAAATCCAGCCACAGCACGATGACAGCACGGTGCCTACGCAGAGCACCATGACAGCAGATGACATGAGGCGAGCAAAGCGTATCAGGGTAAGCAAAGAGGATGGTGGATCACGTCTTCTCTCACCCTTTCCATTTGCTGTAACCCGGAGAATGCTGGACCTGCCTGCCAGGGCCAGCTGGTCTCTTTCTGCCACTGTTGTATCCATTTTCAAATCCTGAATAAAGCATCTCATTCCCAGCAATTTTCTTTGCACTGAGAGGGAGACAAATCTCATGTAAAGAACTAGTATCTCATGAGATGCTAGTGAGAACAGGTCACCAATTGGAGCTGATTCAATTCCAGCACAGTAATTTTTCATGGAAGCACAGTCCCTCCAAGCTGGCAAGCAGGAGTGCTTCAGACAGCCAGCTGAATCATGGTACTGTGGCACAGACTAATGACTTGTTCACAGCACCATCTGTGTTGCTCAGAACTCTTGTCTCGCAAATATTGCCAAAGAGGAACCACGACCTCAGTTTAGATCCACTTAATTGATGATGATGATGATATTTAGTGGTAAAGTCCGTCCTTGGGGTAGAAAAACCTGCCTGTCTTTGCGATTAAAACCTGTGCTAAGAGCCTTCTGTACTGACAGCAAACACTTTGAACGCGAGCTTTGTGTGAACTGGGTGAGCTGTTTTTTCTCTACTATGAGTGGGAGGGAAATGATTCAAGCAAATAATCCTTCAAGCCATGTAACTGTGAGATGGGCTTATTTAGCCTAAAAATCTTTTCCTTTTTCTTCCATGTGTAAAATTTTGATTACAGAAAGGAACAGCTGCAATTGGGTTAAGACTTCGTTTTTATGATTAGCAAAAAGTTGAGTAACTCTTCCATTTAGGAAGATGTTGAGCTAAATTTTGCTCTCAGTTTATAGCAATATGTATGCGAGAGCAATGGCGGTGTTACCCCATAAATCCAGCAGCATATCTTGAAGGAAGAATTTGGATCAGGCACATTAAGACTGCAGAATTTTTAACCATATAAAATGCTTGCGCTCTCTGAATGACAAGTTTCCACCAGTAATTTGATTTTCGTATGTTAAAAGCTTGTGGGATTTTTACTGAATGTACTGAAGGGTGGATAATGGAGTACAAAGACAGATGCTGAGTTTTTGATAGTAAAGAGCACGGGTGTTTACTGCTTATGATATGCCACAGCTTCCTCAGTAGAAGGTTGAGGCCTGGATGTGATAGGAAGAGAAAGTGTTGCCTGTTACCCTAAGCTTTTGAACTCAAGAAGCGAACTTCAGATTTTCTTAAACAGTAAATGTGGCAAGAAAGGGACGGAAATTCTGAAGTTACTTCTTTGTCTTATGTCTTAGCTTTTGTTCCCTGGAAATTCATCACAGATGGATGACAACTAAGAGGAGTGCAGTGGTGGTTTAGTCCTCGGTGACATGTTTGTATCTCCAAATCTCCCTAACTTCCCATACATCTGGCAGTTCATGTTCATCAGAGTCCTGGAGATGTTTCAGGATAGAGGCACTGGCAGAATGGCAGGTGGACGGTTGCTTAGCACTTTTCCATATTGCGTCAGACTGTGAGCAATGAGAACTTGAGATAAGAGTAAACCAGCAAGCATTATTTTTCTAAGCACTGAAAAATCACTGCAAGCTCTAGCGCCCTGTGAGCGCTCATTGAATTCAGCTATTCCCAGAACCTTCTTATAATAACATGCACTTAACATTATAAGCAGACAAACATTGGGTTTTAAGATGTGTAGTACATTGTTCGCTTCCAAAGAACAGGTAGAAGGACTTGGCCTGACTCCTGCTTATGATCTGGTGACCTGTGTAGTTCTAGTTCTTCCTTATTACTCATGTAGGATTTTATTTTTCAAAACCAGTTATTTCTTTGTGAATTGCTTCAACTTTTCTAAGGTTTAAGGCGGTGATGCTCTGAGAGTGCTTTCATTCTAGCTGGAAGCACTGGTCTCTGGTGCCCCAGGGTTCAAATCCTGATAAGATCAGTTCGTATTTCAGCATCTGCCTTAGAGCCTGTGGAGTTTCCTTGGAGATCAGACCTTACAGACAGTAGTCATGTCCTTAGTATTGAAAAGAGATACACCCGCTCTTCAAGATACTCTTGTAACAAATTAGAGGAACGTTGTGGTCCACAGCCAAAATGAATATTTGTTTTTACTTCAGTTCTGGGCAGCATCCAGCGTGTCTGTGGGATGATCCCAGAACCATCTGTATTTCCAAATTGCCTTTTTTTAACATATAGACCTGATCCTAAAATGTCCTTTGTGTAGGTGACTGCTTTACTCAGAGGAAGCAACTGGCAGGGATAGGGATATGGTTTGGAAAGTACAGTCACTTCCTTCATGCTGAAAGAAACGCAACCGGTTGTATAACGAAGAGTACAAACAGTAAGATGAGGTTAAAAAGTCCCTACTACTTAACTTTTTCACCCTTCTAATCCTTGCCCTGTTGTCATTCTGCCCTAATTATTCCCTTCTGCTAAAAGCATTTCATTCTCACTGTGGTGCTGCAGTATGCATTACATCATTATTAATCAACTCTGAGAAAACACGAAAGGTCACAAAACACCTTCAAGATTATCTGTGGGTTTTATCTTTGCCCTTTACCTCCCCTTGGGCAGTTATTAACTACAGGGTAAATCTTGAAGATGTGCTTAGTGTTTCCTGAGGCAAAAACCTCCAAGAAGTTTTGCCTAAGTAAAGAGTAAACTCTAGAAGAAGAGCTGGCCCTTGTAGTGACCTGCAGAAGCGTGGCTGTTGCAGAAGTCAAGGCTTCTGTTTTAAAGTCCATTGCATAACATAAGTATTTTTCTCTCCCTCAATGCTGCCTGCTCAGCTGGAGCTGCAGGTAGGTTTGTTTTTTTTGTTTTGTTGGGTTTTTGCTGTGTCTAATCGAATGGTACGTAACAACATTGCCTTCCATGTTGTTCTGTCCAACTTCTGTTTAGTGCTTCCTGATTGACCCTGTGTCATAAATTGTCACATTTGTTCTTCTTTAAGCAACCGATGTCCAAAACTAAGTGTTATCTGAATAACAATTCACATTCTTCTAGTTCATTTCATACTAATTAATTGCAAACTTGAGGTGAATATTATAGGAGTAAACTACTTGGATGAAAAACTATAATATCCATCTTAAAGTTCTGGAGGATTTTTTACTCAATTATTTGCACTGGATCGATGTTATCCGTTAGTGAGACACCACTTAGTTCTCTTTTTTCTGTTTTTATAGCTGATATTTTATCTAGCCAAAGAGCAGGAAAAGGCTTCACCCTTCTGTAACCTTTGAGATAGCAATGGGACTATGATGCGGTATAGAAGTCTGTCCTGCTACCTTACCAGTCAGATTGTTGGGGTTACAAATAGCAAAGCACAGCAATAGTGGAGTTAAGAATTTGAAGTGCATCCCTCCAACTATTTGGTTTATTAGCATATCCCTGTAGTTAAGGGGAAAATTATATACTTCTGACTCTAAGCAACACGTTAATTTTTACACGGCACATGTCTATCTTTGCACCTCATGGTGTGATGTAGGGCAGATCCGTGTATTTTCCATTGTCTCCATTTCTCCACTGGTAAAATGGAGAATGGAGATGATCACAAGTCATGGGAGGGCTCATTTGGGGCTCCTGTATGAAACTGTTAGCTATTTTTATAGCAAAACAGTTGCTGTCGTGTTCCTTTTTCTGGAACGAAAGTGTAGGTTTCCCTCTGCAGTTCAGATGGTGAAAAGGATCGTTTGGGTTCACTAATGTAATCTCTAGCACAGCATTTCACAGTATTCCCAAGCTGCTCCCTCGTTCCAGCAGAAAAGCTCCTAACTTTACTTTCTCAGTGTCAGCTGTTGGCACACGCTTACGGGACACAGCAAATGTCGGCCCAGACATTCCCACAAGAAAAGGAGAGAGGAAACCAGGGAAATCTGTTTGCAGAACTCTTGAATGTATCTCATGGAGAAGCATGTAATATGGAACGTGTGTAAGCACAGGTGCCAGCAATGTTCTAGCGCTATTTCTCTAACTATCGTGATGTTGATTCTGTGTGTAACATCTGAAGAGAGATGACATCAGTAATTGTTGATGTATAAATCTTATTTTGGAGAAAAGTAGATATTTCTTAGACTTCTTACGGAGAAATGGCAATACTGCAGTGTACTTTCAGTACAGTATGGGTGATAGTGTGCTGTGGGATTTCATGCGTGCAGAGGTATGACTGACTTCCAACTTTGCCACTAACCAACTTAAAGGTTCTCATCCAATATAAAAATGCAGGTGCAGGGCACCCTTGCCTATTTCTACAGGCAACATGTCCAGCAGCATCTGGTATTAGGACTGGGATGGCTCTATAACATTTGTCGGAAGGGAAGAGATAACAACGATGAAATGTTACAGAAAAGGTAGACTCAAGGAAAGCACACACCAAAAGAAAGCAGGGACTGAGAAGAGAAATTGCGCACAGCAGGAGTGGAGAAAAACAGATAAGAGCAGCCCAGTGTATTAAATTTTAAAATCAATGTTGGCACAACCCACATTGTGCTCCACTCACAATATTCTCAAAGGCTCTTGCAATACCAGGAAGAGCAATTTCAAATTTGACTGTGGATAATCACACTACCCTTTGAGTAGACAACAAAATCTATCAGAGTTCCTCTTGATTTAGCACCAGTGTGTTTGTCTTTCATCTTTCTTCATTTTCAGGCTCTCGCACAGGACATGCTAAATGGCAAAGATAGGCGAATTGCTCACAAGTTCTCACCTGTTGATTGTAAACCTGCCATTCTGCCCCTGCTGTAATGTTTTGAAACTCCATTCTTTTTTTTGTTAGTAACAAAAACGGTGAATGTATGTTCCACCAGAAGTTTTCCAGGCAATGCTAAACCACTGCTGCAAATCCCTTTGGTGATCTTTGGTGCAGAAGCTGATTTTTGTAAAGGGCTGTGGAATTTCATAAGCCCTGCCCCTGCATGAAAGGCAGGGCATTAGCTTGCCCTTCCTTTGTATGGTGGCTGAACTTTTGACCCAATCCCCAAAAATCAGCTGGAATTGCAACTTTTCTCAGGCCCAGGTCTGTACTTCAGAGAGGACTTAGTTTTATTTTACAGAAAAATGCCATGGTAAAGACAAAAGTTGGCTAAATCAGCAGAAAACAGGGACTGGAGAGGAAACTCCTGCATTGTGTTCTTCTAACTCAGTGTGTAACTGCAGGTATATCCCTTAATGTCTGCCTGTCACAGCCTCCCCTGTTGGAAAAGGGAGACAGTATCTATAACATAAAAGCATTTTTTTTTTTTTGAAGTTTAGGTTCACTGATCATCTGGTATATAATCTTGAAAATATTTGGATGTGGTATCTATACATAATAATAACAGGTAATGTTCCCTTCAATGTTCCTGTCAGAATGCAGCTCTTCAGCACCTGTTCATACGGAAATCCTTTCGCCCGTTCAAATGCCTCCAGTGTGGGAAGGCCTTCCGCGAAAAGGACAAACTGGATCAGCATTTGCGGTTTCACGGACGGGAAGGGAACTGCCCTTTGACTTGTGACATCTGCAACAAGGGCTTCATCAACAGCGGTGCTCTCGAGAGCCACATGAAGTTCCACATGGACCAGAAAACATACTCCTGCATTTTCTGTCCTGAGTCCTTTGACCGCTTGGATCTGCTTAAAGACCATGTGGCCATCCACGTCAACGATGGCTACTTCACCTGCCCTACCTGCAAAAAACGCTTTCCAGATTTTATCCAGGTGAGATGCTGTACTGATTTGAAGATTTACGGTTCTCTTGCAAACATTCTGTTTATGAATTTTTCAGTACTGTTCTTATGTGACACAGCATTCTCACAAGATAAAGGGGTCCACGTCGGTCACAAATTATAAAGGAAGAATGGCCAAGCATTGCTAAATGTTGTCTTATGCCATTGAAGTGCTTTTCCACTAAATCATCAGATGTGGTACTTCAATCTGGCATGAGAAGGCACTGTACTGCAGGAGGGGTGGTCCCTTATTCCCAAAAAATGCCTAAAGCAGAGGTCCCGACTATTTTGGTCAGTACAGATCCACGGCACAAAAAGGAATTGTCTTTTGCTGTATGCAGCTTGTACTTGAATACACCACCTCTGTTGTTAAAACTCTGCACCAAAACAAAATTGAGGTTTTACATGACACAAACATCTTTTAATCCCTGGACTGTTTTTGTCGGGGTAATTCATTTGAACACCTTGCGGAAATGCCAGAACAGATCAGGATACTCTGTTCCCTGATTTCCCCCTTGGGCTTCAGCTAGGTACTTTATTCCTCCTCTTCTCTGCACACTGCTTAGGAGAGGTTGGACTGGAGTAGTGAGTTATGTAACTACTTTGTGCAGTGTGCAGAGCCATTGGAAAAGATCATTAATAGAATTTAAGGATGCTGTTTCGATGTTCAGGAAGAAAAAACTGAGCTGCGCCAGGTACATATTCATTATGCTTCGTATGGACAAAGAGCTTGACATGTCTTGCTGAGCTGTTTGACTTAAATTGAGATGTAGAAATCCAGTTTATATCGAGTAATAGGAACTGATAGACTATCCAATAGGCTAAAGAGGAAAGGATGGGGAAAAGTGATTTACTAATACAATTCCATGCTGGCAAAAAACCTTTATCTTCTGTAAATAATGAACAAGTGAAAATGCTGATGATTCAGAAATGCTGTAGTGCAACATAATTCACCATAAACTTTGTGGTGAAACTGAGCCAGTCAGAAGAAGGTCCCACAGCTTTTTTTCCAGCTTTATTTTGGAATTTAAAGATGACTCTTTCATTCGGTGCTATGTGAATAATTAAGTCTAGTCACCATAGATCGCTGCCTACTTAAATATTTTCATGTGGAACAGCTAAAGATACCAAGTTGTTCCGTGTATGATCAGTGTTAGAAGATGGTAAAGAATTCATTAGAGATCCATTTCTTGAGTAGTGCTTGGATTTCAGATGTCAAACCTCATTAGTTACTTTATTGGGGGGAAAAAAAATCCCACTAGATGCTTGCAGAGGTCAAGGATAGTCCCAAAGCATGGAAAAGTAATTGTTATTCAGGAATGGCACACAAATGCTTTTCTGTCTAAGTTTTTTGTTTGTTTGTTTTTACCAATTGTAATTGCAAGCTCATTCTCTCTGGAAGAGATTAGTCCTTGCGTTTGGATTTCTTATAAATGAAGTAAAGATAATGAACCTCAGATGAACGTGTTAACTCAAGGATGATTCAGTAAAACTGGTACATCATGGTCTTTTGCTGCCCATTAAGTGCTCAACTGTGCAGTAGTTGATGCCTTCAAGAATCAGTCTTGAGGAAATCAAATTGTCCCATCCAGATGGATCACAGAGATGTTACAGCTTTATAGAAACTATTGCCAAGGTATCAACTGTTCTGATGATAAAGTACTTTTCAAGCCAAAACAAATTAGAGAACTCTTAGAATCTTCTCCCCCCGCCTCCTTTTGGCAAGAGTTTCTAGACTGTTTTACTACACACGCTTCTCTTTTTTGAGTAACTTCTATTTTTCTATGATCTGCAATTCTAGGTCAAGAAACACGTGCGCAGTTTCCACTCAGAAAAGATTTACCAGTGTACAGAATGTGACAAGGCTTTCTGCCGTCCGGACAAGCTGCGACTCCATATGTTGCGACACTCGGACCGCAAAGACTTCCTGTGCTCCACGTGTGGCAAGCAGTTCAAGGTAAGATGGCTCTTGACTGGATTGTTCCTGCTTCAGGTGGAGAACACCATTCTTTACCCAAGTTTAGTTAAGAAAATTTCTTGCTGATATCAATGAATCAATAACGTGCCTGGCCGAGGTGCCTGTGCCCATGGGATGCGTCTTGTCAGCACGTGACATCCAGATGCCTTTCCAGATCCCTCCAGTACAGATGGAGCAGACTGTGAGCCAGGTAAACTGTGGTGGCAGCAGTCTGCTCCTTGTCACTTAGTTTCTTAGGGGATACTGAGGGACTGGAGGCTTTTGGGTGAAGCAGTACGTTCTAGACAGTGTGTGTCCAGAGAGGCTGGATTGCATCTGGGCAGTAGGTTCAGCACCATTGTAGCACTTGAGGGTCCTCCTCAGTCAAGAGCATTATTTGATGCATTATTAGTGCAGAGTTGAGCACTAATATTTTAGAGAAATTCAACAAAAAGCCAGAGTGGAGGGGTTTGTTTTCACTGAGGCTGCTAAACTAATGTTAGTTTGGCTTCTGCTTTTGTGTCTGAGCCACCTCAGCTTGGTTTGAAGGATAAACCTAAGCCCAAAGGGTTCCTGCTGACCTGTCCAACACTGAGCATGCAATTCTGTCTCACTGCAGCACTGGAGAGGAGAAGCCAAAGAGGTCTCGGGACAATGTACACCGTGGCTCTTCCTTGTAACTGGTAGTAAGTGGTGCTGATATTTTTCTCGCTGATTGCTCTTTCCCCTAGAGGAAAGACAAACTGCGAGAGCACATGCAGCGGATGCACAACCCGGAGAGGGAGGCCAAGAAAGCTGATCGAATCAGCCGCTCAAAAACATTCAAGCCTCGGATAGCTTCTACAGACTATGAAAGTTTCATGTTCAAGTGCCGGCTCTGTATGATGGGTTTCCGCCGGAGGGGGATGTTGGTGAGTGTCTGTGTGCTCTAGCTTCTCTTACAACTTCTGTACTCAGTTTTGATGAATAGTTAAGGAATAAAGACGGAATTCCAAGGGTTGGAACACAAAGATACTGTGAAACTGCGGAATTTTTGTAGCTGAGTTGAGATTATATACCTTTTTTTAAAACTGTATGCTTTGTCCCTTCAGCAAATATGTGCCTTTGCGTATTTCATTGCCTGTGTTGTATGTCTGGTTTGCACTACCATATCTTGACACTAATGCTGACTGATGTGTAATGTATTTAGCAGAACATGAGACTAATATATTGTCTAGTTCAGCCTTACTGCCTCCGTTTTCCTGACTGTGTTTCCTATTTTTTTTTTTGTTTCTCCCCCTTCTTGAGGGGCCTCTCCTGGCCATGCCCTGTAGCTGTTGCTATGTAAAGGGTGTTATGCAGCAAGAGATCTTATTTGCAAATAGTTTGCGAGGGTTGTTATCTCTGCTAGCAAAGGCCTCCCTGGGCAGAGGTCCTTTACGTTACCTCACTCTCAGCTGCAAGAGAATTCTGGCGAGCTATTTTACCCCTTCCCATCTTAATTTCATTAGAGAAACTGTAAATGAGATCTAGCAAGACCATGTTTGCCTTCAGCAGCCGACTGTGAATGCACAATAACCCTTGCAGCAGCAAATGCTTCCGGTGCTGCTGGGTACATCATTACAGTTTTGGTTTGGCTGTTATCCATGTCTAGGAGAAGAAACAATTGCCTGACTTCCATCTGTAATATGCTCTCTTGTTCTCTGTTTCTTTCTCCTAAGGTGAATCATTTATCAAAGAGACATCCAGACATGAAAATAGAAGAGGTGCCAGAGCTCACGTTGCCCATCATCAAACCCAACAGAGATTACTTCTGTCAGTACTGTGATAAGGTATGTAAGGAAGTCACCCCTCGGACGGTAGCTCAGTCCTAGACCTGTATGCAACCAGTTTTTCACTGCGTAGAAACATCTGGCAGGGTTTTAGGGTTTTTTGAGGTGCTTGCTGGCAACATTTCTGCAGCACTATCCAATAGAAATTAAGACAAAATGCACTTGGGCCAGGGCAGCTGGATGCGGGTTGAAAACTGCAGTTCTCCTTTTCTGCTGTCTCTGGAGTTGTTAAAACTGAAATACTGTGATCCAGTAAGTAGTCACCCACACTTAGTCCTGTATCACTTCTTTGCAGCCCAGGACTAAGTATCCTATCTATCTGTAATTCCTGAACACCAATTCAGTGTGGTTTCTGTATGACTTCTAAAAGTTAGTCTCTAAGTCCTTTTATTTTAAGCTGCTTAGTTACATGCCAGTAATTCCCAGTGTTCAGTGGACCTGAAGCGTCTTCTGCACTGCCTTTGGGTTCCCGTTCTTACTCCCTGGCTTTTCCTTTTTATGCCTGTGGGCCTTTATTTACCAGGGAGTGTATTTTGCCTGACTGTTCTTATCCTCAGTACATTCTTTGGTGATGCCTCCGTCCTTTTGTTTAAAGGGGGAAAAACTGTATAGTTTTAAATAATATTACAGAAGATTTGTTGATGTGCCTAAAAGGAATTTAAAAATGTGTTGATTGCTGAAGGCTATTAAAACCATTTGATGCTTTCTGCGAGAGTGGGGGCATCAACGCTCACAACAAATTAACATTGGACAAATTACAACTTTGGTGATCAGTGGCTTCTCTGGCATTTGAACTTCAGGTATCAGGCAAAAAAAAATTTCCTCTCACCTTCCTGTCTTGCTTTGCTTTGCTGTGGCACACAAAACATTCTCAAATGGTTCTGCATGCTACGCAAAAAGGGGTTTGCTTTTACAGGTTGATTAAACACTGGAAGGTGTATGTATGCATTATGTTGTAATTGTTTGAGGATTTAACTAAACATATTGACTAAAGCAACATGCAGACCAGATAAAGACAGCTGTTAGCTGTTTTCTGCGCAGACATCAGGATGACACCATTTTCACTGCAAGTCTTTACCCTGCAGGTGTACAAGAGTGCCAGCAAACGCAAAGCGCACATCCTGAAGAACCATCCTGGTGCTGAGCTACCTCCAAGCATCCGGAAACTACGCCCTGCGGGCCCAGGGGAGCCAGATCCCATGCTGAGCACCCACACCCAGCTGACAGGCACCATAGCCACCCCTCCGGTCTGCTGTCCTCACTGTTCCAAGCAGTACAGCAGTAAGGTACAGGGCTTGTCTCATAACCTTGGAAGACAGGCTCTCCCTGGTGATGCTTTTTCACCACGGTCTCTGTCATCTGTCAGTCTGCAAGTAGAGCTCTTTTATTCCGAGTCAGAGTGCTGGTTTCATGCTGCGTGCTGACAATACAGCCGCAGCCTGCTCGTTTTATCGCAAAAAGGTTCCCTAAATAGAGGGCATGAACTTGAAAGAAGAAATTGAAATGTTATCAGAGTGTGGTCACAAATGGAAAAGCTTGGAAACTGCTCACTGACAGCGACAAGGGAGTAGGAGTAGGGAAACAAAATGCAGAAAGAGGGACCTCTGGAAAAGGTCCCCAAAATATTTGGCTGTGTTGGTGTAAAAGTTTATGGGTTGTGATGTTTGGAGCAATATTTCAGTATCAGATATCACAAAGTTGCTGCTGATTAGAGCTCCTCGTTTCCTTCTTGCTGACCAGAGCATCCCAAAGTGTTAATCTTGATGCTGTCTTACTGAGGGAAACTTAAAAGCTGCAGTCTGCAGGGCTGTTTGATTTCAGTTGGCCTGAAGTGGAGTGGCTGACCACCTTTCTAATGCTCTTTTGCATCTCTCCGTAGACGAAGATGGTACAACACATTCGCAAGAAGCACCCGGAGTTTGCTCAGCTCCCTAACACAATACATGCTCCGCTGGCGACAGCTGTCATCAGTTCCACTCCTGCCGTTCTGACCACCGACAGCAGTACCGGAGAGACTGTGGTGGTAAGAATTCAAGACATGTTAGATCAGGCTAATGGAGGGAAACAACAGAACGTCAGCTCTCTGGTGTAGTAGTTTTAGTGTTTATTTGGCAGACATAATTTAAAAGTGTGTGCTAAAACATTATTTGACATCACTTCTGTTACTGAATCTGCGTGGTTTAGTTTTGCTCTGCCAGGAATTATGTATTTCTTTCTGGAGCTCTAAGAATTTGTCTTGTCTCCCTACTCCATTCCCTTCTATTATTCAGACCCATATGCTACTGACTCCATGTAATACTTCCACACATGCCTAATTAACTCAGGAATACACATCTGTGAATTTTCACTGGGACTGTTTTCCTGAGGTATTTGCAGTCCTTGGGATCAAGAAGATATGTTTAATGATGACCGGGGACTGGATCAAACTGCTTAGAGGAGTCAAAATCTTTCTGTAATCCTTTGGACGGTGCAGAATTGAGTGATATCAACCTCTAATGGCTGATCTCTCCACTGTTAATATATCAGCTGCTACGGAAGCGAAAGCTGAGACTAGAAAATCAGTCTTGTGTCTTTTAGTGGTGCTGGGATGCTGCATAGTTTTAGAAATCTTAATAATCACAGTTTAAAGCTTCCTATTTGAAGAGTGTAACTGGATAAAAGACTGCTATGCTTGAAAATGGACAATCAGGATGCTGTTTGTGTCATACGCTTGATTTTTTTGGTGCTAAATGTCTTTACACACTTCAGAAATACAGTTGTCAAGAAAAGTATCACTCTAGCAGGTGAGGAGGAAAGGTGGAATACATCTGAGAAGCACTTTTTGACTTGAAAACTATGTCAACTCTTTACAAATGCAGGATTTTTGTTGACTAATAGAATACTGTTAAGTCAGAAGATGAAAATATTTTTTATTATTATTGTATTTTAAATTAGCCCTTAATGGTCTTGACTAGCATTTAGACAGAAGAGAGCGATCCCAGTGGATGATCCCTGGTGATTGCTTATGAGCCCATCCTATGTACACATTAAGCTCTTGTAAAGAAATGACTAGGCCCAGTGGTGTAAGTGTAGATTCAGTGTGGTGAAAGAGCTACAGCCCTGCAAAAATATTCAACCCAGTAGACAATGATGGTCTGTATCTCTCTTTACCTGCTCAGACAACAGATTTACTGACACAAGCAATGACAGAGATATCCCAGACCCTCACGACAGACTATCGAACTCCCCAGGGAGATTACCAGCGAATCCAGTACATCCCTGTGTCTCAGTCCACAACTGGCTTGCAGCAGCCTCAGCACATACAGCTGCAGGTTGTTCAAGTGGCCCAGGTGAGTAACCTGTTGGGGGACTCGATGTGCTTTTGACCCCCTCCATATCAAGCCTGTGCTTTCTTGGGGCTGTAGTGCTCAGAAATTTGCTAAGGAATAGTTACAAAAAGTGGTACAGACTGCTTTTTACAGACAAATTGATAGATAATGCTTAGGGTTCCCATTGTAAGCATCTTCTACTGAGCATAAATACTCCTGCCAGCCTTGGTCAGTTTGCTGGAGACATACCAATACAGTTCTAATTTAGTTCTACCCATCCGGGCACTTTTTGCTCAAGTGCTCTAGGAAGGTTTTCCAGCAAGTGGAAAAGTGGGTCAGTGGGTGACCCATTTTTGCAGTCAAGAAGACTAATTTATACTTCCTTGTTCCCAGTGAGCCAGAGCCAAAATTTGGAAATACAGAAAGCACTTGCTTTTTCCCTTCATACCATGTATTAGAATATTCATTCTCTGTGATGCTCAACAGCCTCCTAAAAATAAAAGCAGAGTGTAAGTAGAGTAACCGAGCTGAGGAAAATAACTCGGGCAGCTGTAAGAAATTGCCATAGCCTTCAAATCTATTATCCAGTGGGTGAAGCTGAAACTACTGTGTGTTTGTATTTGAATCTGAAATTCCATGTTCTCTCTGGTCTCTCATTACAAATTAAGTTATGAATCTGGTTAGTAAAGGCCTAAATAATGGCCCCAATTAATATTGACTGTGGCTGTTCTAATGATATAAGAGCATGAATACTGAATCCTGCAGCTACTGTTGATTTTATCAAGATCTGAGGTTTGTAATTAAATTACTCCAGTTGGTATCATTAGCAGGTGTTGCTCAAAAATGCCTTTAATCAGTAAGACTCTGAGCACTCGTCTTGATACAGAGCTATGTCAAACTACAGTATTGGATATGCAGATTTTGCGTATGCGTACATTTTTATAGAAAGACGCTCACAAGGAAGGGTGGTCCAGTGGGTGACACTTAATCCTGTTTTTCAGACCCTTTGATTTGAGTCCAGCCTCTGCCACAGACAGCTTGTTTGACTTCTAGGAAAGTCCTTTCCATTGATATCACCAAGACGTAACCATCTTGGTGCCATTACATCTGCTAAGTGTACTTCTTTATCTCCCAGGAGGCTTGAACGCAGGCTTGAACAAGGAATGCTCACTCCATGGACTCATTAAGGCTCATACCTCATTGTTCCAGACCTTGTATCACATAAGAGATTTACTGGCTGCTTCGGCAAAGAATGCAGCATACTTTGCTTCATATGCTTTGATTTTTTTTTTTTAATTTTTTTTCCAGGCTACCTCACCTCACCAGTCCCAACACTCCACAGTGGACGTTGGGCAGCTTCATGACCCCCAGACGTACACCCAGCATGCTATCCAGGTGCAGCACATTCAGGTCACAGAGCCGTCGCCAGCAGCTCAGTCATCATCACAGGTATTTCACTCTTCTCTTGCAGGAAATTGTTTTCCCTACCAGTCAGCTCAGCTGGAATATTACATGTGCTAATGCAGGAGACAGAGACTTTTCTACATCATTTAAAGGACCACATGTGAAATGACTCTGACATGAACATCTTGGATCATCAAGTAGTTCCCAGATGTTCCTAGGGTCTACGGGAGTGTTTTGTTGTGATTTTGTTCAGGTTTTTTCTTTGGTGGTTGGCTTTTTTCCTGACTGTATCCAAGGTAGAGATAAATGGCTAGGAACAGACAAATTTGCAGCTTAAAGTTAGCCAATTGAAGTTCAGCTTTTCATGCTTTTAGGTAGTGTTTAGCCTTGCCTCTCAGTTCTCTGCCACGGGCTTGCTATGTAACCTTTGGCAAGCAATGTTTCTATTTTAGTTTCCAGATCCCTGCTTACTAACTATGGACTAAAGCAAATTGAAGGAGCGGGAGGAGAGCTTTGCAGTTCTTGTGCTCAATATGCCATAGAACCTGTTGCCTGCCCCCTGTGTTTTCTCCTAATGAGAAGGATACGTTTGTAACAGTACAGAGGTATGCAATCCTTAGTACACTGAGAACACTTAGATGGTTTTTTTTTCTAGGTTGGGGGTCAGCCTTTGAGTCCCTCCTCACAACAATCTCAGCAGGAGCTCAGCCCCTCGCAGATGCAGACAACGACATCGACCCCAAACCAAGCCCTACAACAGCAGCAAGGGTCTTCAGTTCAGCACACCTATCTTCCCAGCACATGGAACTCATTTCGGAGCTATTGTAAGTGTCAGCTTACAATGTAATTTTACTGTTGTAAAAGTCAGTCAATGTCTGACTTGTCTCACTAGTAGTCTGGCTAGTGTGTGGGACTAGTATGTGCTCCATTTCTCCAGCTACCAAATGGGATAGTATTTTTAGAGCTCATTAAGCTTTGCGATTAATATTCATAGAGATCTAAGAAGATAAACAGTTTCAGACAAATGAAAATGGTTGTACTAGCTTTTCTGCTGTAGGTCTGTAATCATCTGATACATGGTTTGGGCAGGCAGACTGGGCTCCTTTATCCTAAGCAACTTGGATTCAGCAAGTATCCATGTGTTGGCTAGCAGCTTGTTCAAATTTGGCTGGATGCTTGAAAGAATCATACAGAAGATGAGCGTGACATGAAATAGTTTCTCATGTCCGTGCAGGTCTGGATGGTAATTCTAGGATTTCTTGTGTGAGAACAGGATGCGTTGTCTAGGCATGAATTGCCAAATCTGCAGGTGATGTTGGGCGGCATCATTCTATTGAGGCCTGTAGTTTTACAATTTCTGTTCAAAAACCACTGTTTCAGGCTTGAAATCTTACTGACATAAGACATTATCTTTCAAGGTGGTCTTTGAGTTTGACTGAAGGTCTTGATCCTCCAATTTCCATTTTTTAGCGTCTGAGATTCAGATGATGACCATTCCCCAAGGCCAGTATGTGATCACAGAGACTGCTGTAGGTACACCCGTCACCACTGTCAACACAGGGCAAGTGAAAGCAGTTACTCAGGTAAGGAAAACAATCATGGCCTTTTTTTTTTTTTCTTTCATCCAGAATAACATATTGGGCTTAAAGTCTTCAGTTTGAAGGTTAAAGAAGTGCCAAAGCGATGACTGGAGCACAGAGAGTAGAGAATAATGGTGTACCTAAAGAGGTCCAGACTGTATGGTGCAAAAAGGCACTGGCTTTCTGTAACAATTGTACAAAATTTCTGAACAGAAACTCTGCTGGGCAGAATCCATAGGCGAAACGGCTAAGAAATGATACCATGTGTTGTGGCATAAGCTAAGGAGAAAAGTGCTATTGTTCAAACCTTGTAGTGTTGTAAGCTTGAGGCTACAGAAGGCAGGAAATAATCTCATGAGCTTCAAGAAGAGACATGGATTTTTCTGAAGTAGCATCCTGCTCCTTTATATGGTGATTACAAATAGTTTCTGCATCTAGTCATTTACGTGGCCCATGCTGTCTGGCCCTTGTATGTTTAAAGTGTTCACTTAATCAAATTTGCAGGACAATGTATGACTTACTGGTATCAATTAATCTTAAAAATATTGATGACTAAGCTGTATCCATTAAACCAAATTTCAGGACAGTTTCTGGAAACATTTTGATAGCTTTCTGTTATCTGTTGGGTTACAAAATAACAAGAGTTACTATCTTACCCAGTAAGCAGTCCAGCATAAGGAGGCAGGCTGTTGTACTGCATTGATATTGGACACTGTAAATGTGACTTCGGCTAGAACACGTGGAAAATGGAAAAACTTTCAGAATAGTTGTTATTAAAAGTAGCTATTTTAATTTGTAGTGATGGCTTAATTGTGTAATTAGGTTAACCATTTGGAAGTTAACCAAATGCAAAGTAGTACAGTGTGCTTCAAAACAAAGGGCAAGGGTTATGTTGCTCTGAAGTGTGTTTAAATGAAATACAGTTTAACTTCAAAGTACCTTGGTCATTCCAAAATGTCTTCCAGCACAGCAACAGGAAGGTTAAGGACTATTAGAATAGAAAAGTTAGAGAAGATGCAAATATTACTACTAAACTTTTTTATATTCCCCATGCAGACTCACTATGTGATATCTGAAGGTCAGCCCGATCTGGATGTCAAACAAAACTCTTCACTCTCCAGTGAGGTACAGGTCGGCGTTTCCCAGCCACCAGCCCACACGGATACCTTGGAATCGCAAACCGGCAGCCAGCAGCAAACAACCCAGTACATAATCACTACAACCACCAACGGGAATGGCAGCAGCGAAGTGCACATCACTAAACCAAGAACTTTCTCAGCAGAACACGAATGAAGAAGCCTCGCAGTGCCACTTGCCTTCTACTTGTCACCTCCCCTGAAAGCCCAGATATATGGAGCTCAATATGTTTTAAAGTATATGCTCCCTTCAACTAAAATCTTGGAGCCCTTGTTAATGCTTTAAGAGGGTTTAAGTCCTCAGTGACTGTGAAGAAGTACCCTCAAAATCCTTCTGGGATGCTATTTTATGCAGCTTTTAACAAAAAGGACAAGAGAAGTGAAACCTCTGCTTGCTCTGGACTTTATTTTTGGCATGTCTGCTGACCCTTATTTTTTCCTTTTTGGAAGTGTCTCCAGTAAACAACTTTTAATTTCAATTGTATGGGAAAAAAGCTTGCCTAACTGAAGGTTAACTGGCAGATTGTTGTATGTATATTTTTAATAGGAGCCGTTAAACAGGAAGACATCATGTTAATTGTCGGAATATGGCAGAACTGAATCCTGTGTTTTTGTTTTAGCAGCCACGGTGAAAGGGAATGTACCAGCTCAACGTGAGCAGACTGCCTGGAGAAAAAGAGCAGCAAAAGCGGTGGCTCCTTGTATACATGTGCGGGGATGGATATAACAATGAAGCTGTGAAGATGTGCTGAAGCAGTCCATTAAATTATTATTTTTTCCAGCCCTCAAGAACTGTTTACATGCTGTCTGTCCTGCCCTCCTTTACCAGGCAGTGCCAGAAAGAACGAAAAGTGCAGTCTTAAACCCATGTTGTGCGGAACAAACTGATGGAAATCATAGTAGTGCATAAGGGTAGTCCAGAGCCACTGTTAGCTCTTTTATCCCCCCTCCAGCATTTGCAGGGAAAATTGCCTTTTTGCCTGTAAACAAAAAAGACTCAGTTTAGCCTGCAAAGCAGCTTCTGCTGTGACCTAAAGGTAGTTGTGCCAGGAGAAAATGAGAGTAGAGGAGCACACCGCTGAAGAGGCAGGGTAGTTGTCGCTGTTGCCACCTTGAAGTGGACGTATTTTTCCCCTTGAAAACTGGATGGAGAGTTGGTTACACCAATTTTCCAAATAACCATTGTTAACAATGCACTGTAATTCCTTTGGACAGTTCCATAAAATTACCAGCCCTGGACTCAGGAAACAGACAAGAAACACACTAGTGGACCACTATTTATGGGACATGGAAAGCCATCTGTGAGGGTTGCCTGCTTTGGCAGACCTGGTCTATGTACAGAATTCACGTTACGTTTAGGGACCAGGAGAAAGGGAAAGAGGTTTATCTTTTAGGGCAGTGTAATATTTTTTTTTTTCTTACATAATTCTCTTTCACAGGTCTTGTTGTTGGGTTATTTAATGCATTCTGGTATTTGCAAGAATATGACTGTAAGTCCATTGTCTCCTGGTGGGATATACCATGTATGTCTAAACCTCCATTTGCTGCCTGAAAACCCATCCCAGAATGTCTGTGCATAATAGGATACATTTATTTATAAAACAAAAGCAAAAAAGGATGTTTTGTCTTCATGGCCCTTGAGACTAAAGAACTGAGAGAGGTTTGGTTTTTTTTTATTATTTTTTTCTTGTGCTGCACTGAGGTTGAATGTGGGATTCTCTTGCGTAAGTATTCCACAGATGTAGGTGAGAATTACCCGTGTGAATCAGTGCTACAGATGCCCACAGGTTGTGGTATCTCTTAGATGTGAGAGAACTTCACACTCGGACTGGGCAAGAGGAAGTCTGGTTCCTTGTGGGCAAAACCTTCTAGCAGGTATTGCTTTGGTAATTAACATATCCATTAATACAGTGCAGAAATGGTGACCGTGTGTGATGAAATAAATCATAAAATACTGGCCAGCTCAGAACTGTTTTTGAGGTAGCTTTGAAGTGACTCACCAAAATATGGATTAATTTGTTCCTGGGAGTTTGCTTCTGTTGCTCTACCACTGTACTGGGGCATTAACGAGATTGGTAAAGTTAATGAGGACCGGAGCTCCTGTTTAGTCAAATGCAGTGATGAGTGTCTTTAAATTTGGTGGATTTGGGAGCCCATTGACTTCAGCAGTGTGGCCAAGCGTCCGCAGCTCCCACTAATTAATTTGGAGTTGTGTGGCTGAGGGCTTCAGAATTACGATGTTGGGTGTTGCGATGTTGTTTGTGTGGGAGAAGAGAAGGGAGATTTTTTTGTCTTGGCTTTCCTTGGGCTGCTGGATGATTTAATAACAAGTTAAAAAATGGTAAGAGTAATAGGAAAATAGGAGACTTGGAAATGGGGTGTTCCAGGTGGATACAGGAGCAATTTTAAAGTCTTAAAATGGCTGTAGTCCTTGTAGATGAACTTTTTGCCCTTAATGATATTGCAGATGTGGGGCTTAAAAGATACCTTGCTCTTTTCAGCTTTGTTGGAAAGGCTTGCAGAATGGGGACACTGATACCAGTTATTTAAAGCTGAGAACTGCAAGGTGTTCCAGAAAACAATTCAATAACAGCCTCTTTGAACTCAAATCTTCTTTATCAAAGGTTCTACTGTGTCCCACAGCAACAGCCGTGTCCTCGGCACCCGTGTTCAGCAATTCACAGTGTCCCAAGTTCAACGAATGCAAAAGCATCATCCCTGGAAATGGAAATATCATGGATTTGCCTTCCCAAGTAAGGAACTACCACCATCACACAGATGGAAGGGGCCTGCTTTTAGAAGGACAACAGCAAAAAAACCCAACCAACCAAAAGACAACAGTTTGCATGGATTTTTTTTTTTCCAATTTCTGCAGTGCAGAAGGTGTAAGATACATTATTATTCTTTTTAAACCAGAGCAACCCACAGATCTATCTCAAGTCATGTCCCACAGGAGATTAATTCTGGAATTAAGGGCCATGTTGTGCTCAAAGATGGGCAAACGCTAACGCTGTTCCTTGTAGGTGGTTTGGGTCCGATTCTGGATTTTCCTGGAGAAAAACAAAAAACAACCAACACACCCAAGCACCCTCTGTTTTGCACCTCTCGGACTGCTCTGCCCCTTCTCTTATTTAACTGTGTATGTTTGTTGTACATTCGGTGACTGTTATTGTGTTCATAGTCTCGTGCAACCTGGCAGGTGTAAAAACAACCTCGGAAACTGAATAAATCTTTTTCTTTTTTTTAAAAAAAAAATCAACACAACACTGGTGTCTCTGTTCTGTGGGGGTGGCAGGGCTTCGGTTATAAACTCGTTTGTCGCGATGGGCTCGGTCGCGACAAAGAGAAACAGCTGGGTTGGTGGGTGGGGCCGGTTACCGCCTCCGCCTCCTCTCGGCCGCCTCCGGGCGGGCAATGGCGGCCGCCGCCTCCCTGAGGGGCACCGCGCAGGCGCGGCGGGGCCCGTCCCAGTGCGCAGCCGCCGCCTTCCGCCTTCCGGTGCGGGCCGCGTGCGGGGGCTTCCCGCCCCCGCGGCCCAACGGTCGCCGCCGCGGCTGGGCGGGCCGGCCCCGGCTGAGGGACCGACCCGGGCTGAGGGGACCCACCCCGACCCCCCGGGGTAAAGAACCAGCGCTCCCGGAGGGAGCTCGGGCTGCCTCCGCCTCCACCGGCGGGGAGCCGCTGCTGTCACGCCTAGAGCCAGCGTAGCGGGTATGAAACGCGCTTTTTTTTTTTCCCCTCTGTGTTTTCTTACTCTCCGACGCTGTTTTAAAGGTTTGCTTTGTTTGCTGTTGGTTTATTGGGCGCGGTTCCTGCGTTTTCCGCTCAGCCTGGAGCTGTTGGTGAGGGGAGCGGGGCTCTCGGCCCAGTCGTAGCTGCAACTTGAGCCTGAGAGAAATCTCACCTTAGACCCGCCGTTCGGTTTTGCATGTTATAAGCCACTTTCAGCATTTAGCTGCAGTTTTTCGTGGTATTTATCTCTATTGGGAAGCAAAGCAAAAGGGGTCGCCTGTGCAGGGTGACGAGGTCCAGTGTGCCAGTGCCGGGGCACGGTACACGCTGTCTGGCATTCCTCTGGGTTGCAAACAAACAGTAAATTGATACTGTGATATTTTATATGTCTCACGTCGCGATTCCATAGCTTGCATTTAAACAACCACTTCATCAAATCATAGAATGGTTTGGGTTGGAAGGGACCTTTAGAGGTCATCTGGTCCAATGTCCCATGAGCAGAGACATCTTCCACTAGATCAGGTTGCTCAGAGCCCCATCAGCTCAATCATTCCTTGGCTGGGGACGTACCTGGGTTTGGGATTTTTGTCGGTTGAGAGTTTTGCTGCCGTTGTTCAGGAGCGGGAGAGGGTGAAGGATGGACTCTCTGGATCACATGCTGACGGACCCCCTGGAGCTGGGGCCCTGCGGGGAAGGGAATGGCACACATGGCATCATGGAGGACTGCATGCTGGGTACCACCAGGGTCAGCCTGCCTGAGGACCTGCTGGAGGACGTGAGTAGCGCCAAGATGCTTTACCTTTTCAGAGCCTTGATAAACAGTGTGTTTAACTCCCCTTGTGGGGCTTGCAGAGCAAAGTGAAGAGAGGGGGAATGTTTCTGACTGTCCTGGAGAAGATGTCAAACGGGGATTTGATTAATCTCGGGGAAACTGTCTTTTAAAACCATTCTGTTATGTTCTTTTTCTACATAACAATTTCTCTTATTCTAAAATCGCCTTTAAGCAAGATTTGTTTGTTACAAGTTTTGAATTTATTTTCCTATTGCTAGTAGCATCATTAATTTCCTCACCTTTCCTCTTTCCGCTCTATTGTTTTCTGCATTTGGTGTGAGACAGTCTCTTGTCTTGTGTCATTTAACCACAGAAAGCCTTAAGGGCTAGAAAGTTTTTAAGGACATAGATGCATTTTCTGCATTATCGTTTTTTGCTTTCTTTAGCCTGAGATCTTCTTCGAAGTTGTCAGCTTGTCTACGTGGCAGGAGGTGCTGACAGATGCGCAGCAAGACCACCTAAAAAAATTCCTGCCTCACTTTCCTGAAAACAACCGAGAGCATCAGAACAAACTCATCTCTGCATTGTTCGGTGGTGAAAACTTCCGTTTTGGAAATCCATTGCACATTGCCCAGAAGCTCTTCCGGGGTTAGTGAGCGTAATAAACTTCTGTGTACTTTCAGCGTTAAGTTCTCATCTAGCACTTGATGAAAACTCAAGTGTTTTTTTTACCTCTTTCTTATAGATGGGCACTTTAATCCTGAAGTCGTGAAATACCGGCAGCTCTGTTTTAAGTCCCAGTACAAGCGCTACCTGAGCTCTCAGCAGCAGTACTTCTACCGGCTGCTCAAGCAGATCCTCGCTTCCCGCAATGTGAGTGTCTTCAGGGTGCGGTCATCGCTTTCTCGTGTTCTGTAAGGAATAGCTTGTCTTTATGAAAAAGACTCTTGGTATTTGTGCATTCACAGGTCTTTCTTTTAATGAATGCCGTGTTTCTGGTTTTCCAGTGGCCCCTATGATATGAGAACACTAGAAACATCGTTATGTTTGCAAATTTCAGGTTTTGAATCTCTCGTAGCTCTCACTTGTGCGTAGTGTCTTTTTTCCATGCCTACCTTGCCCCTTGCTTCCTGCATTTGCCCCTTTACACCTTACTGTCCTATTCACAAGTCATTTTGCCTTCATTTTCTGCCATTTCTGTCATTGTGAAACAAGTGAGGATACTAAATATGTAGCTGTATGAATTACCCATCTTCACTGGGGAGTGGTGTAGAAAAAATAGATAAAAAACTCCTATTCTGCTGCTTGTAAATTCCTGATGAAATCTTCCTCTATGGATGCTGTCGTCAGCTAATTGCTGCCAACTGAAATGTCTTCATCGTAGACATCGTAGACACTTGCTCATTTATTTCTAGTCATTGAAACATATGGGATGTACAGATGAAGATGAATGTCTGTCTTTATAAAACCCCTTGTGGTGATATGGGAAAAAGAATATGGAAGTGTGTAGGAAGTTATTTCCTCTATAGCCTTAAGGGGTAAAATGTTTTCTTCAAAAGAGACAGTTTTGCATGCTTGCGTTATGTATGTGGCATGGAAAGTGCACAAATCAATCTTAGATCAATGGTTAGGTTCCTCTTGACAGTCCATATAAAATGACAGTGAGATACTGTGCGCGGAGATAAAAGTGCAGAAATTTCCTACTAGATCCCTCCTTGCTTTCCCCTCACTTTACCTGGTGGTATAAAAAATGCTGGTTTTGAAATGGCTTATATGGCAGATAGTGGTACTTTGTAAGGGTTACTTTATAAAAACTGAGGTGCTTCCTGCACTAGCCCCAAACATCAAGCTTGCTGAAAGTATGTGAGCTTATCTGTTCAGAGCTATAGCTGAGATAGCTAATGTCACACCTGTCTCATCTTCCAGCACTTGCTGGATTTAGCTCGGAAAGGAGGCCCTGACATGACCCTCAGGAGAAAGCACTTCCCACCAACATATGACACAGAAGAACGAGACAGACGGACACATCGGCGCTACTTGAAGATTCTGAGGGAAGTGAAAGAGGAGTGTGGAGATACCACCTTGTCTTCTGATGAAGAAGGTAATACTAAACACTCGAGGTGTGAATGGAGAAAGACAAATTTTTAATGGACAGTATCTTTGATAGAAGAATGGGAGCTAGACTCTAGTTTTATCGGCTGTGCTCTAATGAACATGGGGGAATAGAATTATGTGGGTTGGTGCTTGGTCTTGCAGAAATAAACTTATATCTCTATTTATTTTAGATCTCAGCTCCTGGCCTCCAAGTTCTCCAGCACGTTGTCCAAGTCCACCGGTTCCCCTGAGAGTGATCCCCACATTGTCAACCTTGGACATGAAGACAGCGGGTGAGAACCGAACTAGGGGTCGGTATGGATTTAGGGGTGAGAGTTACTTTGAGACCCTGTGAGAAATCAGTTTGAAAATCTGTTGTTTGATAGGAAATCTTGTAATGCTTCATTTTTGCAGTCTCCAAAACACTTGGCTCTTTTCCCAGTTTATTTAATCTTTCTCTCCTTGGAAGGCTAGTATTTTAACCCAAGGGTCTACAGTTTGTGTACAGGTACTGATTTCTCTGTTATATTTTGCCTTTAATGGTTGAAGCATTAGCATAGTCCTGTTCGAACTATTTTGGTGTTTGTGCCGACGGAATCCCTCCTGAGGTTACTATAATAAAGCCTGCAAACCCTTCGTGCAGCACAGCTGGTTCTCACTTCACTTCCATACTTGCATCAGCAATGAAATCTGATGACCCAAGGAAGAAAGTATTGAAAATAAATTGGTTGATTAAAAGGATGGAATTCAAATAAGGAAAATTTAGTTAGTGAAATGTAGAGATTGTTGAAAGAGGGAGGGAATAGCAAATGGCATTCGAAGAAATAACGATAATGGAAAACTGTGCAAATAATCTCTGAATGTTTTTTCGTTGCAGACAAGATAGAACTTGGGGAAAGTGATTTGAAGATGATGTTGAAGAAGCACCATGAGAAACGAAAACGTCAACCTGTAAGATGTCAAGAAGTCTTTGGGGGTGGGACTGGACTTTAACTATTAGTCTTTTATCTGTTAGCCGTAAAGTTCAGGGTATTTCTGGGTGACAAAATGATGGCTGGTTTTTTTGCGTGCAACCACCCTTCAGCCCCCTACTTTGTCGTAACCTGTATTTAATTGTCAGCGTATACATGCAACTCCTGTTTATGCTTACCTGTTTAGAAGGATTTTTTAATTTCAGTGATGTGTTTTGGAGAGACAAAATTTGGGATTTCAGGGTTAGAAGACTTCCCTACTTTCATTGCAGTAAATAACTTTATAAGCTGATCCAGGATAAGTTTCGGGCATTTCAGTCCTTGGTTCACTTCTGTAGCCTTGTTGCTATCTTAACACTTTGTCCTTTGCCAATTTTAATTTTTATTCCATTGTCCTCTGTAGGACCATCCTGATCTAGTGACGACAGACCTGACTCTTGAGGATATTATGACTCGAGTAAATGCTGGCAGGAAAGGTTCCTTATCAGGTCAGTGGCTTGGACACAGTACTTGTGCACAGCATGAATATCCTGTGTGTGTGAAAAGCTAAGGCTGAAGGTGGTCTTGATGGATTGTTGTGTCCTTTTGCTCTTCACAGAGCTGTGAGTTGTTCCATTTCAGTTGCTCACAGATAACTCCAGTTTCCACTGAAGGTGCTTCCAGCTAGTTGATGAAAGTTAATTTGTGTCTCTGCTCTAAGCAGTTACCTTTGCCTTTCTAATTTCATATACCTTGGCTTTAAAAACTAGAGGTTTTCTCTTAAAACAGTGCATTGAGGGGGAAAACAAAGTTTCGTGGAAATGACAGGGAGGATGGAATGAACTGGTGGTGAATGAGTGCACACTACCCGCATTTCTGAATATATGTTTAAATATATAGGTAATGTATGATTCTCAATGAAATATGATAAGTTGTACTCATTCTTCTTCTTACCTTTATCATATCTAAAGCGTTATTTGACCTTGCAACCCTCAAGAAAAAGGTGAAGGAAAAGGAAGATAAGAAGAAAAAAAAGCTGAAGGTTATTAAATCCGAGGTGGAAGACTTGGCTGACTCTCTTGGCAGTGCAGATGGAATCCCACCAATGTCTCAGGATCATTCCCCCATCCCTTTGTCATCTGTCAAAGAGGAGTAAGTGCTTCAAAGGACCCCAAATGCTTTGCATGCATGGAGAGAGCGACTGATGTTGCAGCTCAGATTTTTGTGGGACTTTTGTAGGCTTTGGTTATGTGCAGCTTGGGATGTGTGAAATGTGCTGTTCATCTTTGTATAGGAAGGTGAATATTTACTCAGGGAACTTATTCTGCTTGTGTTCTCTTTCATTTGAAGACCTCTTGAAGAGATGAAGCCATGCCTTGGAATAAATGAGATATCTTCCAGCTTCTTTTTCCTTCTTTTGGAGATCCTGTTTCTGGAAGGACCTGCTACTCTCTCTGTGGTAAGGAGTCACCCACTTATCTAGGAATCTTTGTAGAAAACAAAATTAGGGGATAGAGGGGTTTATAGCTATGTAATAGTGGTTTTTCTCCAGAGTTGTCCTGCCGTAAATTAAATTAAGGTGTAGATTACATATTAAAGAAGTGAAACCCTTTGGGAGTGCATAGTACATTCTGGTTTTAAAGTTTCATAAATTTAGTCAGTTGAATCTGTAAGTCTTTCCATACCTGTTCTTTAGATTATGGTTAGATATATTCTGTATATTAAGGGCAGAGATGTTGGGGAAGTTTTTACCCCTTTTTGGTGTCTGTTGCCTGAAATACCATGTTATGGTTACTTGGAAAAGTCAGGTGATTTTTTTTATATGCATAAAAGTCATGTCCCCTGGATATATTTGGCTGTTTTGTTTTCTATTAAAACAGTCGTCGTTTAAAGCACGAGATCTTTAACTGAATATTTCTTTTTCCTCTTCAGCTTGAAGATAAAGTTCTAGATTGGCAGTCTTCTCCTGCCAGCGCACTCAATAACTGGTTCTCCTTTGCCCCTAATTGGTCTGAACTGGTTTTACCCGCCTTGCAGTACTTGACAGGTGACAGCAGAGGTAAGAATGGCTCTCAAAAATACTAGTGATGCTGGTACCTCAGTTCTAATCAGCACTGGTTTATATGTAGCTCAAATCAACTTGTAATTCATCACTACAATAAATCGTTGTATTGCTGACAGCGTTTCTGTGATAGGCGTTCTGGCTTACGTTTCTTGATTGTGGTGGACTTGTTTTGCATGTAGATAAGTAGATAAGACCCAGCTTGATTCCTGAGTATGTGAAAATGTGCGTGACATAGCCTCTAGACAGGCAGTTTCTCCTGTTTCAGATCATGCGCTTCAGGCGGGATGTTTGTAGCAGGAAGAAATTAATCTCTTCCCGGTGCGAAGATGTTGTGGTTGTCTTTGGAGATAATAAAAGCTAAACTAGATGATGCCCTGAGCAATCCACTGGAAACATGAAGTTGGCCCCGCTTTGACCTGGGGCTTGGACCAGCTAAGCTTCAGATGTTCCTTTCAAACTAAATTATTCTGTGGTTATCATTTGCTTAGTGGAAGTTTTAAAGTGAGAGACAGCATGGATTGTAGTGGCCTTTGCAGCATGGATACTTAATGTTCTCTGTAATGCTGGTGTAAATCCCGAGTTCGCTTCCCATGAGCCCAGGAATAGTCACAGTACAGTAACAATTCCTGGTGCCTCACCACATGAACGGGATCTCATCTGACAGCCTGTAGATGAAAGACTCATTATCCTGTTCTGTTCTTTTCTTGTGCTGGCACTGTTACTCTGAGATGTTTACCTTCCCTTTGGGCAAGTATAAATTTAGAGATGCACTTACATAATGACTTAAAATGCTTTATCTGTCATTGTGAGTCTAACTCAACAGCTTGTGTTATGACAGTAGGAATTGGGCAGTTGGACAATTGTATGATATCTCTGAGATGCACATTTTTTCATTGTAGATGTTCCTTCCAGCTTCTCACCTTTTGTTGAATTCAAGGAAAAAACTCAGCAGTGGAAATTGCTTGGTGAGTATCTTGTGCTCTTCTGTGACTTCTACTATAGTAAAGGGTGTTTCTTTTCTCCAGGACTGGACCTTTCAGCTTGCTGCAGCCCAGAGAGAAAGACAAGCAGAGCTGTTAATTCATTGGTTAGGCCTTTTCTTTTAGCTGAGCGAAGATGTGTTTTACGTTCCAGGTTTTCACAAGACTTTAGCATCAGCAGCAGACAAAGAATAAGTGAGGAAAGGCACTGGGCTTTATTTCCCTATGTTGCTGGCTTAACCATGTTTATGTCACCCTTCAAATCTGTCTGAACAACTTCATATGTTTCCTTCTGTAGAGCATACCTTCCGATTATTCAGAGTAATTATTAGTTATTACAATTATAAATGCTTATTAAGCTTCTTTGTGGAGCAAAGTGGTACTATTCTCATTTTTAAAAGTGGGAACCAAAGAGCAAATTAGTAATAAATGTGTCTAGGTTTACAGGCTCGTACTCAGTGAAAGACAGATATTTTGTGTTTACGTTCATTCCTTTAGCTACAAGGCAGAATTTTCCATTCTTAGCTATAGTGATTCTAGTGATTATATTTGCAGGCTTAAACCGGCAGAGACTTGGAGTCAGGAAGCTCTTCCTGTGGTCCCTTTCACAGTCTTTGGTGGAGGTTACGTGGGCACATGCTTCTGCTCATGGACTCAGTGACTGGGATTACTTTGGAGAGCAGGAATCATCTGCAAATATCTGGTGGCTGTGTTTCAAACAGTATCTTGCCTGCTATGCCAGGGGTTGAAGCACCATCCTTTGTTACCAACTCAGGAGAATAACTAGGTTTTAGCACTTTCCTAAGCCTGGACATGTTCAAGTATTGAAATCGGAGCATCTGTGAAGTGTGGAAAATGCCTTGTGATTGGTGATGCATAGGGGTGGGAAGGGAGTAGGAGATGACTGGAAAGTACAAGCAGCCAGCTTCATCACAAATAAAGGACTTCTATTTCTTATTTTTCCTGATTTCTTGGACTAGGTTCTTGCCAAGATCATGAGAAGGAATTGGCAGCACTGTTTCAGCTCTGGTTGGAAACCAAAGACCAGACTTTTTTCAAAGTGAGTCAGAAAAAAATCACCCCCTAACAGCACAAAACCTGCCTGAGTTATATACAACATTGACATTTCTCTGTTTTTCAATAGGAAAATGAAGACAGCTCAGATGCCACACCAGTCCCCAGGGTGTGAGTATATAATACTGCTTGAAAGTTTCTGCAGTGCATGCTGATGCTATGAAGTTTGGTCCTTGCGCCTCTGGATCTGAATGGCTCGTTGCTTAAAATAAGAAGATTTTACATCGTGGGGCAGGAGGCAACTTGCTAGTCTGATTTTACACAAAGTCAATTGATTTTTCGTCAAGTTACATTGTGATAACTCGGTTATTTACAGTCCTTGCTTATGTTCAGGTAGCGTGTAGAGCATATTTTAACATCTCTACAGGCCTTATTTATATTACCATAAGTGCTTTCAGAATTTGTTCAGAAGAATGAGGTGACTAATCCTTTGGGATGTTCTTTGGGATTGTGGGTTGCTTGTTGCTCAGAACTGATGGTGACCTTTGTTTCAGAAGAACTGACTATGTAGTCCGACCTAGCACTGGAGAGGAGAAACGTGTGTTTCAGGAGCAGGTAAGAAGAGAATCGTCTTAATTTTAAATGCACATGTTGAAACAGTTGGCCACTAAAACAAGAGAATTTGTATGGCAGTTTTATACTCTACACAGACTTTGTTAACGTAATTGTGTTTCTTCTGCCTTGAAGTAGGTATCTTGGCCTTACATAAAACATGCTAACAATGCAGCCGAGCTGCTTACTTCAAAAGCACCTGTATTTCCAATGGGCATTGGGCAAAATTAATTGAAATTGGTAGTGCCAATGGATGACTTCTGTCTATATTTTTTGGGCATGTGTGAGTACAAGCAGAAGACAAGTGGCAATAAGTGCACCCATACAATTAGTTGTCTTGTCTGTAGTAGATGCAAGTGTGTATTAGAGGGTAAACACGATGACGATTCTTCTCCTTGGGTGCATGTGCTGTGTGTGTGAATATCCAGGTTAAATTTTGGAAATCTCTCTGCAGATTAGAGGAGATTAGAGGAAGAAAAGGCTTCTTGTTGCTGGGGGAAGGGTTGTTTGCTGGGCAGAAGATGTGTCTCTGGCACCTCCCTAATCTGTGCAGCTGCTTAACAATGACTCTAATGTATTGGACCTGCACACTTTGGTTAGGTGGTGCTTTGTGCTTGTCTTGATCCAAAATAAGTTTGTACAGCAGAATTTGAGCCTTTAATTTAAAAAAACCCCATTTCTCTATAGAATGGTAATAACTTATATTATAATATAAACGTAGCACAAGCTTTAAGACTTTGCTCTATATGTTTCCTGCTAAATTCATCCTCTTGTTTCCAAATACAGGAACGTTACCGTTACAGCCAGCCCCACAAAGCTTTCACTTTCCGTATGCATGGCTTTGAGTCGGTTGTTGGTCCTGTGAAGGGGGTGTTTGACAAGGAAACGTCATTAAACAAAGCCCGAGAGCATTCTCTCCTGCGCTCAGACAGACCAGCTTATGTCACCATCTTGTCCCTCGGTAAGGTGATGGCCAAAAAATTTTTTTAAAAGAGAAGAAGGCTTTACAATAGACTTGCTAAAGTCAAGCAATGACTTTAGGAATCTACATTATAAAGGGGAAGGGTGGGCGGTCTGGGATGACATAAGCAAAGAAGAAATACGTTCTACAAAATAAAAGCGATGAAATGCTGGGAGCAGGAATAACTAGAAAAGAAGGCATCTGTGTGTTGCTCTTGATCTGAGAGAAAATGGGAAATAAAGAGGAGAGTGCATGGGGCTGGCTAAAACTAAGGCTGTGATAACTGGAAAGCAGAAGAGCGGTGGTTTCAGTACACTGTTGTGAAGTTGGGGCATTGCAAAGTCATTCTGGGGTTCAGTGCTGTTCCCCAAGTTCCTCACTCCTAGCATAAAGCCGGCAAAGTTGATGTACTTTAAAATGATCCTTTATAATCTGTGCTCATATCTCCGAGGGATCATGGAGGCTAGATTTTAGTGAGCAAGTAGGCGCTAAGAGAGCAGGGATAAGAGAGCCATACAGAAACATATCTGCTAAAATGCTCAAATACAGCTACCTAGTTATGGCTGGAAGTTTAACCTCTGATTTTGTATTTCAGTTCGTGATGCTGCTGCTCGCCTTCCTAATGGAGAAGGAACTCGTGCTGAAATCTGTGAGCTGCTTAAAGATTCCCAGTTCCTAGCTCCTGATGTTACAAGTGCTCAAGTAAGTTGGATGTCGTGTCTAGCATCAAACAGATTCTCCTAAAATACACTGCACAGACCTGGGCAGTATTTCAGTGGCTGAGGCCCAATAATTTTTTATGCTGCTTTGACTAGCAAATGAGAGCTATATTCTACTCTAGTGAGCTGCTGCAAATCTGCACCTAACTCTGGATGATGAACAAACAGCTAGAAAAGCCACAGAATTAACACTGTGTCACATAGCTGCACACATTTTAGATTAAGAAACATTGAATTTTCAGAGCTCTCAGCTTTGGTAGAAGCTCCATTTAATCCAAGGTGGCAAACAGCATCCCATGCTACAACATCTGCTCTCAGTCAGTTCTTACCCAGATGGATTGTTAGCAGCTTACTCGGGTTTTATGCCAAATAGGATTACTTTTCTATTCATGACCTTTGTCTAGCCCAACCAGGGACATCTTGTAATTCTGTGTATTCTGAATTTTCAGGTTAATACTGTTGTTAGTGGTGCTCTGGATCGATTACATTATGAGAAGGATCCCTGTGTGAAATACGATATTGGACGCAAATTGTGGATCTACCTGCACCGGGACAGGAGCGAGGAAGAGTTTGGTAAGCCTGGCTTCGTGATATCTTAAGAACTGAAAATGTGTATAAATCTCTTGAACTTCTTCAGTCCAGCTGGATAATGAACATTAATTTATCAGTGTACCTTTTTTCTCTAGTTAGTTTGCTAATGTTAGCCCCTCAACACTTAAATTCAGTTTTACAGAGCAGTGTCCGTTTGAAGTACTTGTTAGAAAATAGCATCCTGTGCACAAGAACTGCAGATGAATGTACATTCACAACTTCTTACGTGTCTTATTTTCAGCCTTTTTGGTCGATTTTATGTGGTGTTTTTTCTTTGCACTATTACATGACAATGTATGTTTGATTTCCTGTTTGAAGATCAACTTACAGTTCTGAATTGGCCTCTTTCTTAACTCAGTTTGCTTGTGTTCAGGAGCTCTGACCATTAATTTGTGTTTGCAGAACGGATCCACCAGGCTCAAGCTGCTGCAGCGAAGGCCAAGAAAGCTCTTCAGCAGAAGCCAAAACCTCCAGCTAAAATGGTACATTTCTTCGCACAAGTTTGCACAGACACTTTTATGATTGGGAAGGAGATATGGGCTTAACTTAATTCATAAATTCTGCATCCATAGTGGCTGATGAAAATTACCATGTATTTGAGTTACCAATTCATTATGTTTTTATGACTGTCGGTGTTAGTCTAGCACCAGTGCACAAAATGAAGAGGGAAAGAAGGAACTTTTTCTCCTCCCAGCTTCCACTGTTGTCCTTGTTGATCTCAGCAGAAAGGTCAATGGAATTAATTTATGCTCCCTATCCTAGGGATGGTCTTTCAGGTCTAGTTTTGAGGTTAATCTGTAGCAGAGTGTGTGGAACATGTCTTCTGTTCTCTCCCTTGCTGTGCTGAAGCTGTCAGGGTTTGGATGTCTTTTATTTTTTTGTAATTGGTATAAAATAATCTCTAAAGTAGTTGCTGTTGGCAAATTAACCAAGGTAGAAATCTGCATGTTGTGAATGGCTGTTGCTGCTGAGATGCACTTTTCCCTGAGAACAGGAGCAGCCAAATGCACCAGCCCACTTGCGTCTACAGTTCAGGAGGGCAGGCAGTCATCTGGGATTTCAGGATTTAGCGCTGGGGCATCTTTCATACCCGTACAGAACTCAGTTTAAAGTGCTCAGCCCACTCTCTAGACTGTAGCGATCCAGACCAGTAGTTGTGAATACCTTCATGCTTGACGTGGTTTCTTTGCAGAAATCTAGTAGCAAGGAGAGTTCTGTGAAAGCACTCCCCAGCAGCACATCAGAGCCCAGTCAGCTGAGCCTTAGTGACTCCAGCATGCCACCAACTCCTGTGACTCCCGTGACACCAACTGCACCAGCGTTGCCAGCAACGCCTATTTCACCCCCACCAGTGTCTGTGGTTAGCAAGAGTGTATCTAGTGCTGGATCGGAGCCAGCAAAACCCAATCAAAGGTACTTCTTCTGTCTCATACGTCACTTGTGAATGTCACTGGTTCTTAATAATTTTCTGCATCTTTGCTGACCTGCTGGCTTTATCTTTTTCCACAGTGTTCTTCTGGTATCCTCCCCTACCATGCCACAGCTCGGGACATTGCTTTCCACAGCCCAGAGTTCACAATCACAGCCAGGGCCACAGCCGCCTCCCACCCGCGTGGTAAGCCATACCACCTCCTCCGGACTGCCACAGGTCCGGGTGGTCACTGCCCAGTCCAGCCTCCCAGCGGTGTCCCAGCAAGCCCCGGTGGTAACCCAGCAGCAGCAACCGACATCAGTGCCTCAAATCCGCGTTCCAGTTACAGCCACGCAAACCAAAGTGCTCCCCCAGGTGAGTTTGGCTGCATGGAAATGGTGGAGTAGCTCTGACTTTTAATCTGACTTCTGCTATTTTGGTATGGTGCACAGGGATTACTTGCTCACTTGGAACATGCAGTAACTGCAGAGCAAGAGCATAGAAACAGTTGTGCATAAATAATACTCTTCAGTGCTCCCTTTTTCCTCTCTATTGCCTATTTACGTGGCACCATTAAATTGTGCATTACAGTAAAAAGTCCACACAACTTACAAGCTATAAGGCACAAGACAAAAAGAGTAAATTATTAGTCTGTTAGTATTGTGTTAGTCTGCTCATAGGCTGCCTCTGTCTCTTTCTGTAGGCTGTGATGACTCTGCCGGTAAAAACTCAAACCAGCCCAGTGCAGGTGCAAAGACCAGGAAGCTCCGTGACGGGACAGACGGGCATCACTGTGACAGGACTGTCTGCAGCACCCAGTCCTGCTGTCAAGCCAGTAACCAGCTCACCAGGCAGTTCTGCTACAAGCACCTCCTCTACCACTGTCATCCAGAATGTAGCTGGCCAGAATATCATCAAGCAGGTGAGAGAAGGGGAGAGACAAGGAGCTGGGCTCCACAATCCATTCGTTTCCCGTTTGTTGTGACAGACATGATATGTGGATGTGAAAAGATAGTGAAACTGTAGTGAGCCGTAAAAGATGTGTTATTGCAGGTTGTTTAATTAACCATCTTCAGATGTTGATCTCATTTTCATTCACCTTGTTTGAAAAAGAAAGCAACTGCACAGTGTTTCATATTTTACGTGGTTTGGGGAATGCCATCTCATGGCGCAACTAAAACTATTTTCAGTAGTGCACTGAGTGCTAGTATCACGCCTCCTCAGTTCTGATGGGAGCAAACATGATCCTGTTGGAAGTTTCACTTTGTGCCTTGGACTGCATCCTGGTTTGATACAGCTGTTCCTCTGGTCTCTTCCAGGTGGCTATAACAGGGCAACTTGGCATGAAGACCCAGCCTGGAAGTGGCATCCCCCTCACGGCGACCAATTTTCGGATCCAAGGAAAGGATGTGTTGCGCCTACCCCCGTCCTCTATCACCACAGACGCGAAGGGACAGACTGTGCTGCGTATCACCCCGGACATGATGGCCACCCTGGCCAAATCACAAGTCACTACTGTCAAACTGACTCAGGACCTCTTCACAGCAGCTGCAGGTAACAGTGGTAGTGGAAAAGGCATCTCTGCAACTTTGCACGTGACATCCAATCCTGTCCAGACTGCTGATTCTCCAGCCAAGGCAAGCACGGCCACTTCTGCTTCTTCCAGCCCAGCTGGAAGCACGGTGGTTAAAGTGACTCCTGACTTAAAGACTGCAGAGCCAACAAGCTCCGCTTTCCGGCTGATGCCTGCTCTGGGCATGACTGTGGCAGATCAGAAGAGCAAAGCCATAACTACGGCGGCGTCCACTGAGGCCAAGCCGGCTGCTACTATAAGAATCGTGCAGGGGCTGGGGGTGATGCCGCCCAAAGCTGGGCAGACTATTACGGTAGCTACTCATGCTAAGCAAGCGCCCTCTTCCTCAGCAGTGAGTGTGCCCGGCACAGTCCATACCTCAGCTGTCTCTTTACCAACCATGAGTGCCACAGTGTCGAAAGCAGTTGCTGTGGCCTCGGGAGCTGCTGGGACTCCCATAACTATAGGCACAGGAGCCACTGCTGTGCGGCAGGTACCCGTCAGCACTACAGTAGTATCTACATCCCAGGCAGTAAGTAATGCTAAACTTTTTCTGGAGGTGGGTGAAAAAGGGGAATGCTGAAATGTATTGATGATTTATGTCTGAAAACTTCTCTTTACGTCCACAGAGGCTCAAATTAAGTACTGTAGATTGTGGGTCTGCAACTAATTTGATGATGTTGGAATTGTAGCTAAATGCTGAATGATCAGAAAGCAGTCAGATTTGTCTTCCCTTACTTCCTGTTGCGAGTAAATGAAATAAACTTTGCTTATCTAAAGTCCTACCTCGTGCAGCTCAGCGTCTTGCCCCACACCTCTGAAATAATTTCCCTTGGAACGGTGTCAGAAATAGAAGCGCTTGTTACTCAAATTAACTTTTTTACTGAATTCCCCATTTAATACAAATGTCCAAATTAATACAATGTCCAAAGCTGAAGGCATCATAAACTGTATCGTGAAAGTTGAATAAGCTAACTGACATTACCAGAGCTTCCTAAGGATAAAAATCATGGATGGATGCAATGAGCCTTCCCAGAGAAATACTGTGGTGCAAAGATGATGCAGGTTTTCAGGGCTGAGGCAGCTGTGAAGTGAATGAGATGGAGGTGAATTTTAATGAGCCTGAAATGGAGCGCAGATTTCATCAGCAAAGCTGCTGTTGGTTTCTACTCCCAGGACTCCTAAAAAGCAAGCTGAGCGGTAATTGCATGTTGCCAAGCAGTTTCTCTGCTGAACTCCCTGTGGCTCCTCATGTGTTCTTCAACTTCTCTAGGGTAAACTACCAGCACGAATAACAGTGCCTCTGTCAGTGATCAGCCAGCCCGTGAAAGGCAAGAGTGTGGTGACTGCCCCCATCATCAAGGGCAACCTTGGGGCCAAGTGAGTATTGTGCATCAGAAGTAGGCTGAGGAGGGTCTGTGTTCGATGGGTTCCTGGGGGCCTTGCAAGCAGAGGGTGGGATAGACTTATAGTCCGTTAATAGGTCCATTAGCTGCAAGAAACGTAATTAATATGGTGTCTGGCAATGAGAATAAAATCTTTGTTTAGGTGCCCTGAGGTGTAGGTTCTAGCAAATAACACCGAAGAAAAGATGTTCTTTGCTTGTCTTAAAACCAGCTACTAGATTAGTTCTGTTTGAGCAAGAATTAACCTGCTGATATACCTAAAAATATGTGTAATCTGAGGCCATCTCTCCGTTAAAAAAACTAGGGAAGCGTTAACTGCCTCACTGAAAAATCCTCTGGCATTCAGATATTGAAGTTGTCTTGTTTATTCTTCCATGAATTCGTGTAGTGTCTCCCATAGTTAATATTTCAAGGCAGAACACTGTGTGCTCGGCTATTTTCTGCGTTCCTTGAAGGTGTTCAGGTCTGATCAGACTAACCCAGTGATGTGCGCGGTCCAGAATTAGAGGGTTTAATTCATGTGATACAGTAATTCTCTATCTCTATCATAGTGGTAAATGTTGACATAAACTTGTCACTTGTGTATTTGCCAGGGTTTTTTGGGGGGAGAAAACCCCACACTACTTAAAATTGTTAGTAAATTAGACAAGTAACTTCAGTGAGTCTGAAAGACCTAGCCTGCTGTGCTGTGTACTAACCTCCCGACAATTTTCTTCCCTTAGCATCAGTGGGTTAGGTAGAAATATCATCCTGACTACGATGCCAGCAGGGACAAAACTGATCGCTGGGAACAAGCCAGTGAGTTTTCTGACTGCACAGCAACTACAGCAGCTGCAGCAGCAAGGCCAGGCCACGCAGGTAACAGCACCTAGAATAATATTACTTGCTTTTTTATGACTTAGCATCTCCTGAGGACTTTATAGTTGATACATGGGGTTCCATAAAACTTACGCAGGTACACAGCTTGGCTGTAGTCTCTGTATTAAGCACGTGCAGTGCATCGTCTCCTTTACCTTCCCTCCATCCAGATAAAGTTTTGAAATGTTTTTGAAGCACTGATAGTGTAATGAATATAAAACCAAAAATCCTCTCAGGAGGTGTTCCCACCTGCTTTGAAGGATTGTGTCTATACACTTGGCTCTTTTTGTTGTGCTTTGTACTTTAGCTTTTATGGGTGAACATTTCTTAAAGAAATCGCATCCCTTCTTTGCATATCCATCTTCTGTCTGGAAACTTAGTGTTCTGTAATTCCAAATAATGAATCTTTATTGAGAGCTGCTAGTAAGAAGTCTGTAGAAGTGAAGTATCCAATGGATCCAAGTCCTTCTTTTGAAAACTTGTAAAAGCAGCTGACATGTAGGTTTTTATTCAGACTAGTTTTTATGTCTTCCTCTCTAATCTTAAGATCTCTTGCCACCATCCCACATGAACAGCGGATGGAGTGATCTTCTTGTGACAGATTCCACTCTTGATGTGTTTTGGGACTTGGTCTTGTTCATATAACTGAATTTTTGTTGGCAGCAGAAACAGATAGTTTACCAGTGCTTCAGAGTGTGATGCGAGTGCAATGTGTCAGCAGGATGTTCTTGACGTGAGTTGAGATTTTTTCTTTCCGTTTCAAACAGGTTCGAATTCAAACTGTACCAGCCTCCCATCTCCAGCAGGGAACAGTGTCTGGCTCTACTAAAGCAGTTTCCACTGTGGTTGTGACAACAGCTCCATCTCCAAAGCAGACCCAAGATCAGCTATGAACACTGGTTTGAAAATGGATTGCTTTCCAAGAACTTCCCTGAATCTGTGGTCATCCTCCATCCAAGCACCCAAGACTGCCTGAGCACAGTCATGGCTTGGGATTGGACTGGATTCTGTCACGTTGCTTGTCTGGAGTCAGCATTGTGATGTCTAGGTAGAAATTCCACAGATACTGTACCTACAAAACAAAATGTTTCAGTCCAGATGTGTAAAGCCCAGTTTTGTGGCATTGATCATCTAAGAAATGTCTTCCTTTTCTTTCTTCCCATCCAAAGGGCTTTTTGCGAATACCATGTCTGTGCATTTTGGGTTGTAGACGAAGCAGTTGACCTTGGGTCTTCCTTAACCAGGGTAACTTGCTTGGAAGGGGTAATTCAGACTTTTCAAAGTCCTGAAGAAGGTGCCTCCTTTTGCTGGAGTCTAGCAGTCACTACTTTTATATGTATGACTTAGGATGGTGGCTTGGACACCAGAGTTTGTTTGTAACGTAGCCTGGAAGTAGATCCCTAACACATTCAGTGTACTATTTATAGACTTTTTAAATACCTCTCCCCTATCTCTGAGCTCAGACTTCTTTTGAACAGATACCACTTCCGTGTCAGATTTCTGTCAAAGGCAGGATGAGAGTCAAGACGGTTTTTGCTGTAAGAAAGCTAGTAACCATGGGGAAGAGTGAGAAGTGGAGGAGATACAGAAAGTCACTGTGTGAACAAGTCTGTCAGCAAATGGGAATATACTGGAAACGAAAACAAAAACGTTCACCAGGAGGATCCTCCTTTAGTTTTCCTCAACAAATAAACCTTTTTATCAGTCAAAAAAGACTGGCTTCTTTTAAAAGTTTGGAATATGCTTTCAAATATACCCAAGCTATAGTCTCGGACTCAGAAGAAATATTCTAACCCATGATCCTGGCCTTTAGTTTTGTTTTTACCTTTGCAATTTTATCTCTCTATGTAAACTTGTTTGAATTTTGCACATACCAGAGATGAATTCATGGCTGTTCTGACATGACCTTGAAGCTTTCTCAGAATGAGATGAGAAGATGTGTTGGACCAGAAGAAGAATAAAAGGGGCAGAAAGCCTTACAAATCTCTCTGCCGTCTTCTTTCGGTTTTGTATACTTTGTTGTTTTGTGTACAACGGTTGTCTGGCTTGCCAAGGGCTAATAGATTGTCCCATCTTCTTTGTAAGATGGCTCTTTTTAACCTGGTTTCTCTTGTAGTCTTTTTTTTTTTTTTTTGAAAATACATGGTTTTCTCTGAGTTACACGTTACTGAATATAATTTATTCAAAGAACCAAGTCATACAGTTCAGTGCTCTCCAGAGCTGGCTGGACTGGAGCTGTGTGTGTTGCTGTTCAGAACCGCTGCACCCGAGCAGAGCAGGTGGTTTTGCTGTACAATAATTCAGGGGTGGGTTGGAGGAAATCGAGTATTTCAGTAAAAAAAAAGAAATGGCTAGCTGCAAGCATTGAATAGGCAAGGCACGTCAGTACACCATTTTAAAGCAAGCATTTGAATTATGGAATCATTGAATGGTTTGGGTTGGAAGGGACCTTAAAGATCATCTTGTTCCAAGCCCCGTGCCCTGGGCAGGGACACCTCCCACTAGACAGGTTTATAAGGTTCATATGCCTCTGGAATCGAATTTGGAGTGATAAAAGTTTTCTGAGCACGTCTCCTACTTTGCCAATTTTTGTACCCATCTTGTACATTTGACTATCGACCAAGGAGAGAGCAGAAAGGCTGTGGCTTGGGAGGGAGGCAAGGGCATTCTTAAATCCTTTTAGTTGTGAAGTTAAAATACGAAATTAAAGAGACAACAGGCAACTTCCTGGTAGTGCTTATATGAGAGAGTCTCTATATTCAAAACATAATCAAGATAATCCTATGTTCTACTTATAATTAATAAAGTTCTTCATGGTCAAAACCTACAATCAAGTGCTGAAAGATGGTTACAGTGCGAAGCCCTTTTACATTTCTGTGAATCCTCTTGCAAGTAACTACGTGAATTGTCACTGAAGACAGGAGGCTGTGACAGTATTCAGTTTAACAAAAGAAGAAACCTGTATCTAATCCCATGAGTTCAGTGTGTCTCAGATTGTTGCTGATACTGAGTTTGAGTCTTGCTGTTCAGGCCAACACCATCTCCTTTATTCCATATCCGTCTTTGCTAAACTGGTGGCCAACATGCGAGCAACCTTTGTGTTCGTTGCTGCTTCGCTAGGGCCGGTTCTCTTTGCTTTTGAAGCCTGGGATCTTGGGATCTTTGGGGAAAGAGCACCAGTCCTTATGTGGACTTCTTATTTTGAAGGCCCACATGCGGGATTACGTAGTTTATGTTTACTCCCAATTTTCAAGAACAAAGTGCGCCCTGTTCTATGGTTCAGCTGCCACCCGTCGGATAAGTTGCTTCCACTCTGGTTGAAAAATAACCCTTCAGCTACTACAAGTAGAGTGCCCTTGTTTTTAATAAGTAACCTTGAACTTCTACACAGTGGGCGGAAGGGCAGAGAAGGGCTTTGAGTTATTTTTTTTGGTGTGTGCTGGGACTGGATGAGAGTATATTTAAGCTAGATTGTGTGCTAGGTGGGGTTTGCTCCTATGCCCTCTCGCTCTGGTGACTGAGAGCCGTTCCGGGTGAGTACTGCGGTAAGAGCAGCGCAGGGGAGCACACGTGCAGAGTAAGAAAGTATTATGCTGACATTATACCCATTTTCCATCTGTTTCTCCTGCCTGAAACCAAAGGGCCTTTCAGTCTGATGCATCTTTGCCATTACCTTTTTTAATGAAAAAATGGAAGTACAGCCTGTTTTCGTCCCAGTGAGTTGCTCACTAGAATTAGCCAAGAGCCTTGATTATTTCTTAAAACCTGTGGGATAGATGTTTATTTCCAGCAAGAGAATATCGTGTAGTCATTGCTTAAAAGAACTGCGTGCACTACACAAACTGCCACAGGCAGTTCAAAGCCTTTCTAACCTTTATTGTAGCAACTGCTCTGTTTTATTTAAATCATGGGAGAAATCTCTCTATATATACACCCTCATAACCCAATGAACTGACCTTGGGGTTACTTCAAGTCTTTTATTTTTTGAAAAAAACCCCACTTTTCAAAAGCAATAGTTAATTGCACATCAACCTGCGTATTTTTAACAGTTGTTCTTTGTTTTCCAAATACTTTGCAGTCACTGCCATAGTTTTTAGGTAAATACAGAAACCTCGCTACTTGTTTTTCGTGTGGCGAACCTGAACCACAGAAACCAGAACAATGTCGCGATAGACTCAGCTGTTGTGCCTGGTCCTGCCTGTCGTGAGTTTGGTACGTGGTGCCTGACCTCAGGGCCCTTCTGGCCCATTACTGATCACATAGCCCTATAGCGTGGCAGGCTGAAATTTAAGCGCTTAAAATTTAAGTGCTTACAAACAGTGACTTGTTGCGGACTGGGGAGAGCTGTGGGGAAAGGAGAATGTGCCGCTGTGTCCAAGGTGGGAATTGGCTCAAAGAGAAACATGGTTTACTACTGTAGTTGCGCCATTGCAACCGATTTATCTCAATCTGAGATTTACTTGAATCGTGGTTATGTGGGTAGGTGCGATGTGTTGTACATCAAAGGGGATCCTCAGGGATCATTCTGGATCATTCAACGGTAGCCTAATGTGTCGTTTGATAAAAGCTTCAGGGTAGCATCATTATAGCTAATGAAGATTTCTGAATACAAGCTTAGCATCATCATTTAATGGGAGTTTTGTGAATGTGTATTGAAACACAGGATCATTTTCACAAACCATGGATACTATTTCACCCATCCTGCCTCGCTGTCCGGCCCTACTACAGACCAGTGAGTGATGGGATAGCTCAGGAGAACAAGGAGTAAAAGAACTATATAGTTTGCAAAAGGGAAATTAGGGCATCCAGAGATGGTAGGCTGAATTAATCTTTTTTAACTTTCTTAACTTCTAGATATAGAAATCCGAACTACTCACCCTAGGCTGTGTTTGCAGCCACTGATACCTCCGGAGGGCGATTCATCTGACCTTCCTCAGGTGGTTCTTCTAGGATGACTCACTCTCTGGATATAGCCATTTATTTCTGTGGACTATAAAAAGAATTTTGGATGAGCAGCTCAAATTCGGGCTTTTAATGATTTAATTTAGGGATGACGCACCTTATGTAAAGTGACCAATGTGGGCTAATCCATTTGAGCATGGATTAATCTTGTACATGGCATCCTGCGTAAATCAGAGGTAAATATTTTAAGAACTAATTTATTTCCTTCTGTCTAGAAGTAATCACCGAGCCGATTTGGTAAGCCTTACATCCATATTGTCTACTGTTACCTTTTCTCGCTGTCCTCCAGCTTGCGAGACCTGGGGTGAAGTAACTCACCTGCCAGAACCAAAAGCAGAAACACGCTGGTCTGCAAGAGCTTCCAGGATTGGGCAGTTTCGCAACGACACTTAAAAAGCGAGCAGAAGATGCCAACCAAATACAGGAGGGAGCATCAATAAGTGCATGTGCTAACCTAGAGCAAGACCGTCATGGTCCAGAAAATAGAAGAGCAAACCTGCTAAAGGTCACACTGTTTTACCCGTTGTCCTGATGCTGCTTGAAGAGTTAACAGGGACCTGGAAGCGAGGACCTGCAAAGATGCTGGCATCATTTGAAACTCGGTGAGTGACTTTAACGTGTTCATGTGTCATTCTGAATGAATTTTTGGCAACAGGGGAAAATTTTTCAGATTGTGCTTGGGGAAACAATGGCTACTTGGTATTTACAAGACATACATACAAAAATATGCTTCTATACATAGAAACATATGCTCGATTACTCAAAGTATTTGCGCTGAGGACTTTTCAACTGCTTAAGCGAGTTGGTGTAGGTCAGCCTATGGTGCGAATTGTTCCTGTGATCTGTTATACAGTGAAATTACGGGTATGGGCAGTCAGAAGACCCTGAGTCACTGCAACTTTATGAATTACTGATCTCCCTTTGCACTGCTTTGCTCGTGTAAGGAAATAAGTTCTGTTTGGGTGGCCTGAGTAGCTTAAATGATAAGCAATAACTTGGTAAGCTGTTGTGTCAAGGTTTGCTTTTAGCGGTGTTCCTGTACTGAAAGTGCCCTTCCAACTGCGGCTGGCCCCTGTAATGGCTATGAAGGGCTTTTAAAGCTGGTGCTGGTGCAAAGCAGAGAGGGAGGTTTATTGTCACAGTGTTGTATGTGTTCTCTGTAGGAAGCTGGTGGTTTACCAAAAATCATAAACTTAACGGGGTTCTTGTTCCAAACATGCGCTAGGACAGCCGGGCAGGCGGGAAGGTGTTAATGTGCAAAGCTGAGGATTTCTCCAAAAGCCCAAAGTGCTTCATTGTCACAAAAATAGCACCCTGTTGCTTTGAAGGGCAACGTGAAAGCTTGGTCTATGTTTTTAGATAGCTGTGACCAACACAGAGAGCCCCCAGTTGGAGAGGTGACTCCTTTGTAGTAAGAAAGCTGTGTCTGGTTGATAGGATTTATTCTATTTTTATTTTACAACTTGTGTTGCGAAGGTGAGTCGAAATGATGTGGACATGCTGAAAGGGTACTGTGTCTGTTCAGAGTTAACATACCCAGGAGCTCCTTCCTGCAGCTAGAAAGCTTTCATTGACTGCGTCCACATGTCTGGATTTTACAATTTCAGCAAGAAGGATCAGAGTGTGCATTAGACCTGGATTTAATCTCTGCTTATGTTCTTCCTGCTTTTTTGATGATATAAGCCAAGCATACCAGACAGCAACAACTAATTGGTTGGGAACCACTGTTCCCAGCTCACTGATTATTCAAGAGAAGTGCTCTTCTCTCAGTAGATGAGATGCGTTGCAAGGTGAGGCAGGTTTCCCAGCATCTCCCTGACATCTGGTGGAAGGAGTCTGGGGGCTCTCCTTCAGCCCATGCACTGACTTTTTCCCACAAGTACTTGTGAACCAGCAACAAAAGTCTGAGCTTCAGAGAATTGGTAGGAGAGCCATAGAATCATGGAACGGTTTAGGTTGGAAGGGACCTTAAAGACCATCTCGTTCCACCCCCCTGCCCTGGGCAGGGACACCTCCCACCAGACCAGGTTGCTCCAAGCCCCGTCCAACCTGGCCTTGAACCCCTCCAGGGATGGGGCAGCCACAGCTTCTCTGGGCAACCTGGGCCAGGGGCTCACCACCCTCACAGCAAAGAATTTCTTCCTCAGATTTCATCTCAATCTCCCCTCTTTCAGTTTAAAACTGTCCCTTCTCGTCCCATGGCTCCCCTCCCTGCTCCAGAGTCCCTCCCCAGCTTTCCTGGAGACCCTTTAGGGACTGGAAGGGACTCGAAGGTCTCCCCGGAGCCTTCTCTTCTCGAGGCTGAACCCCCCCAACTCTCTCAGCCTGTCCTCACAGCAGAGGGGCTCCAGCCCTCCCAGCGTCCATGGCTGATGGATCATCTCACCAGCCATGGGAAAGTAAGTCAGAGCTTACCAATTTTTCATGCGGTAAGGGAGATCTAGGCTGTACGTTACGAAAACTCACAGAAAGTTAGATGCTAGAATAGATTGTCTTGAGAGGAGGGGAGTTTCCAGACAAACATTATATGTAGTGTTCCTACTTTTGGGGTGGAGAACGGACTGATCTAGCCAGCAGGGTGTTTCATCCAGCCTGCCACCTCACCCCGGAGAGGACTAGCATCATCTAGGAGAGCATGTATGCCTTCTCACCTTTGACAGACTGAACTCTGCGGGAGAGTTCACAGCCAGTTTTCCTGCTTTAGGGTGGGCATGTCAGCAGCATGTGCAGTCTCACTGTACCCCACTAGAGGGATAGCTGGAAGAACATCAGGCAATTAGTTGTCTGAAAGACAGTAGGAGCTGGACTATAAACCAGCAAAAAACCCCATGCCGCATCCCTTTGACCTCCACACTGACAAAGTGACAACGGGAAGTAAGAGGAATAAGTGAAAAGTCAAAGCTGCGTCTTTTTTGTTTTGCTTGTAAACAGCTGAGGTAACGCCAACACAAAGTCTGAAATTCTATTTTCTCTGGAAAATAAGGTGCAAGGCAGGTGAGCGTGGGTCAGCTCTACTTGTTTGTAATAAACCAAAGAGAAAATGGGCAATTCCAGTGCGTTGTCTGCATCTCTCTCACCAGCTAAGTCACAGCTTCAGCTTACGCATTCGCAGTTTGTTAGTTAGACAGGACCTTAACTGCCTTTGAATCTTGGGCGTGCCTGAGTGCTCAGCCAGGTTTCAAAATACACAGTGCCAGAAACCCGGCAGTCAGGCCTGTCCACTCTGTTGCGCCTACAGTTTGGCTGGCAAACACGGCTGTTGCTGATTCAGAGCTCACGAAAAGAGTTTCTCTGCTTTCACGAGCCACGGAAGAGCTCAAGAAAAAGACCCAGCAAATAGTATATTCCTGGGAGCAAGTTTATATCCTGGGGTGTGCTTCCTAGTGCTTTGGATTCCCTCCGGAGTCCCGTGACTGTCAGGTGGCTGGCACCATTAGCAAGAGAGGCACAAGAAACGATCCCCCTGAATTTTGAAAGGGTGTCTCAGCTGGCTGGGATGTGTGGGAGGGCTGAGGGTGGACTTTCTCATTGCCAGCTGGTTGCACACTGTCACATCCTTTGCTCACTCCTCGCGCCCATACCTTCCACAGGATGGAGCTGGGCACTGCTGCCCTTTGTTCTGGCCAGCTTTCATGATCTCAGGAGGGCAAAGCTACTCGTGATCCCTGCCAAAGTCATGTTTTGGAAGCAGGACTCTCACTCCAGAGCTCTTGAGAGAAGCATTTGAGGTCAAAGGACAAATTCCCATCCAAATTACACAGTAATTCTTGAACAGTTTTCTGAAAAGTGGCACCACCGCTCAGCTCTGCCTCAGAGCAGCATGTGGCCAGTTGAGGGCAACTCACTGCACTTTTACAGGCCCCATTCTCCAGAGCCAGTAATTATTCTCCTTGCCTTACGGATGGAGAGGCTGAATCATCCCAAGACAACTTGCCTCAGGCCGGAACGCAGGAAGAGCTGCCCCTGTGCAGATGGTCGGTCAAGCGGTACCCAGCGTTCACCTTTGCTCTCCGGGGGCTGCTGGTTCAGCTGGAAACCACAGGGCTTCTGGATGACGTTTTCCTCTCCTCCCACTGAATCAGCCTTTATTTACTCTTTGGAATGCAAAGTAACTGGACACCCTGTGAGTTTTATCTCTCTCCCAATCTTTTGTGCTAGCGAAGTTGTCGGACCGGATTGAATGTTTTAGCTGCAGACAGAGCTGGCGTGGTTTCGGGGTTGTCTGGCAGGAATCTGGGTGGGAGGGCACCGTCGGTGAAATTTGAATTTAGGAGTCACGCTGTGAAACAGAATCCTTGGGACACACTGCAGGGAGGAAAAACCTTTGTCGCTGGCTGTTTGAATCCGGCCCTTCGCTGGCGTGGCTGTGTGGATGGATGGTGCTCCTTGGCAGAGCTAGAATTACTGGGAACTGCCTCCACCAGAGGACTTTTCCCCTCCAGGCAGCCTGCTTTCATTCCATATGTAAGCAGCTACGTTTTCCCTTCTTTCACATGGATGGCATTCCCAGGGCTGGGAGCTGATGCGGAAGTATCCTGCCTGTTCAGACAGTGTTTGCTGCTCCTGCAGCTTATCCCTGTCTCCTCTGGGACTCTCCCGGGGGTCGGGCTCACAGCAGGGCCGTTTAGCTCTTACAACTCGCATACAGTTCTGACAAAGACGGACTTGGTTCTCAGATTTCGGCAGTGCCTAAAGCAAGTGCTCTCCTTCTTCCTAAAGGCGTGTTGAACCTCGACTTGCTGCTCTCATAATGCTGTTGTGGCCACACTGATACGAAGAGACGACGAGAGGAAGGAGGAGGTGACAGCTTTTCTTGAATGAACTGGTATCAGTGGGAAGAAACAGAGGCTTTGTTGCTGACTGCTGCTGTTGCACGTGGGTAAGTGGCTTGATCTTTATGCCTCGGTTACATCTTTCTTTGTGGGGACTTGGCTGGGCTCAGCGTCCTTCAGTCAGAGTAGAGACACATGGCGTGTCTTGCCGCAAATTCACATGGCACACTGCTTATTGGGAATTGCTGCTTTGATGCGTTGGGACTGTACAGTGCCCAGAAAGAGGGGGCCCTCATTTACCGTGCTGACTTAGCAACACAGCCACAAAATAAATCACTGCTTCAGCAGCAGAGAAACGAGAATCCTATCATCTAGGACTCTAAACCAGCTGCCTCCCAGGTATATAATATTTTCTATTTAGCATGTGTATTGCTTTTTGTTTTTTCCCCACGGTGATTGCATTCCCTTGCTCAAAGAGCCAGTGGGACTAATGAATTAGTATGTAAAATGTCAGTGGCTTGAATGGCAGGAAACACTGGGCATTCGCAGCTCCGTGTGAAACCAAGAGCTGTGGATCTTTGCAAGAGACACCTTAGGCCTCAAAGATTGAGTCTGCATCTCGCCCTCATTAGCCACATCCCAGAGCATGGGTGTTCGCTTGGCACCTGCCTGCAGGAGATTAACTGATATGGAGAAGAGGTGAAATTTGCAGAGACAAAGAGCTCGGACTAGCTGCTTTATACCTGAAATATGCTATTTCACAGTGATATTAAATCAGGATGGAGCACCTGCAGTCAGCCAGGTAGGGAGTGGCTGTAAATCTGCAGCGCTGGGCAGGGCTGGGCATCAGCAGGAGAGCTGAGAGCAGCTCCTGACATCAGCCGGCTGGCTGGTTTCAGCAGGCTGACTAACAAAGCCACCTTTTGAAGGGGAATGCCTTAAATCCAGAGGTACTTCCTGCTGCGCGGTGCTCAGAGAGCCGGTGGTGGGATCCTGGTAGCTGCTGAGGGAGCAGGGAAAGGAGAGGCACAAGTATTTCTGTAAGAGCACAGAAGTTACATTATATTTTTCACCCAAACTAAAAAGAGCAGGATCAGAGACCTGACCCCGTCTCTTTTTCCCCAGAGAAACACCTGCAAAAGGGATGCAAAACTTGCGCTCTGCAGGAGACATTTTATAGCAAGGTGAAACAAAAGCAAGCATCTCCCTGTGGCATGTGAATCAGCGGGCAACTCCTGCCACACCAAAAACAGCTTTCTGGGGAGTTTAAATGTTCAAGTGTGGGAAAAAAAAACAGTTTCGAGGCTGGATGCAATTGGTATAAAGGGGTTCAGATCAGCAGTGGGATGGCTGGTTCAGCCTCCAGTTAGATTGACTGGCATATCACATATTGGTATAGACTATCACATGTAAGACAGAGAAAGGAAGGGAAGAACCTTTCCAAGAGAGATGATGTTGGTCCAGCTATCTTTAATATTGACTTACTCTCGAATGTGAAAAACCTAAATATTGGNGGGGGGGGGGACATCTTTCCAAGAGGGGGAAAATGATGAATAAGACTATGTCAGGAATGCAGATTTCGCTGCTAAAAGCCTTCTTTCAAACCCACCTTAGAGCATTCTCAGAACCCAGAGCTTTGCTGCTGGTCCCTCCTTTTCTTCTCCGGGGGCACCGTTTAATATTAGAGTCCGTGGGAGCTGTTGCTGGCATGTGAGCAACGCTTTGAGTGCCAAATTTGGATTTCTGCTGGACTGCTGCGTTGCTTATCATTTTGGATCTGGTTTCCTCTGTTTGGTAAGAGATGGCTCATTCCTGAAGCGCTGTAACCCAGCTGAGAGCAGGATTCAGGCTGGGATAAAGGGAATGTTTTGCTTTGGCAGCCCCTCAGTGTACCAGATGTTTTTTGGGAACAGCAAAAGTGCCTGTGCGTGCTGGAGAGTGCCCTCTTTGCAGTGGGGTTTCATGGCATGATGGTTTTTGTCACACGAGAAGGGATAAGACCGTGGGTACATAAAGCTTTGCCCTAGGAACTGTTGTGCCTGGGAGTGCTAGCGAGCCCTCCTGCTGGCTGTGGGGCGGCTTGTGTTGGTAAAAGATCTTTCTGGTTATATTTACTAAAGCAAAGCATGTGGTAAAAGGGTCTCTTCGGATGATGCAGAGCTTGCGTGGGGCTTTTCAGGTGCGCCGTTTTCCTTGATTTCCCCGTGGACGGCTGTGAAGCAGGAGAGGCAGGATCCGCAGCCGGACATGGGAGCACTGGGGGGACCCATGGGGTGTTTCCGCCTTCCCGCACCTGCCAGCAGCGTAGAGAGGAGGAGCTGGGCACTGTGCCGAGCCAAGCCGTGCCGTGCCGAGGCCAGCAGCCACCGCGCCATGGCGGCCTGAGCCGGCGCGGCAGCCGCCCTTGCCATGGACCGGGGCCCCACGGCCGCCGGTGCCGGCATGAGGTACAGCGCCCAGCTGCAGGTGAGAGCGGCACATGGTGCCGGGGGGGATGGCAGGGCTCTCCCAAAAGCGCTCTGCCTTTTGCCGAGCTGCCTTATCCTCTGCTCACTCCGGTTCCTCTGAGCCTCGTGGGTCAGGAATGACCGGGTCGGCTCTGGATCCCTCGGGAAGCGGGGCAGATTCCCGCTCCCCCTCTGCCGTCAGGTGAGGTCAGGACAACCCATTTGGGGGACGCCGCTGAGCCCAGGAAAAGGGAAACCAGCTTTGGGAAAGCGGAAATCCCCATATCTGGTGCCAGATCGCCTTGATGTCAGCGCTGCCATCGCTCCGAGGGTTTTGATTTTGGCTCAAGCTGGGCGCTGGGGATGTGAGTAAAGATGAACTGCGTGGAGGCAAGCTGTTTGCAGCGCCTGGGTCCGGGTTGTTTAGCAACAGATCTAACTAAACCTGTTCAAGCCGTCAGGAGGTCTGACTTTTAACCAAGGGCTTTGGGGCTTCGTTAATTAACCGATGCGTTATCAGTGTGCTTTGAAACTTGAGTGAGCTTAAGCCGCGGTCATGGCTTTTCGTGTAGGTTTTCCTGGCTGAGGGTCGGGCAGGGACTGGTGGTTTTGGGTTGAACCTGTTCTGTGCCACAGAGCTGTTTCAAAACTGCGCTTTTAGGTTAAAGCATGACAGCAGGCTGTCCGGTGTCAGTCTCTGAGGCCTGGCTTTAGCGGTTGTTATCTGGTAGCGGCCAAGGAGTAGGAAGAAGTTTCCCTTGCCTCCAGCCCCGCTGTCCTGCAGGTCTCGGGGCTGCGGTGGCTCTCAGGAGAGGGCAGGAGATGCTCTCCCTGATACGGCTCAGCTCCAGCTCCTTCTTCCCTGGCCGGGTCGGGGTGACACTGTTGTGTGCAGCATGATCTTCCCTGCCCAGCTCATTCCCTTGGCAAAAGGTAGGTTTACGCGCCAGTGTGTCTTTACGGCAGGGCTGAGTGCTCAAGCGAGTCCCTTCACACCAAGGAAGTAGTGTACTAGGTCTTTTCCCCTGGTTCTGGATCAGTTTTCCCCCTGCATCAGTCCCAAGAGGAGCTGATCTGACCCAGGAGGACTTCCCTGAAGACGGTACCTGCCTTCCTGGCAGTAAACAGCCTGAGGAATTTGTCCCTCCGGGACCAACTGTCGTTGGACTTGGCTCCCTATAAACACAATGGCCGAGCAAACGTGAGTTGTTTTGCAATGACTGCGTCTCCTCCTGCGACAGAGAAGTAGCTGCGACATGGGCACAGTGAGGAGAAGCGACTCCTCTTCCTTGGAAAGAGCTGTTCTCTTGGGTAGTGCCTGGTGGGTGAGCGGCTGCTCAGGCCAGTTTTGCTGCTGTTGGTGCCAAGGGCAAACAGGGATAAGGAAGGCACGACGAGAAAAAGGCTGAGGCCGATGGGGAACACACCAGACCTTTGCTCAGCAAACAAAAGATCACTTTGTAAAGCCATTGAGAGAGCAGCGAGAGCGTTTCTGAGGGCCTGGCTGCGGGGAAGATATCGGACCAAAGGTTCTCACCTTGCCCTGCGGTGGAATATGCTGTTTCCATCCAAAGGCCGCCGGAGCCAGCCTTGCAAATAACGCGTGGCAATATCCGAGCGATCGGCTGGGGCGGAGGAGGGAGCAGCTAATAGGGATGGGTTTGCCAGACAAAGGCTTCGCCCGGTCGGAGATGCTGGTGTTTGTCCTGCTGTTGGCTCCAAACATTCAAATGTTGTGGGCCAGATCCACCTCAAAACTGTAAAAGAGTCGGTCAAGAGCGTGGGCGAAATGTAATGATGAGTGTTTCATCGAGGTCTGGAGCGCAGCTGGTTTTGTTAGGCTGCTGGAGGGCTTTTTTGTTCCTCAGACAGTACTTTCTGTACCAGGAAAGATGGAAGAGTGTTTTAAATCAGCTATTTGCATCTGTGGCTTGTTTCTTTTCTGGTCGTGGGACATAAGCGTGTTGTGGGGAGGAATTTCATGGCTCGTAGCGACATGTATCAGGCCTGTAAGGTGGCTTTATTTCCCACTTCTCCCCAAGAATTGCTAAGTCTTACATGTAAAACAGAAACACGGTTCGAAGCGTGGTCGCTTTTTTTTTTGAGCTGCTGTGTTGCATGACACAGCTGCGCTGATAAGCGGCGCGGGGCAGCAAGCCAAGCCTGTGCTGTCCTGTGCAAGCATTAACTTTAGTTTCTTCTGTAATAAACCTAAAGGAATTTGGTTTCTCGCATGACTCAGGATGGTCACAAGACGACTGAATGCTGTGGAGGATTGAGCTCAAAATTGGTGTGTGAAATAGGCGTGTGTGACTTGTATCTTTCACTATTGCCCTTGCCCTCTGTGCCTGGAAGGCAGACAGTCTGGAGGACTCTGGGTCCTTTATTTCCTGCTCTGTGTTCCCTCGTTAGTTCTGATGTCATCATTTTATAATGTCATTGCCCTTAATAAGGAACTGAAAACAAAAAATAATACGCTGGCGTAGTTTCCTCAGTGTTTTACTGCCCATTTTGGGGCAGCACAGCACGAATATGCCTTATGGAAACTAAGCTCTTATGTGTGCTGTTTACATGTATTTCTTATCAAGAATTAGATGAGAAGTGAGGAGATTATTCTTATCAGATCTTCTTCCTGGAGGAGTATTGGGGTTTGCAGCAAGAGTCGGTGCAGGAGTTGATCTCAAGAGTTGTGTAGCTGTGGTTGAGCTACCTGGGTGACGCGAGTTGCACGCTGTGCACACTATATGTGCTTTTAGAGCTTTTGAGTCTTTTCTTAGCTTTCAGTATGGTCCGGGAAACCTCAGGTTTTGAAAATACAACTTTCTTGGCTCTTTCTGCCCTGCACAAGCCCACCCTGTTGATCTCCAAGGCTGGGGTGTCCCAAGCTCTGAGCCCGGCTTGCTGGCAGTGTCCTGAGCTGGTTGAGGGGTTTCATTGCTCTCATTTCTCCTGTGCTATTTGTATTAGTTTTTATTGAACACCTCCTGAGGCAGGTGTGGCTGGAAAAGGGGAGGTGGGACTAGCCTCTTGGATACACAGGCTGGGATCTGCAGGGTGTAATTACCCGGCAGGAGTCTGGCCGCGTCGTCTGATGACTCTTCTTCATTTGAGACCTTTCCAGGCCACCTCCAAGTTTGTATTTTATGGGTTCCTTTTCTTGGCCATGTCCATTAATGCCAGGCAGTGCGTCTTTTGCAGCGAGGCTGCCTTGGTTGCACCCCTGCCCATCCCTTCTGTGATGTACACAGCTGTGGCCCTGAGCAGTCCTGCGGCAGACCAGCCAGGGCTGGAATGTGGTAAAGGTCAAAGGAAGCAGCTGAATCTCATAGCTGCCTTGTGCTGGACAAACAAATGAAGGTGATAAGGAACAGGTGAAACTAATGGCCAGGAGCCCCGTCCTTCTGTGGGTCAGGGTCCAGTGAACGAGATGCAGACACCGAGTCAAAGATGGAGCACCTCTTTTGGAGGAGAAGGGAGCAGCGAGGGCCTTCAGTGCCCGGGACACATCACGCTGTCCCGCTGGAGCCACCAAACAAGCCAGAAATCAGCCTGGATGGGAGATGCTGATCCCAGATGGACCCCACTTTGTACATATCCCAGAAATCTTGTTGGAGAGCTGTTTTCTGTGGCACATCCTAGCCCTTCTGGGATCCCCCTTTGCAGGAGGATATCTCTGCTTTCTGGGTAAGTGTCTCCAGTCCAGAGTCGACTGTGGCAGTTCCCACCATCCCCGAGTGCCTGCTGAATTTCCTGCTGACAGAGTTAGTCACTTCTGCACCTGGTTTGTCCTGTCTGGCAGAGTACGGTTGCTGTCTAAAAATATATCGTGCGGCTGGCTTACGGAAGAGGAGTGGGAGGGTTTGCACAGGACTTCTCTCTGAGCTCTGCACGGAGGAGCAGAACTTCTAAGTTCTGTCTAAATCTGTCTGTGCCCACTCCTTTGCCAGGTTTCCTCATGAAGTCTGTATTCCAGGGGAAACCGAGCCGTGGGAGAAATGGGGCGACATCTTTCAGCCCCTTTCATTTGATTGGCATGTGGCTTTTCTGCCAGGGCTGACGCCGTGACCAGAAACCTCCAATCTGGCCCTGGGGAGGCCCACGGTGACGGCGAGGGCTGAGCAAGGAGGAGCAAGAGGAAGTAACTGAACCTGTGACTAAGGCGGAGAGAATATCAAGGAAGGTTTATTTGGTCAATAATGTTTGTTGGAGTAGTTTCCTCGAGAAGGGCGAGAGAGTCAGACCGTGAGTCACTTTGGGCTAGAGATTATTTGTCGGGGAATCATGGAGAAGGTGAGAGCAGGACGTGCTTTCAGATCCTCTGCCTTATATCTGCTGTTGGGAGGGAAACGTGCAGCAGCCGTTAGCTAACGGAGATTAAAATTGTCGTCATCTTTTGACTTGGGATTTAGCTATCATCTTTTGAGCCTGTCTTGCTTTTGATTCCATCTGGTTTCTGCCTAGCGTAGAGGATAGTGACCAGCAGAGAAGGTTTCTCGCCGCCGGGCAGGAGTGGTGGCAGCGAAAGGGATGTGCAGCAGAGGAAGTGGAGGCTGAGCCGCGCTTTTGGGCACAAGACAAGTCTGGTACTAAGGTCAAATGAGTGCTTTTCGTGCTGAGTGTGGGAACATCCAGCCTCTTACTCAGAGGTCAGGACATGGGACTTCGTCGAAATCACGACCTGATTCAGCATTCCCATAGTGCCTGGGGGATGCTTCAGATCCTTTGCCTCATATTGAGAAGAAAGCTTGCAGGAATCACTGTTGCTTACCCCGGCTGCGACACGCGACAGCTCTTCAAAGCAGCTTCACGCAAGTGTCCGAGCTGGCTGGGGAATACGATGCTGTACGTAAGGATGAGGATGGGAGAGGACGAGATCTGGAATACAAAACAGAGGGCAGGGAGGGAAACCTCTTTGGATCCTGTCTCATGTCTGCCTCTAATCACCAGGTAACTTCTGGCCAGTAAGTGTCAGTGGCTGTTTATGCACCTTGTACAGGAGTAACAACAAAAATAGCCTCCCTTGGAGTCCCCCACTCCTTTAATTTCCCGTGGTGCTGTGGGTGTCACTGCCGTCTCAGCTTTGGAGCAAGAACAAACTGGCAAAGCTGTGCTCTAAACTCTCACAGGTTTAAGATCGTTCATCCTTTTTCCCCCCACCCCCCAAGAAGAGCAGAGAGGTTGTCTAATGAAAGATATCAGACGGTGAGTTTTCTTGCCTAACTTCCTCTGGTCGCGCTGCAGCCGCAGGAGCTGCGTGTGTGTTTCTATGTGCTGGAGGCGGAGGGGAGCCGTGTTTTCCTTCTGATTTAATCACGCTGATTAGTTGTTCCCATCTAAAGAGTTTTCTCTCTGCAAAGATACAACCTTTAGCTTGAAGAGGATGTTGAAATGCATCCGCCACGGAGCTGATTGTTGTGCAGTCTGGCCTTGTACAGCAGTATCTCCTGCTTGCAGCTCAGCCCCATTTTTTTCTGGCAGTTTGGTGGGATTTTGGGAATTTTGCAGAGAGATGAAGATACCCTCAGCCGAAGGGTACGCTATTTGAAAATAGGGTTTTCTTTAGGGTAGGAAATCTGATTTCATTGTGCGGTTTTGCTGCTGCTGAAGTTAGACTTCTCATGCCAGAAGTGTGTGATCCCTCTTTGAGGGAAGAAATGCCATCTGGTCGAATTCAGCCTGCCAGGGGAGTGTGTTATTAAGGCCGAGATTTAACAGCTTGTGCCCAAAAATTGTCACTCGGAACACATAGAGACGCCGTCTTCCTCACTGACCCCCAGAAGCCTGGGAAAGCTGCTGCTGTGTGAACAGATATATCATTTAAACCCCTGAGGGTGTTTTCTTGCCACAGGCAAGAGAATCAATTACTTTTCTTTCCGTTAACAGCAGCAATGCATCGGAAGTCCTGGGAAGGCTTGGTGCTGCAAGCAGCCCCTCAGTGGGAGAAGGGAGATGCTTGCGAGATTTGTGGCCTGTTTCTTCTCTTTACCTGGTTTGGGGGTATTTTCTTGCGTGATTTGGAAGTCGATGGGAGCCAGATGGCTGTTGCGAAGATGGTGCATCAAACTGCAGGCAATCTTGACTTTGATTGAAGAGTTTCTTGATTTAGGCTGTCTGTATGTATTTAAGCTTTATTTTGTGTTCTGTTTTGAAGTTTCCTTGGGGTTTGAAACTTCTGTTTTGAAGTTTCCTTGGGTTATGTTTTCAAGTTCTTTCCTGTACGATGGTGGAAGCTGAATGGGAATCGGAGCATCCCCCTTGGGATTGTCCTCTGTGGCCCTGCTAGGTCGTTTCTTTCTTCTGGCGGCAGCTGGATGTTGGTGATACAAACAACCTGGCACCTTTCTGCCCAGCCTTGGGTATAAATCTCACAAATGAACGAAGGCTTCATTCCCCATGCTGTAGCAGAGAGCTGTCAAATGATAAACTCGGATTATTCTGAGAGCAGATGGTGCAAAAACTGTTAGGTTGCTTTGGTCTTAGTGACCTTCTAGAAGGTGTTTGCAGAGGATTAAACTTACAGAGTCCTTTACAAAAATGTAGGGTAAGGTGCCTGTCGCATCTCTTTCTTTTGTACAGGGCCTCAGGCGAATACCAGAGGGAGGAGAGGCTTTGGTGAGGTGTGGAGGGTTGGAGGAGAGGACAGAGATTGGGTGAAGAAAAGGGCAAAAGGCGCCAGGGAGTGATGCAAGTGGGAGCTGGGCTTTCCTGCAAAGCGGGGCTTGGGAAAGATAAGATCGACAGGATCCCCTTTGCTGGTTGTTTTTCCCAGCTTTTAGGGGCTTGTGACGTTTGCATCAAATTCGCCTGAGCCATTAGTGTGTGTTTGTGCCAGCCCCGGGCTGAGAGGATGGGCAGCATCTGACCCGGCATCATGTTTGCGGGGACGAAATGCATGTGAATGCGATTTGTGTTGGTCAGCACTTTGTGTTGTGGCATCCTTGCTGTCACCCGGAGCCCCGTGCTGCTGCCCAGGAAGCTGCCAGATGCTGGGTAAGGCTCAGGAAAGGGGAAAACGAGGTGCTGGTGACCGGAAAAGTGAAGCATCCTCATGGTTTGGGCAGTTTGCAGCAGGCAGAGTGCCTGCCCTAGTTGAGGGAGGCAGGAGAAGAAAGGAGAAGATGCAGGCTGCTCTCCCGGCGTGTGTTAGCCAGCTCTGGGGAGGGGAGGAAGTGCTGGGGTAGCGATTGCAGATCCGGGCCCCTGAAATCTGCCTGTACCGAGGATGCTCTGGGCTGCGTGGCATCCTCTGAAAACATCTGGGTCTGCAGCTTTTCAGACCCCAGGCTGGAGGCTCAGGTATGCGAGCAGGGCAAGGATGGAGGGTGGGTAAGCCAAAGGTGCGAGAGAGTGAAACCCTGGGGCATCAGAGACCTTCCTCTTCATCACCCAGCCCAGCGTGGGGCGGTGATGTCGAGGACGACGACACACTACAAGTGTCATTCCTCCTTCCTGGGCGACCTTCATTAGTCTTGTCCTGAAAGTCTGGCTGTCGTGGGCTGCGGGGATGTCTCATGTGTTCATCTTAGTTTTTTGCTTTAGTTCTTTTAATCGGTGTTTGCGCAGAGCGGGAAACGCCAGGCAGAGCTACAAGAGTGCTGTGCTGGCCCAGAGGATGTGCAGAGAGTTGTGCGAATGTAAAGGGAGGAAGTAGCTTGGTGTTATTCTTTTACAGGAATGCTATTTATAGCGTACTGTGCCCCATGAGCTGCGGGTGACACCCCTGCCACATAGCGAGCCCTTGGCAGGGGTGAATTTTTGTCTGCAGTTTCACCTGCCGGCAGGCAGAGATCTTGGAGCTTGTGGGCTTGTGACCTGCCACGGTCACAGGGTTTGTGCGGACTCACCGCTGAGTTTTACTTGAGCTGATCACCCTCTGTTAGGTCCAAAAAGGAATTAGGTGTGTGCGGAAAAACAAAGCGAAAGCCTTCAGGGTTTGTCCTGTGGAGCCGACGCTGCTTGGTGCTGTCGGTGATGGGGAGTTGCCATGGACAGGTAGCTCTGCTCTAGAGTGCTTCGTGGTGGGGCCTCTTCAAACCAGGCTTTGGGAACGGCCTTTCCACCATCCTGCCCTCTCTCCCCTCCTAGGACATGAACAACCTGGAGGAAGGGGTGGAGTTCCTCCCTGCCATGAACTCCAAGAAGATGGAGAAGCGCGGCCCAAAGCGGCAGGTGGTCGTCACCGTCGTGATCGTTGTTTTCCTGCTCATCTCCCTCGTCACCGGCCTCCTGGTTTGGCACTTCAAATGTGAGTATGATGTCTGATGGGTGGTGGCGTGTAGGGCGATACCCTGGGAGCACATCCACCTGGAAAAGCTTTGTTATCCTGTGTTGCTCACCTGTGCCCTTTCTAGCTCTGGGAAGGCTCCAGGAATTTGGGGGGACACCATTTCCCCCCCCCTGCCCTAATTCCTGTCACTGAGGACCTGCTGTGCCATGGTCCCTGCCCTGACTGCCCTTTCTGGTGCTGAACTGTTGCCTTCCAGACAGGAACGCACCCGTCCAGAAGATTTTCAATGGCCACTTGCGGGTTCTGAACTGGGACTTCATTGACGCTTATGAGAACTCCAGCTCAACGGACTTCATCATGCTGGCCAAGAAGGTGAAGAGCACGGTAAGAGGTTTCTTGCACCCCTCCTCCTGCAAGCAGGACTTTTTCCTCTTGTCCCGTGGCCACGGGCATCTTGCGTGTTAGACTGCTTGGAGCTTTCTGGCTCCTCTCAGCTCTTCCCACTCGCCGTGACACGCTGGGCTGCGTGCAGGGAGCCTGCCTTTAAACTGGCATCATGACTCCATCCCAGTACCACGGCATCTCCCTGCCTCTGCCACCTAGCGTGTGACGCAGGAGGCTGCCTGGGCAAATCCCGGGGCTGGTGGATGAGTCAGGGCTGGGAGACGAGGCAGGAGCTTGTTTGCCCTTTGTGCTGAAGCCGTGGCTGGCTGGTCTTCCCTTTCCCCTCAGACTTGGGTATTCGTTGTGTTCCCCGTCAAAAAATCAGAGCAGGCTGTGGTGTGCGGGTCTGGGCATTTCTGGGACTGTCAGCTCTCCCTCTTCCTCTCTTTGCAGATTCCTGCAGCCAGGGATGCTGGGTACGTGCCCTGATTTTCCAGAGCAGGCTTGAAGCTCTGTCTGTCTTTAGCCTTTCCCTCCTCCTCACTTCTAGAGGCGCTGAACACCCTTCTTTAAACCTTTCAGGTGGAGGAGATCTACAGGAATCATGCAGATATTGGCCCTTACCACAAAGAGACAGTGATAACTGCGTTCAGGTCAGTGTTAGGTGCCGTCTGAGCCCTGTCTGGGGGTGGAGGAGGGCGATGCTGGGGTGTCACACAGTCGTGGACCCTCATTCCTGGGCTGCTGGGGATGGAGACACCTCATTTGCCACCCTGAGTGACACAGTAATGGGTGGGCAGTGGAAAGTGACCTGAAAAGGCGTATTGTTTTCTGCCAGTCCTCATCACTGTGTGCTGAGGGAGATGTCTTGGGAAAACCCAGGTACGGTAGAGCGGAGCACTATGAACCGCACTGGGTGGTGCCTGGCGGCTCTGAAAGGGACTCCCCGGGCTGGCAGGGCCCGTTGCTGGGCACAGTTTGTTTAACTTGTCATTGAGACTCTCCCTTTCCCATGGCCGTCCTCCAAAAATGGCTTATCAAGTAGCTTGGACCCTTCCACTGACTGAGCCTTCCTGTGTCTGTCCTTGTTCTCACCCTATAATCGTCCTTCCCCTGCAGTGAAGGCAGTGTCATTGCCTACTACTGGTCAGAGTTTGTTGTCCCCAAGTACCGGGAGGAGAGCCTGGACAGGGCGATGGCAGACAAGCAGAGCCTGGTCCAGAGGTGGAACCCCCGCCTGCGAAACCCCACGCTGAAGGTGGAGTCGGTCGTCGCTTTCCGTGAGTGCTGGCTCTGCCGTCCCTGGGCCTCTGCATGGAACTGGGGGGGGACATTTCGCTGGAGGGGTAATCTGCCAGTCGCAGCCCTCCTTTGGGTGCCCTCGGCCATGGGGATCACTCTAAGGTTGAGTGTAAGGACCCGGCCTTCACGGCGCTGCCTTGATGGGCCATGCAGACCCGCTCCCCTTCGCTCGAACTCTCTGTGTTCTCCTCTGAGCCCATCTGGAGAGGGACAGGGATGAATCCTCTCCCTCCTGCAGGGGAAAAGCTTGGTCACCCGTCTCCCCAGAGCAGCCTCCCCCTGGCCAGCTCGGAGGGAGAGACCCCACAAGCAGAGCCAAACCAATGCAGGTCCCAGGGACCACTTCAGCTTTGCACCCAGGGACTTTCCACAGCCCAAAGGATGACAACACCTCTGTTTTCTCCTGCAGCTGCCGACCCCAGCATAGCTTACTCCGCTCGGGACAGTAAGTACAGTTCTTCTTCAGTCTCATAACAACCTCCCTGCATCCCCAGACCTCTTTGGGGTGGCGATTTCCCTTGCGAGGTGGGAAAGGGCCTGAAGAGAGGTGCTCTGTGTGCAAAGCAGGACCTCCATGTCCTGCTTAGAGCTGGTTTGGGGTCACCAAGACCGTGGCACACGCCTTGGCATTATCTAGCAGCAGTGGGTGGCCCTGGCTGTCCTTCCCCAGTGCCTCACTTGGAGTTTGATAATCAAGGGTGCTCCCTGCAAGAGGCTCTGCCCAGGGACAGCCTGCAGACAGGCGAAGAATTACAAATGCCGCACTCTGCATCTCTGGGAAAAGGCAGGGCAGAACCTTCTCATTTGCTTCGTTAACTCTTCCCTGCTCTCCTGGGCAGAGAGCTGCATGTTTGCCCTCCACGCCAAGGAAGGGGAGATCACCAGTTTCACCACGCCAGGCTTCCCCAACAGCCCCTACCCCAACAACGCGCTCTGCTACTGGACACTGAGAGCGGACGCCAACTCCATCATCAGCCTGACCTTCAAGACTCTGGAGCTGGAGCAGTGCACAGACGATGGGGACTACATCAAGGTGTACAACTCTCTGAGCCCCGTGGAGCCCCACGCTTTGGTCAGGTGAGTGTCCCCATTAGGGCACCGAGTCCTGGCATGAGGTGGCAGGGTGACACTGAGAAGTCCTGCTGGTAACTGAGCTCCTGTCCCTGCTCAGAGGCGATCTGCGCTGCTTGAGGCTCTCTATGCAGTTGTCTCTAACGGTTTTTGTCCTTTACTTCCTAGGCTCTGTGGGAATTACGCCCCGTCCTACAACCTGACCTTCCTCTCCTCCCAGAACGTCATGCTCGTCACGTTGGTTACCAACAAGGAGGGGAGATTCCCTGGCTTTAAGGCTGAGTTCTTCCAGCTCCCGAAGATGAAAGGTGAGCTGAGGCCTTGGCCCAGTGTCCCCCACCTCTCCCTGCCGCGGATGGCTGAAGAGGGAGGCACAGCTGTGGCTGTGGTCAGTCTGCCAGGGATATTTCCGGGGCCAGGAGACCTGGAAGGAGGTCACATCTTGGCTCTTGGAGCTTGCCTTGCCCACGGTGCTCTTGGCTGCTGTAATGATGTCCCTTGAGGAGGGCAAAATAAGAATTATGCTGGATTAGACATGCAGATTGATGTATGCAGGAAGCACCTAATTGATCTCCTGGGTTCTCTCCAAGCCTTGGAGCAGCGCTGCTGCCTCCAGAGATCGACTTAACCTTGTTAGAGACTGTTGCGTCTGCCTCCCTTCCTGCCTCGGGCGATAGCCAGCTAAGGCTTGGGAAAACCACGTCTCTCTGCGTCTCTAGCCTGTTTTCGTCTTCTTGCTTATCTTCTAGTCTGCGGTGGGACTCTGAAAGGAGAGAGCGGCACCTTCACGACTCCCTACTACCCGGCACACTACCCGCCAGCCATGGACTGTGTCTGGAACATCGAGGTAAGACGGGCACCTCTCTTTGCCTTCATTAGTCGGGTCAAATTAACTTGGTTATGCAGGACACCGTGCAAGCGAGCTCAGGGCAGATGCTGCCTAGAGGCTTCGAGTCTGACACGACTGGAGGGAGGCTTTAGGTGCCAAAGGCAGGAGAGGCTGCGAGAGGCCTGAACTCCATGTGACACTTATCGTAGCCCCCAATAACTGTAGCTTTACACAAAAAGCACTAGAGCATGTGGGCTTTGGGACAGGCCTGTCACTCGCTGGCAAAACTGGTGGTGGGGGACGCCTTCTGCCCTGGGAGAGCAGGCACTGGTGACAGAGGTCTGGCTTCAGCCCCTCTCTGTGTGATCTGGGAGGCTGGGGTGAGCGAGCCAAGCCACTGGCTAAATGACAGTGTGAGCCAGAGCGGCTTTTCAGAAAGGGGTTTCTTTTTCTGATGGACTTCTTTCCTTTTTCGGTTATCTTCCGTCCTCCCCCAAACCCTTTTCCCGTGAAATTTATTCCGTTTTCTGTGCTCCGGAAAATGACGTGCCGCCGACTCTGCTTCCTTTTGCAGGTTCCCCCTAAAAAGAACGTGAAGGTGCGTTTCAACATGTTCTTTGTGTTGGAGCCCGGCATCCCAGTCAGCTCCTGCACCAAGGACTATGTGCAGATCAACAGCACGAGGTGGGTGTCAGGCTTTGCCTTTTCGAGCCTTTAGTTATGTGGCACCTCGTGCTGGCCTTAAACTCGCTGCGGGAACAAATGTGCTGCTGCTTTTTGGGACGTGATGAGGCAGGAGGGTGCGTGGGTCTGACGTGCTCCCATAGCTCGATGGCCCGTGGTGAGAGGGGAGCAGCACGCTTGCTTTTGGGGATTAAACCTGGGGTTTGTTGCCTGCTGCAGCTGAATGCCCGCCACAAAACGCTGCGGCACATCACGTCGCATGCCTCGCGAGCAGAAAGGCAGAAACATCTGGCGTGGTTTTGCTCGAATGAGCAAATCTCCATTGTTAGGGTAATTGCGTTGCGTTCTGTGATGCGTTTACTGTTACATTCGCTGCGTGCTATTGCACAACCTAATGTGAGCTGGGCCAAAAAGACAACCTGGTGCTGCGCAGGGGCAGCGAGCGGTGGTGTTTCACAGCATTGCGGGCAAAGGAGCTCACCCTTCCTCGGAGAGAGAGGGTTTCCAAGTCAGCACCTGCATCTGTGTGTGTCAGAGGCATCGCTGTGTCCGGCAGGGATTCGCAGGAACTCGCTCCCAGTCGTTTCCAAGGCCACAACTTGGTGTTTGCACCTTCTGCCAACGGCAGAAAAATTCAGCTCCTCTGTGCAGACCTCGAGGCCCAGCAGATTGTGCTGGAATCAGACCTGCGCTCTGTTCTCCTGCCCCTTCGCTCCCAGGGTGTGCGAGGCGACCCTTCGTGCTGATGGGGAGATCAGGGACGGAAAAGGGTTTGCCCGATGCTGACCTACGTCTTTGACCCATCGTCTTTGCTCTCTCTGCCCGCAGGTACTGCGGGGAGCGTTCCCAGTTTGTGGTGGCCAGTACTACCAACAAAATAGAGGTCCAGTTCCACTCAGACCAGTCCCACACGGACACTGGCTTCTCTGCCGAGTACCTGTCCTACGACTCCAGCGATCGTGAGTTGAAACCCTAAGGCTGTGGGGGGAACTGATTTGCCCTGATTTGTCTGGAGGCTCTCCCTCCTCTGCACTTACGCTGCCATGTACATTGGGAAGCGTGCTTTTTTGGGGGACAGAAGCATGTTTTATTTTCCTGCAAACCTCCTCCTGTTCCTGCTCTGCTGCGAGGAAAAGGTGTCTTTAACACTGGATGCTGTAAGCAGGCTCAGGGAGTGTTGTGTGCCTTGGGGAAGGGACACAGAGGGGACGGCTGGAAGGTTTACACATTATTTTATCCCTTTCTTCCCTCTCAGCCTGCCCTGGCAAGTTTGCCTGCAACACCGGCCGCTGCATTGACCGAAGCATGCGCTGCGACGGGTGGCTGGACTGCGTCGACGGCAGCGACGAGAGATCCTGCAGTAAGTCTGTCCTTTGTCTGGTTTTGGCGTGTGACAGGGAGGGCCACGTTGCCCTGGGGTGGCAGCAGGTATTTCCGCTGGGCTTGTCCTGGGTAACATGCCGTAGTGCTGAGGCTTTGCAGCTCAGCTGCCCGTCTCTCTGCTCGCTGGAGTGAGAGGCACCCAGTGTGGGAATCAATTTAGGACCCTTCCCCAGCACATAGGAGCTGTGGGTTCCTGCTAATCCAGCCCTCTCCCAGTGGGATCTCTCTCCCTTTCCAGTCCCTCCCAGCTGGGAATGTGTTTTTCGATTTAATCCTCTAGGCTGGTGTGGCTTTGGCTGAGCCAGGGCAGGTGTAAAGGGGTGTATTTTGTTACCGAACCGGGCAGGTATTGCAGAGCCCATCCTGTGAGACACCCAAAGAGTTGTTTCTTTGTGCAACGAGTTTTCCTCTTGGATTAGCAGAGCTATCCCCTAGATAATGTTATTGTCCAGCTAATTAGAGAGGACGGGATCCCCTGGTTTGGGGTCTCGTTCGCAGGCAAGGGGCTGTTTTCTGAGGCAGAGCGTGCTGCTGGCCTGGCTGCCCACACCACCATCGGGGTTTGTCGGTGCTTTCCCACCAGTTGTGGCGATTGCTTTGATTAAATCATTGCCTCTGTCTGTCCTGCTGCTGTAACGTCTCCTTCAGCCTTAACTGCCTGAGACACTGCAGCCCTCCAAGTAGTTTTGTTCTTCAGAGATGTGGAAATACTGGGGTTTAGCCCAAATGTGTTATGTATTTATGTATTTATGTATTTATGTATGTGTGCACAGACCCAGTCTGTCGTGCTGTTTTCTATGTGCTCTCCCCCTGGCTGGGAGGGCTGCCCCACTTTTCCCGTGATGCTGCGGTGGGTGCGGTGGCAGACGGGTGGCTGGTGACGACTCTACCGGTGCCTTTGCGGGTCTCTCCCCCTGAATTTCTCGCTCTCCCTTTTTATAGCCTGTACCGACCAGCAGTTCAAGTGCCAGAACGGCTGGTGCAAGCCCAAGTTCTGGGTCTGTGACAACGTGAACGACTGCGGTGACAACAGTGACGAGCTGCAGTGCAGTAAGTAACTCATGCCGAGGGCTTGGCGAGGCGACGGAGGAGGGCGAGTGCCGTGCTAGAAAACGAGCAGGCAAGAAACCCAAAATGCCAGCCGGCTGCAGAGGAGAAAAACAAGACTAAGCAGAGAAAGAAAGGGAAAGAAAGGGCTGCATAAATCAGTGGTGGTGTGCAGGTTGGAGAGGAAAAGACCCGGGACCAGGACATAGGTGTTTGTATGTTGTAGCTGCAGAGGCTTTACTTGTCTTAGGGGGAGGGAGATGGACACAGCGGGGTGTCGGAGGTGTGTGGGCTTCGTGCCCTGCCATCCCTCAGGGGCTGCTCTTTCCCCAGGTTGTGCAGCTGACAGCTTCAAGTGCAGCAGCGGGAAGTGCATCCCTGATGTGCAGAAGTGTGACGGCAAGGACGACTGCGGGGACGGGAGCGACGAGGGCAGCTGCAGCAAGGGTGAGGATGGGAACTCCCTTGTTATGCATTTCCTCGTGGCCAGGCATTCTTTTTCAGGGGGTGGCAATGTCCTGGGGACGGGCAGAAGAGGTGAGGGGCTCCTGGGTGGTGCAGCTTTCCCAGAGCTGGGGCTGACCCTTCTCCCCTCGTCCTGCCTGCAGTGGTCCAGGCAACGGTCCCCTGCAAGGAATACACGTACAAATGCCGCAGCGGGCGCTGCATCAGCAAGCAGAACCCGGAGTGCGACGGGGAGCAGGACTGCGACGACAATTCTGACGAGGACAACTGCAGTGAGTACCCTGGGGAAAGGGGGGAGGCGGGTTTTTGGGCTGGGCCCCTTAGAGAAACACGTAAGTGTGGCGCAGGGAGCCCCTGGGTTTTTCTGTGCGACAGCTTGGTCTGAAAATAGCCAAGCCATGTTCCTCAGCGGTGTGCGGAGTGTCTGTGTTGCTCAAGAGGGCTTACACTGATAATACAGGGGTTTGTCTGCACGTTTATGGACTTGGCCAGTAAATATTTTGGCAAATTTAGCATTTTTGCTCCCGAGCTGATGCCATCGGCCATCTCTGATGTGAGTAACGGGGCACTTGTGCTGTAGCAGATATCCCAGAGGGATGAAGGGGAGCGGGAGTAACCGAGTGCCCCTTTTCCTTCCCCGCCCCAGACTGCGGGATCCGCTCCTACACCAGGATGTCGCGGATCGTCGGCGGGCAGAACTCGGAGTCAGGAGAGTGGCCGTGGCAGGTCAGCCTCCACGTCAAGGGCCAGGGCCACATCTGCGGGGCCTCGCTGGTCTCCGAGAGCTGGCTGGTGTCCGCCGCGCATTGCTTCCTGCAGCTGCAGGGCATCAGGTAGGTGGCCACCACGCTTCTATTTTCAGGCATTGTTCTGAGTAAGAAAAAACCCACAGTTCTTACACAAATTTCTCAAGGAAACTGTTTAAGATAGCATCCTACAATGTCTGTGTTTCCCGACTCGTGCAGGTACTCGGAACCCAGCCTGTGGACAGCCTACCTGGGCCTGACCGACCAAGGCAACCGCAACGGCCCCAACGTGCAAACACGGAAGATCAAGCGCATCATCTCCCACCCCTACTTCAACGACTACACCTACGACTACGACATCGCCGTGCTGGAGCTGCAGAGCCCCGTCACCTTCTCCTCCGTCGTCCAGCCCATCTGCCTGCCCGACGCCAGCCACAACTTCCCCGTGGGCAAGGACCTGTGGGTGACGGGCTGGGGAGCCACCGTGGAAGGAGGTGAGGTTGTGAATTTGGGGTCGTGCTGATGTATTTTCATGTGGCTTTAGGGAAAAGGGGCGCTGGCTGCATATGATTTAAATGGATTTGCTTGCTTGGAGACTGGAATCAAGTGCAATTCCCTTGGGAGCGCACAAAGTTAGTGTCTTGGTCCTTCTGGAAAAAAAATGGTAGTAGGAAAAAGCGGATTGTTGCAACGGGGATTTACCGGGCAATTTGTTGGTTGTTCAGAGCCCGAACGAAGCGCACGGCAGGGGGAATTGCTGCTTAAAAATGCTATTTGCTTTGACTTACGCTGCCCCTTTCTCCTCGCAGGCAGCGGAGCCTCCATCTTGCAGAAAGCAGAGATCCGGCTCATCAACCAGACGGTCTGCAACCAGCTGCTGACGGACCAGCTGACGCCGCGCATGATGTGCGTGGGGATCCTGACGGGTGGCGTGGATGCTTGCCAGGTGGGGCAGCGCTCGGGTTTATCGCTGTGAGTAAGAGCCGTAGTTAGGGAACACAGGCCCTTTGCATTCCAGCACATGTGCTCACATTTCACACGCTACAAATCTATGTGGATCCTCTTGGATGTGGATGACGGACAGATTGGAACGGGCGTGAGCAGTGAATCCTGTCGATGCATGACTTTTAGTCTCAAAAAACATCTCAGCAGGTAGGAGAACAGCACAACCACACTCCACTGAGAGCCTCAGTTAGTTATCTCTGTGACTAACTTATTGCCATACTGAAATTGGTGGTTTTGATATACATACAGGTTTATTTTTGATTCAGAGAATGGGCAGGAAATTGTACAGACAGCTGACTTAATAAATCACAGTAATTAATTACTCTCTTTGCATTAATATGGTGTACTGGTCAGGTGCTTATGCTACTGCTTGTGTCTGCAGGGTGACTCCGGGGGGCCCCTGGTCAGCGTGGAGGCCAGCAGTCGGATGTTCCTGGCCGGCGTGGTGAGCTGGGGTGACGGCTGCGCGCAGAGAAACAAGCCTGGAGTCTACAGCCGCCTCACCAGCCTGCGGGACTGGATCAAAGAGCAGACAGGCCTTTAGGGACACGGACACCTCTTGTATACCGCCAGCTGGGACACTTGGAACTGTCACAGCCTCTACTGTGAACTTCAACCCTCCCTCTACCTCGCCACAACCGCCCAGGACTCCATGTGGGCACTGAACAGCCCAAGCCATGGTTTAGCCATTTGCCTTCCCACACAGGGAAAGTCAGCACTGCTCAACGTGAAGGAGCAGTCATTCAAGACAGGTATAACAGCAAACTTAGAAAATATTAAAAAAAAAGAAACACTTTGTGTTTTAGAGGCAAACTTTATTGGACGGGTTCAAAAACAAGCTTTTAGAATATATTAATATATTCTATCTCCTTTGTTTTCAAACTGCCGTCCGCACCTCTTTGTCTGGTCTTCAGTTGTGGGGGGGCGGGGGGAGAAGTTCTTACCATGGTTTGGGGGGATCCCCTTCGGGACCCCTTCCTCACTGGTGTCCCACACCATGGTCTCCATCCTCTGGCTGATTTGGCTTCTGGTCGTGCCGAGTCCAGAAGTTTGGCTGTCACTCACCCCGAGGGAAACGGTGCACAGACGGTCGTCCGCCTTTGGGCCCCGGGCATCACCACAACGTGCCTTAACACTACGCTGGGGTTCAGCTGACGCAGCTCCGGCTGCTGGGAGTTGTGCTGCACTCAGCCACTTCCCCTTCCTCGCTGTGACGAGTGGCAGGGCAGCGCTGAACGTCTTCCTGCAGCGCAGCCCTGCAACAACAACACACCAGTCTTGGACCCTTCTTGTTTTGTAAAGAAAAATGCAACTCTGACTTGTGAATGTGCTGAGTTGATTTATTTTTTCTGCACACTCCCATTGAGTTTAGTTAGCCCCTTCCTTGCCTGTAAATAAATTGTTTTTTAAAACTCTATATGAAGTGGAGACGCTCTAATAAACTGGAATATTTTCTAATACTCTGCCTCTGTGGTTCTTGGTGAGCTTCTGTGCAAGGTTCCTGAGCCAGGAAGCCTGCACTGCAGATCCCCCATTTAAAAGTAAAACACTTTAATCCCGTACCCCTCTTTCCATGCTGTTCTGGGCATCCCTAAAACAGCCAGGCTCCAATGTTTTCAGAGTCCAGGGACTCTTAACAGTTCTTGAGGCTGCTTCCCACTTGGAAACCTGTAGGATTCACCCCCGCAGCCCAGCACTCACCCCCACGCTAGCATCAGACTGGCAGGGGCTGGAGCAGGCCAGCTTCTCTTCTGCTTTCTCTGCACCACTTCCCTCCAAGGGCAGGCAAACACACCCTGGGGGTGGGGGGGGAGAGGGGAGAGGGAACCACAACAGAAACACCCTCAAATAGTTTCCAGCATCCAAACAACGTCCAGCCTGGACACATGGCACAGCTGGTTTTGTGCCAGCTTCTTTCTGCTGGAGACAGGAGGACTTCGATGGCTTTGCACTCTCACCTTCGAGCTTCAGAGGCAGCGATGGCTGGCATATGGTCCGGGGCGCACCGGAAGCCAGGCTGCGAGGGCTTGCAGGAGGATGGTCAGTGCCTCAGGTCTCGCTACAGAGAAACAGAGTTCAGGAACATTTTTATATCCGTGCTTACACAATCCTAAAGCAACATAAAAAGCAGCGTTTACTGTGGTTTCTTGCTGGCCAGTGATCCCTGGCACGTGAGCGGACCCGGAGCAGCTGCCAGGGCTGAACTGGGCACCAGGGCATCCCCGCAGCTGCAGATCTCTGCTCCAGCGGCGTTCTCAGCACCACAATGGGGAGAGAAACACTTATTCTCCCTGAAACCATTTTCAAGATGGTCCAGTAAAGGGCACCTCTGCCTCAAAGCACCTCAGTGCTAGGAGCTGGCTGGCTGCAGTGAGTCTGCTCTCCAACCCAAGGACTGGGCACATCGAGGATGGGGGAAACACCTCTGGCTAAGCCACATCCTAGATAGCGCACATGCACAGCTGCCTGCAGGCCCCACACTGCTCATTGCTGCGTTTCTCCCCCAAATTCAGCCAGACTCTGCGTTCTGTTTTCCCTGGCAGAAGCAAGAAAGTTGCCATAGGCACAACTCACAGCTCTGGAGCTATCTGCTGCTTCTGTGTCTAAAGCCCCTGCTGCCAGGGGTTCTTCCCTCCCCCAGGTCCGGCAGCTTTTCTTACCTCTGTCCGGACCCTCACTCCTGTCTCATCACTGGGGTGGGCACAGACAAGCCCCGCGCATAGAAGAGCTGTCTGCTTCCCGCAGCACAGACCAGGCTTGATGGCATCACTAAAACAGAAATGGGGACAGAGAAAAGTCAGGCAAACCCCCGAAACTGCTGCTCCCCACCTCCCAAAACTGCTCCTGACAGGAGTAAGCTCAGCCCTTGTCACCAGTAAGAGACCAGAAATCCGTCCTGCAGGCCAGCATCGGAGCCGAGATCCACGCAGGGAGTCTCGCATGGAGAGGATAAGCAGCAGTTCGCAGCGCTGAGCGATCAAAGCAAAATGGAAACATCACTGGTTTTATTCCCAGTCCCAGTTTGCAGTTAGCTCCCCCAGACACATGCCCCACGGCACCTCTTTTCCTCCCCGAGAGCCCTATCGCCAGGCTGGCACGAAGCACACACTGAGAATCATCTGCCCTGAATTATCGGGGTGGGGGGGAATTTCTTAAAAGCCTTTTTGGCTCAGGCATCAAAATCATCCCTGCTTTTGCTGGTATTTTTTCTTTACACCCCCAAAAACACAGACATAACCGGGATCCGATTACCTGGGAAGACCGCACTGGCTTTGTGCTGAGCAAACCCATGATGAAGGGCTCCCTCCTCCCACCGCTGCAGCTCACAACATCACCCAACTAGAGGGATGACCGCGAGCCTTCTGTAGCATCACCCGATGCACGAGGGAGGTGAGCAGAGACAAAAACACCGCATTTGCTCTTGGCATCGCTTTGGATATGTGTTTACTGGGCCTGTATCTCAAGGGGAGCCTTGTTCGGACTGCAGTCTTGAGGGCTCCAGTTTGGGAAAGGGGATATGGAAGAAGCGGTTGGGAAAAGAGCCAAGAACATCAATGGACAGCTCAGCTCTGACTCCAGCGTCGCCTTTCCCTTGTCAGAGACAGGCCAGTGCCCTTAAATCCACCTCCAGGGTTTGATAACCTGGTCTGGAGAATTCCTCTTGCACAGAGAAAGGACTAAGTGCAATTCCTGCTAGAAGAGAGTGGGGAAAATGGCATTACAACAACCGCCCCACCTCAAAGCTCTGCAAGGACTCACCACTTCAAAGCTGTACGATACCTGCTTTGGATCCCTCCTTGCCCAGCTTTTGTGCTCACCATCTCCCGAGGACCGGTAGGTACCAACAAGGAGCTGCAACTCCCTCCCAGCTAAAGCGAGCTAATATTAGGGGGGGCCTAAAACCTGCTGGCTTGTACAGGAGCCAGGAGAGAAGCAATAAAGCAGCAGAGTGCTTTGCTTTGTTCTGGTAAACTGGAGATTATGGTGTTGAAGTGGGTCTCTCTTCCCGAGCCTTCCTCACCATCCAACACCTGCAAGGAAGGCAGCACTTACCTGTGTCCGAGTCCAAAGTCTAGTTCCTCCCCTTCACAGCTCCTCGTGCTCTTGGAAAAGAGCAACAAGAATGGGCACGGATAAAAATACTTTTACAACCAAGGCACAGATAAAAGCAGCAAGGGCTCTGACCCATTCTCTTCTGCTGAACAAGCCCTCTCTCTCATCTCACGTTTCTCCCTCCACGCTCTGGCTCCGTGGCAAGACGGACCTGACTTCTCCCCAAGACAGACCCCACTGTCCCCCAGCCTGAGACCACAGAAACCTTCCCCCCGCACACGTCCCTCCCTGCTGCTTCTGCTGGCTTATTGCAGCCTGTCAGAGCAAGAGGAGGAGGAGGAGCAGCAGCACCAAGAGCGGGATTTCAGACAAAACATGAAGTTAAAGATTAGCCCTACCTGGGGGAAGCTGGGAGACATGTGAGGGGCAGAGGGGAGGCTGTTAAAAGCCGGGATCCATCGAAAACCAACATGCCCTTTTGCTCTCGCACAGCCATTTCACAGGATGTTCCTCTCCTCTGTCCCCTCTGAAGGCAAACTCTTCCCTTCAGCACCCAGGCGATGACCAGTTAGTCTCCCAAGGGGCCACCACACAAGATCAGGACAGAAAACGCCTCCCCGTTGGAAAGGAGCCACCCCCAGAGAGTGTCAGGAGAACCAAGAGCCTCAACTAAGATCCGCAGAGCACCAGGTGAGAAAGGCCCACGAACTGACCCACCAAAGGTCTACTTTGCCCCGAGGCGATCAACGCAGCAGGGCTACTCGGAAACCTCATCTCCTGCTCCCACAGAAACCAGCCCTTCATTAAGGTTAAAAATAAATAAATAAATACGCAAGAATTAAAAAAAAAAAAAGCCTGGTCCCTGAGCTCCGACCCCACTAGATGTCTCTCTCGCCCAAGGCACAAGGGCTCCTGAAGCATCACCAGGAGGCAGCTCCAGGGAAGTGTGGAAGGGGCAGGTCTGGAGCCTGCAAACCCCAGACCCCTCTCCCGAAAGCCAGCGGGGAGGAAGCCAAGAGGAGAAAGAAGGACCGAGTGGGCAGGGAAGGGAAACAAGCGTAGGCAGCGCTGGATGGAGAACTGAGCCACGCAGCTCGAAGCAGCTGGCCTGGCCTGCTAGGTGCCCAAATGAGGTACTTGGGGGGGGCGGGGGGAAAGCAGCTCTGAATCAGCCTGGAAAGTCCCATCCCTCAGGTTAAAGATCCAAGTCCAAGAGTTCATAGAATAGTTTGGGTTGGAAAAGACCTTTAAAGGTCCTCTAGTCCAACCCCCCCTGCAGGGACATCTTTAACTAGACCAGGTTGCTCCAAGCCCCGTCCAACCTGGCCTTGAACACCCCCAGGGATGGGGCAGCCACAGCTTCTCTGGGCAACCTGGGCCAGGGGCTCACCACCCTCACAGCAAAGAATTTCTTCCTCAGATTTCATCTAAATCTTCCCTCCTCCAGTTTAAAACCATTCCCCCTCGTCCCATGGCTCCCCTCCCTGCTCCAGAGTCCCTCCCCAGCTTTCCTGGAGCCCCTTTAGGGACTGGCAGGGGCTCCAAGGTCTCCCCAGAGCCTTCTCTTCTCCAGGCTGAACCCCCCCAGCTCTCTCAGCCTGTCCTCACAGCAGAGGGGCTCCAGCCCTCCCAGCACCTCCGGGGCCCTCCTCTGGCCCTGCTCCAACAGCTCCGTGTCCTTCTGCTGTTGGTGGCAGCACTGCAGGGGGGTCTCCCCAGAGCAGAGTTCATCAGTTTGCTGACACCCAGCAGCCCACTTGATTTTTATTCTCCCCCCTCAGCAGTTCCCAAGCTATTCCTCCTCTGCCTCAGCACTCAGAGGCATCAGGGGTAACAGTCTTCTACTTGTTTCACATTAAAAGAAACCAGTTTTCAGACCCCAAATGCTGCATTTCATTTAGACGCAGTGCATTTCTCATACCATGGGATTTCAGCGACACAAACCCAACCCTAGTTTGTACTGGGAGCTAGCAGGGGCGAAACGCTGCTGAACTGGGGGTGGGAATTGTTAGCAGTCACACCGAGAAGTGGCAACACGAGGGGTCTGGATAATCCAGCAGCAGCTTGGAGGTGGAGCAGAGACAGACTTGGCCCCAGGCACACAAAATAGAAGCAGGTCTGACATTTGCGTCTCGTTGCACCGGTTGTCTTAGAAACTGTGAGAAAAGTAAAGAGATCGGGGAACCCAATGCAATCATCGGGGGCAACCTCTCACCCCAGGGAGCCAACACAAACAACGGGGTCAGGGAACAGGGAGCCGAGAGGGTTTCATGCTGCTGGGAGGTATCAGGATACCTATAGGGGCCGGGGGGGGAAGGAAAGGTTGCATCCCCTGGAAGTGAACCCAGGCAAGGCTGTCCGGAGGTCAGCACCCCGAGCGGCCGGTCCCAAATGGGAACGGGTGACTTAACAGGAGACAAACCACCAGGAAAAGCACGCCAGGTCTTTGGGAGGAATTACAGATGATGAATCAAAGGAAAACATCCCACACAATTGCTTGGAAAGCCTTCTCACCCAGCCTGGCTGGGGCAGCCCAGCTGCTCCCAGGGATGTGCACAGCAAGAGGACTAGGGCAGGGTCTGCCTCTGCACCCTGAGCTACATGGACCATCCTGCTCTGCAATCCTGCTCTCCTGGATGCTATTCCAGGCAATTTCATACCTACAGCTATCTTGGGTGCTTAAAAAGCCCTTTTGGGGGTCAAAGAGGATTTGACCCAGGGCACATGAAGCACTTTCTCCTACTCTTTTTCACCCAAAAGCTTTCAGTTTTCTCCAGACAAGGTATTAAGGCTCAGTCTTGCTCAGGGAGGCGCCAGCATAGATGCCCTGTGGGGCAGCACTGACACAGTGTCAGGCTGTACAGAAACGCTCTCCTTGTGCCCCCCACCACCATGCTGTGGCCACCATCGCTGGGCACAGCAGCTGCCCGCCAACCTGCAAGTCGCTTGATGGCCCATGGCACAGCGCCTGCCACCCTCCCGGCCCTGGGTCTCTCGCCAGCTCTCCTTCTGCTTGGCCGATCCCTTCTCCCCCATCTCCTCTCCTTCTGCTCGGCTGGCCCCAGGCGTCCACGCACACCATACTCCCTTACTCGCTCTCTTGTCTGGCCCTTCTACCAGCAGATCTCCTTGGTGTTCACAGAGACCAGCCCCACTACATCTATCTCGCCATACAGGGTCACCTCCTCCTGTACATCCATTACACCAGGTGTTGGCTCACTCCTGCAACAAAGCATGGCAAGGTTTAGGGGAGATCTCGCTTCCTTCTTGCCCAGCATGCACACAGCAAACCCAAGTAGAGCTGAAAGGGGGGTGTGGAAATCTCTACAGACATTTTAGGGCTTGTCTCATCTTGGAGACAACAGTCTTTTACACCAACACATGTGCCTGCCCACCAGTAAAGCATCAGTTCAGTGCTGTTATGCTGGCCTGTCCCCAGTACTTACGAGTGCTGAAGAAAGCAATTAGATAAAAAAAAGCAGCCGTGCAGCATCCGGCATCCCTCACAAACTAGCAGGCTCCTTCCTCCAAACCATTTTAGGGCTCACAAGCAAGAAAGCAGCAAGTTATCTTTGGCCTTCAAATCCCCACTTGTGTTACTGCTTCGCAATCACATCTGTGCCAGCGGGGAGAATCACTTCACATGCCACTGTCTGTCTGCTGAATAGTCTCCCACACGTATTCCCCAGCTTGCTGATGGGGAGATGAGCAGGGAAAAGAAGAAGAAAAAAAACAAACCACAATTAAATCCAGCACAGCAGCCAAGCTTCTAAGTGGATTGTCTCCATAACATCCTTCAACAACAATGATCTCAATCCACTAGGCAGACTTTCTACCTCACAGTTACTCAAACTCTTATCTTATCACGGCTGAAGGCTCACTGTAAGTGCCGAATGCCTCGGCCCCAGCTTGGTTTCTCTGCCCAGCGACTCCAGTCTAGACTATGCTGCTAAAGTGGGGCTCCGCAGCCTGGAAGGGCAGGTTCCCACCTCCCTCCCTAGGCCCTGATCCTGGATGCACTAGGTGAACCAGTTCCCATCTTGTGAGCATCACAGCATCACCCCGATAGCAAGGGGGAAAACACCTTTTCTCCCCTCCAGCCCTTGGGAACCATCAAGTGACACTATTTACAGACATGGCAGCTGCCGCCGAGCTCCTGGAAAGCACCTGATTGAACACACGCCAGCATCCCGGCTGTCTGGTGCAGTTGGCAGGCATCTCGGGAGAAACCCAGGGCTGAGAGAGCAACGTGGGGACCGAGGTGTGCGGGGTGGAGGGTCTGCCCAGGTCTGGGAGCACAGACTTCGACAGAAAGGCAGTAGGAAAGCTCTAGGGGCTTGGGTTCCTGGCAGCTGCCTCTCGACATGGAGCAGGCAGACAAGCCTCCTGCGCAACGAAGCAGAGCTTGCACCTAATCCAGCACTTTCCCTCCCAGGGCTCCCAGTGGGGGACAAGAATGACAGCAGCCTTTATAATTCAGGAGCACACTGTCACCCACAGGGAACATGAGGTGCTTCGGCTAAGCCAGCTCTTACCGTCACCTCATTTAAGTCCAGCTGTCACATGGTTCAGCTACTCTGAGACAGTGGCTTCTGCTTTCTCCAACAAGGTAGGAGTCTCTCACTACACACTAAGACCAAGAAGGTCCATTAAATGTCCATTTCTAAGCAGATGAAACTGGACAGAGTCCTCTGGTCTCGGGTCTATAACTAGCAGGGAGATTCTTGCACACAAAGAACATACGTTTTTTGCCCTACCTTGCTTAGCCCAAAGTACAATCCCTTCAGCAAGAAGAAAACGTCAGACCCTGATGTCTGTATTATCTAGAGATGAACCTGGAAAGGAAACAAAAGAGCAGCCTCTCAGTAAGGTGCAGGTGGCAGAACACAAACTTCAAGCCTTGAGGTTCCAGTTGGAGTTTCGGCAGTGGTCAGCATCGCACTGATGGAGCTTGTCTCTACTCAGCACCGAGTGTCTATTACGGCTAGCACAAAGACAAGGTATCCACACTATCTGAGTTAAAGCAGCTCTTAGAGCTGTTTAGAAGATTTCTTCATAGCACACCGGAGGCAGGTAATTGCCCATCTGAACTGCCAGGATAAAATCCACAACAGAGAGGGCGGCTGTTCCTCCAGAGCAACACAGCCAGCAGCTTCCGCTCAAGAGAAGCCACTATGGGATACGACAGTCTGAGGCTGCTGCTCAGTTCTTTCCTTACCATGAGCAAACAACCGCAGGCCTGGTAAATCCACCTTGGGACTCGTCATCTGGAATGAACCCTTTTGGTGGCACATGCTGGGAAATGCTATACCCAAGGCAGCCTTGCTCCTTCGAACAGCATCCTGGTCTAGAGTTCATTGGCACAGGTAAAAATCTTTCACATCTGCTGCACTTACAGTAAGAGGGATGACAGCTTCTTTACGAATACGCAGAGCTTCCAAAGAAGAACAGCATGGAGGGTTGCCTTGGAGACTGCAGTAAGCAATGTGCTGCCAGATGACTGGGTCTCATACCACAGCAGGCACTTGCCAGAAGGGTGATCTCAGCGGTGCGTGCTGCATTATCAAACATTCCTGGAGGAAAGACTGAATCCCTGCAAGGACTGGGTGAATCAGGCCGCGCGGAAGGTGGTTCTTTATGTTGCCATTAGTCATGTTCTTTGGCTTTGTGTCCCCCCCCCCAGCATGACCAGTCAGAGCAGAGAAACCTCTCTTCCCCACAAGAGCCAATTCCTCCCTTTGCACCCAAAGGTTAGCGGGACTGGTGTGTGGCACAGGGCTGTGAGGGGAGCGCAGACCCACTGATCACCCTCTAATTCCCCAGCAGAGGTAAAGCTATATCGGTCCCTATCCCTGGTCAAACCAGGGTAGAAAATGAGAGTTGAAGAAGCCACTGCTCAGTTTGGATAAACCATGAAACAGCTTCCCAACTGAGCCTCAGCAAAACCCAAAGCTTCCCATCACATGAATTATTACACTGCCACAGACCTCTTAATCACCACCAACTTTCAGCCCTGCCCTAAATATTTCTGGAATTATCTTAGTGGTGGACCCTTGGACTTGCTTCTAGTTTTCTCCCTTGCATGGCCATGCTTTAAACATTTATTTCCCCCTTCTTGTGCGGGCTCCCATTCGATAGTATATCCAAGGTCTGATCCCACTCATCTTTCACGGAAAATGGCTTTATCCCGTCACAACCGATCTATTTAACAGACGATATTTTAAGAATTACTTCAGCATTACAGTCAGGTTACTGGTTACACAGCACTGGCAGCACAGACAGGGTAAGCGAAGAAAGCAATCCATGGGAAAATCCTCAGCCTGTTAAGAAAAATCAAACTTCTGGACTAAGTTCTAGGCACAAGCCATCAGTTTGCCATCGAGTTCAACATTTCAGGGGTGATCTTTCCAGTTTCCACCAGTTGCAGGTATGCTTATACTCTGCAGAAAAAAAAACCAAACTCCTTCCACAAACCTGTAACTCCTATGAAGGACCACAACTTTCAGTACTCGTGCTACCTACGCTATCAGTGCTTGTCATCTTCAAGACAAGTGTGACCGTAGTGGCACCATAATATTCTCCTTTCAAAAGCCTTTTTATTCAGGACGTCCATCAAAGCGACGCAGAAAGAGTTAACCAATGCTCAAGGCATTTGACGAGCATTAACCCACTGTAGCTTTGTGCTGGCCACTCCTCCAGTGCGGGGCTGGAATCAAGGAGGGGAACACATCAGGTGGAGGATTAGGAAAACATCTCTCATGGTGAGAAATCTGCCAGGCTCCCAAGGGAAACGATGAAAACCCTGCTGCTTGAGTCACTTAAAACTGGACCCAGTACAGGAAAATCTAGTGTAGGGAACAAGCCTTCCCCCATAGGGGGAAAATGGAGAAGCTGGATGACCTCAGATCTTTCCCATCTCCAGTTTTTGTGGTTCCAGGAATTTGCAGAGGCAAGAGCTTACACAGCATAGAACAGGTAAGTTGGATGATTAACGGTCGCTACCAAACCTGCCAGAGTGAGTCAACCCGATCAACACGACTCACACAACAGCATTTGGGCCTGGACTGCCAGGACCACACTCAGCTTCTAACAAGCAAAAAAGAGTTCAGCATCCACAGGAAAACCCCCGGCCTACCCAACAGCCAGGACAACAGGAGACAGTGAATTTACAACAGCCACCTTGGTGGCTTTTAATCTTGATTGGTCAAGTGTCCAAGCTCAAACACAAGAGACAGAAGTTATCTGACAAGGAATTTACACTTCGCACAGAGAAAGCATGATGTTTATGTGTTTTCAGACAAATTCTTCCAGTTACTTACTAAGTTTGAGGCCTCAGAAAAACTAAGAGTCAAGGAAACAGCCCCAGTTAACACTGAACAGCATAGTGCTGGTTTTGTTGTTTAAGAACCACATGCTTCAAAAACCAGACTTACCTATTACTAATGGGCGTGAGGAAGAAAAGCTAGGAAAAGCTCATTCCTTGATTAACATCGGCCTCTCATGCTTTCTTTTGGAGACAACGGCTGCTAACGCCCGGAAGATACCGGACTAGACAGATCATTAGTTTCCTCGCAAATCCCAGCAAGCGCAAGATAACCTGAACACACGTTCATCCATCAGAGACCTGCACTGCCCGCTGCATTCCCCAATACACGAGCAGATAAACCCACAAAGAGAAATCAAGCCTCTGAGCCTGCCTGCATCTCTGGAAGGCAGCAATCGCCCATGCAAGGATGCTTGCCCCTGACAGAGACTTGGCAGAGCAGCCAGAAGGTCTATTACTATTGTCATTCTAGCAGAGAGCCAGCTTGCCTGTTAAAACAGGGTATTTGCAGGGTGATGAATTCAGATTTCAAGATAATTTATAGCCTTAGTAAATAAACAGGCTTACGGCTGTTTAAACACTGTTTAAACAGTCATATACAATAGCCCCGGGCAAGCACACTGAAGAACAGAAGTCTCTGGGAAGAGACAGCAGAGGAAAGCAAGGGAAACTCAAAACACTTCCCACCAGAAATTAAGTTCTTCCCCCTCTCCAAAACAACACCTCACCCCACTCCCCAGTTCCCATGCACCCTTCTACCCACAGCTCTGTGCCAGAAATCCAAGACATCTTTAATATGACAGGGTATCACATCACCTTTCACCACTGTCTTTTACACTGCTCGATCCAACTTGCTGGACACGAGTTCACACCAACTCACCCCACCTATTTGGGCAACTGTATACAGTAAACATTGTAGTTATAACTTTTGCTGTTGTCAAGCTTGTGTACTTTTCTGTGTGTTTGAGTTTGGTTTTTTTTTTTTTTTTTACATTCTTTTCAAGTGGGCTTCATAGGACTGGAAAGCCTGCAGACTGGTTTAGACACCAAGTTGAGACACCTTTGAGGCCAAGGTCGTGAGGATCCACTTCGTTTCTGTTCTGTTGCCAGAAGTGTTTTAGAAGGGCTGCACATTGCACAGCACAATCCCAGCCACAGTCATCAGGGCTGGGGCAGAGGTAGGGAAGGAGCAGAGATGTCCTTTGCTTCATTTTTGAAGCACTCCTGCAGGTAAGTTGCAATAACCTGCTATTCAGAGAACAAGAGAAATTATTAAGGACTGTAGGCACCAACCTGGGAGAAAGCAGCTAAAAAAGTGCAAGTAAGGAAACAGCCAGCCTACACATACTGAAACACGCTAATCCTCTGGACAGTGGAATTATTCTGGACAATGCAAGGGAGTGGATATTCCCTAGCAGTCATGGGACAAGAGGAAAAGGAAAGTTTCAGCTGCCTACCAACGACTGCTCCCAGGAGGAAGGTTCAGATGAATCTCTTCTTCCAGGGAAGGGACAGAACGTTCTCCCCGCAACCAGCTTATCACCCCACTGCGGCACGCGGGGGAATATAGGAACAGCCCTGCCATGGCCAAGAGTACGGAGAAGATGAACTCATTCCCTCCCCCCGTGTGTTTGTTCCTATAGATCAAGCCACTCGGAATATTTATCCCATGTTTCGATTGTGCCTATGGCCCTGAAGAGAGTACAAACAAGGAAAGGTAAATTGCTAGCCAAGAGTGGCAGGGTCTCTGTCCCCACACAGCGGCTGGGATGGGTTCAGCAAGACTCCCACCCCAAGCAAAGCTGGTCAGACCAGGAGCAGTATGTCCTGGCATTTACTGCCAGGCTTGCTGGCACCTAGGCCAGGGACACGGTCAGAGCAGCAAGGAGAGCTGAGCAAGCTGGAAAGCTGTTTCAACCATACCTTACACCACAACTGACAGAAAGCATGAGTTATAGACAACAGGAGCCAGGGATGAAGGAGAAGACAGTCTTGTCCGTACAGGATCTGAATAGCCTCTCTTGGACAAGAGACAGCTTCCATGCCAGTTGCCAAATTGTCAAATAGCCTCAGACAATCCTCTCAGCCCCTCTGTTTCCTTCTCCAAGACAAGACAATACTTCAGAACCACCTTTGTAACAAGAGAAGACATTACTATTACAGCAGATGACCTCATACAGACATGCTTCACCCCAGCAAATATGTTTCACAGAAATGACGTTTCCTCACCCGAGGAAACAGTGCAGGGCTGGCAATAGCTCCCAGGAGCCTCAAGCTTTGATGCCTCCGATGACTGCATTTCACCCAAAGTGAACACAGCTCACCCTGTGACGGCTGCCAGGGCTGCCCATCCCTCCCACACCCAGAGGAGAGGGTTCATGGATGGGTGGAAGAAAAGCTGAGCACACGTCCTGGTCCTGGCCCAGAGGGCTGGCATCAGAGTTCATACATTTGGATTTGGAGCTGAATTGCCACAAAACCCAGAGAAGCTCAAGATACAGCCTGTGTCACGTCTATACATGTGCTGTGCCTGAGCCAACTGGAAGTCCTGTGGCTGCGTTAACTCAGTGCCAAATCAGCACTAAAGGATCCCACCTCTCAACTGAGTTCACCGCTGCTACAGGGTGTCAGTTCAGACCTGGTTCACGTCCAAACGTCTCTGAACGCAGGCAAAACGAACACGCATCTACCTGCAAAATACCATACAGAGGCACCCAGAAAGAAAAAGGCCACGTTCAGAATGAAATCAGGCTCTCCAGGGTCACCATCTCACTCTCCCAAAGGTTAATTCTCCGATATCCTGGAGCGCCCTGCCCAGAGCATGACACGCCATGGTAGCAAGTCACCTAAAGTGATAGGACACACAAGAAAGATAAACTCAGGTTGGCCAAGGTTTCATTTCACATCTGACCCAGATCAACATCAGAACAGCTAGTGTGCCTAACACCAGGCTAGGCACTAGTTGGTGACACATGAAACACCAGAGACACCTCTAACTGATCGACTGTCTCTTCTTTCTCAGAAACTTAGAGAGAGGTTTAGGATATTCCCCAAACCTTCCCACCAGCTCTAGTTTCTGCTCACAGGCGTGGGTGTTACTGAGAATCACTGCTGCTGGGAAGAATCGTTCAGCAAACACAGTTTGAACAGGAGCCATATAGAAGAGGTTTGTATTTCCTGAATGGAAACGAAACCCCTTTATATAGGCTGGATTGGAGATTCAATGGCCAAACTGTTCCCTTCAGACCTTATTTTCTTTGGACCTTGAGTATACCCCACATGAGACATCTGGCACAGAACTCACAGGATACAGTTTGCTTTGGCACTGGCCGGCTTTTGGAGCTCACAGTGTTTAAATAGGATTTTATGAATTGAACAGTCTCACTCTCTTCTGTAATGCTTCAAATTAAGGTTTCCACATATGCCTTTAATAGAGATTCACTAAGACACTTATTGCATGTTAAATAAACATCACTCAGTGAAATAGAACACCCTCATTGAGGATTAACAAACATACAATTCAGTTAGGCTGCTGCAGCTGTTAAACCTCAAATACAACTTCAATGTCATAATCAGTCATTTTATTAAGATAATAATTGCCCTATTAATGCTAATTAAATGACTTATGCCTTTACACTCCTGTGACGCTGTTCACCGATAACCCCTCACGCAGACGCAGCAGGCAATTCCCTCTCCATCTCCAGAGAGGCCTGGGATAGTTAACAGGACTGCCGGGAGCTGCTCACTGTCCACTACTCCAAATAAGCCTCCGGACAGAAGTTAGAGAAGCATGATCCAGCTTTTTGGAGAATGAAGGGGAAGGTGTGGAAAAAAAACCCCAAAACATATGTAATTAACGAACATCTTCCTGAAAAATTATGGGCAGCAGGTTAGTTCATTCAAAGGATGGGACAGCCAAGCTTGTTTTTAACCTGGTAAGCAGGGCAGAGCAATAATTATAGCTGGTGAGGTTGGCCAGTAGAGCTAGCAACACAGAAAGGGATCACTGCCCTAACCACAAGGCCTCCTTACATGCCAAGAACACCTCACCAGGGCCCTGTTTGGAGGGCTGGGGAAGCCCAGGCAACCTGCAAGCCCAGCACTCTGCTCTGAGGCGCTGAAGCCCATCCAGGAGGTAGAAGGAGAACAGAGGATGCCAACTTGCAGCCTGCACCTCCCAGCGCGACCTCGCCAGCTGAGCTCTTTCCCCAGGAGCACCCCGAGCGATGCAGACTCCCAGCTCCGCACCGGGTACAGCAGACAGCTGTTCAGCCCCCACAGTCTAGGCACTCATGCAGTAGTCAGGACTGGACTCCATTGCCCGGCTGTTGAGGCTGACCTTCCATCAGGAGATGGACCAGATGTTCCAGCACGGGCTCTGAAGGGGCTCAGCAGCAGCCTCGGTGCCTGAAGCCAAAGCTATGTCGTAACACTTGGCTTGCTATGCAAAGAGATTCCCCTGCCCCCCATTCCCAGATTTTTGGTAGTGATTATTACTTTAAAAGTTTAAAATAAAGAAAGCAAAAGTGAATTCCTTGCATCCTCGTCATTTTAATTGGGACAATATCTTCCATAAATGGTAAACGTAATTGACCTCATCTCAAAAGAGGCAGGGAGGAGCAAGTTATCACTTGCCATGTGATAGTAACCTTTAGCGTAGCTCAGGGATTCAACCTATTAACACAGGCAGGCTCCCATTTGTTAGACCATAAAATAACACGTTGCCAAGCCCTCTAATGGACTGCAGATTTAGATATTGATTAATTGTTAAAATATCTCTGAAATGTACTAAGTTAAAAGGGAAATGACCTCATGTTTCCTTTGAGACTCTTCACCTTCTCCCTACTCCAAGAATTTCCGCAGCATGGCTTACTGCGATCCCTGCCATCTCCCTGCTGCAGGGGACTCCAGCACAACTTGCACGAGCCCTTTTTCGGAGCTAAGCGCACTGTCTAAAGCAATGCCAACCAAACCCAGCTCAAAAAACCATCCCATACAGACTCCTTGTTAACCTATTCACCTCTCACTCAAGCTAATTCTACTGGCATTGAAGGAAAAAAAGAAAGAAAAAAGGGGGGGGGGGGGGAAGTCAGATTCAAGCCAAAAGCTTTGCTAAGACTGACCTCCATGGTTCAGGTCACTTCATAACTAGACACATTGTGGTTTGAACATAGAAAACAAGAATGAGAAAGAAGATCTGCCAATCCCTTAAATTTTTTCTATGAGAGGCACCACCTGTACCGAGCCCCTGAGCCCACGCGTGGTACGGAGAACCAAGACCCCACAGGCCCACCCAGACACCCTACACCTCTGCCCAACTTGTAAACACAGGGCTGCATCCCTAAGTATCCCTGCAGCTGATTCTTATTGCATTCACTTCTTCCCTGTTCTTCAGGAAAAGGATCAGTAAGAGAAGAGGAGCAGCAAAGGCTCTTGAGATACCCAAGCACACATAAGCGTCACACCGACGTGACAAAGTAGGCATGTTTGAAATTCAAGGCACTTGGATCAGAGCGTGATCTCAATAAGAGAGAAACACTGAATCCTGCTCCAAGCCCGAAGCTCCAGAGAAGACATTTGGCAAGACCAGGAAAAGGAGGCCGGTAACCATGACAACCACTCATTTCTTAGTATCAGCCAACAAAAAATGACTCCTGAAGACACAAGCCCCATGACCACTGCTTCCATTTCCCCTATCCTGGGAGGGCTCTCCATTAGTCATGCCATGCACAGAACTACACCCAGGAATGTCACACACGCTCCCCCTTAATTGAGAGACCCCCTCCCCCCAATAACCATACCTCCTCTCAGCACACTCATAGGAAGCTGCCGAATTTCTTATTTCTGGGTCGCAATCTTCCCCATTTCAAAACTAATACGGAGAGACGCCGGGCGCCACCTCTGAGCATTTGGCTTCCAAAGGCTGGGAAAAAAACCAAACAGAAAAGCCACGTGAAGATTAACAACATGGGCACTAAGGAACAGACAAAACTTCAGGAAAATCACCGTTTCGTGGCAGAGCTTCCTCCACCTAGAATAGCAGAAACGTGCAACTTAATTCTCATTGTTATTCACCGTACACATCAGGTAAGCAGCTTTCATCTCCACTGGGCAACCACATCACTGATTTTTATGATCTGTGCACAGCGCATAAAATTAGGAATAAAATTAAAACTATTCAGATCTCAGCATTAACACGATCACTGTGCAGGCAAAAGGCACTGAACTAAGCAGCACCCTCACACTCCGAGCCCACCTCCCCGGCATCTTAAACGGCTCACACACGTTAATTCTTCCCCTTACCTTTCACTGCCTTTGTATCGGCTGCGCCTTCTCAGCACTTCGGGCACCTTTTGATCGTGTTGTCCTCCCAGCATGTTCATCCGGACACAAGACAGAGAGCTGCTCCGTTAAAAGCCTCAGTTTTTCAAAACAGCCATTTGTTGTTGGTGTTGTCTGCTCCTGTTTTGGGGAGGAAAAAAGGGCTTCTAGATCCCTGGCCATACAAAGAAGGGCTCTAGCAGCCAGTCAAGCTAGAAATGGAAAGTAAGGAGTTGGGGGAAACCCTGCATTACTTTTGCAAGTTCCTTAGATCTTGGCCCCAACTCAGGCTTTTTCTAGACAACCTTTGCTGTCCCAAAGTGAGGGTTTTTTCAAAAGCTAAAACACACATACCCTTGCCTCCTCTCCCAGCAGCATTCCCTAGAGAGAGCATTCCCTAGCTCTCCACTCCCCAGAGTGTGATCAGATAGAAATACAGTCACTGCACAGCCTTATCCCTCCCCAATTCAAATAGCATTTGTACTTCAGCATTATGCTGTACCACTCACCTCCCACCTTGATTTCCCTGCATGTTGCCAACCACAGGATCCCAAAAGCAGCACAGCTTGGTCTCCTGGGTCTGATGCAGAGGAGCTTCAGCCAGGGTCTCCAACATTCATTTCCTGCAAAACCATAGTCCCATTTGGAGCTCCTGTTCTTCCCCTTCAAGCTTCCAGTTCCCCAGAAAGGGCTACAGAAGCACACCAAGCAGAGGCCAAGGCTAGGCAGCTCTCCTCCCCGAGAAGCAATATTTAAGCCCAGCCAGGTGCTCCTGTTTAGCCTAATTGGCAGATTTGGGTCAAGCTGCACCTGGCTCCAAACCAAGCCTGGCCTGAAGAGAACCCACTTGTCCCCACTACAGACATACACAGCCCAGTGTACACCCAATCATAGAATTATAGAATCACAGAATGGTTACAGTTGCAAGGGACTCTAAAGATCATGTCGTTGATGGGCATGATGTCCATAGGCAGCAACACCTCCCACCAGACCAGGTCGCTCCAAGCCCCGTCCAACCTGGCCTTGAACACCTCCAGGGATGGGGCAGCCACAGCTTCTCTGGGCAACCTGGGCCAGGGGCTCACCACCCTCACAGCAAAGAATTTCCTCCCAATATCCAATCTAAATCGCCCCTCCTCCAGTTTAAAACCATTCCCCCTCATCCCATGGCTCCCCTCCCTGATCCAGCGTCCCTCCCCAGCTTTCCTGGAGCCCCTTTAGGGATTGGAAGGGGCTGGAAGGTCTCCCTGGAGCCTTCTCTTCTCCAGGCTGAACCCCCCCAACTCTCTTAGCCTGTCCTCACGGCAGAGGGGCTCCAGCCCTCCCAGCATCTCCGGGGCCTCCTCTGGCCCCACTCCAACAGCTCCATGTCCTTCTGGAGTGAGTCAGCTGCCCAAGCAGCTTCCTGAATGACAAATAATACTGCCCCATGGGCTGGGTCCCAGATGACCAGGTAGGCAGCCCAACCAGGAGTCACCCAACCTGTGTTTGGCTCCTGGCTCTGTGCAAGTCACACCATTTCCCTGTGCTGAAGCTCTGATGCCAGGATTAGGTGTCTGCTCTGTGGGCACCTTGGGGGTGGCTGTGGGGCAGGAGACGCCCCTTTCCCATGCTAACTCGGAAGCTGAGGCAGGGCAGCTTCTCAGCCGCGGCTCTGTCGCAGAGGGCAGCAGTCACCTATTCAGATGTGAAGACCAGCCAACAAGAGAACAGCCCAAAAGCCTACATTTTCCTAAGGGGTTCATCGCCCTTGAACACCTGCTTTTCTGGCTTGTGTTCATTGCAAGGCACTCCGTGCAATCCACATATCCCAAAGAGAAACTCCATGCCATAAAGAGAGCCAGGACTGTTTCAGATGTCAGTGCCTACAGCTGCTGTGTTGATTTTGAGGGAACAAATGTGCCTAGTGAAGCAGAGAGGTTAACATAACCCTGTCACTGCTCCATGCTACAAAAAGCATTAAGGTTCAGGGAGTGAGTACAGAGATCTGCGGTGAGCAGACAAAAACCTTATTTGGAAATGTACTGATTTAAACACACAAAAGAGTAAGAATGGAAACAAAATGCACAGAATTTCAAAACTGACATCAAATGAGCTTTTAGTTAAACCATATTAAAGGCCCCTTTTTCAGAAAAAACAAAAGGAGGGGGGCTTAAAGCTGTCCTCTTCTTTAAAAGATTTTGTGAAGTACTTCTCATCGGGAGACGGGAGTTGCTGGGGGATGGAGTTTTGAGTTGTGGAAGATGGGTGCCACCCTGCCTTTGGCAAGAGCAGAAGAAAGAAGGCACTTCTGGCCTGGGACATCTTCTGGTTGATCCGGTTCAACCCCTTTCTTTCAAGACTAATTGCGGACCACTCGAACAACAGCCATCAGGGGAGAGCTCAGGGCAGCATTTTGTAAAGGAGAGCCAAAAGCAGGCAACCGGTCTGCTTTACCCCCTGCACTGGGGTCTTTCTATCCGGAGAGCAGACGCACACGTCTAGGTTGGTAAATGGCAGGGGGTAAAAAGGCAGAAGATATGGCAGGGACGAGAAAGGGGAACGGCAATTATAGTCTACAACTCTATGTTGTATTTTGAGCCTGTGGCTGTGAGTTTCTCCTCCTTTACTTCCAAAATACTTCTTACCCAGCTTTGCCAGGTGCTTTGCGGCACGGAAGAAGATGCTATGTGAACACAGGGGCTTAATATTGCCTGGGAGCCCTTCAGCTGTTGGGGAAAAAAAATGCAGAAAATAAAATTTTTATTTGTGTTTTGATCTCACAAACTGAAAAAAAAAAAAACCATCAGGAAAAAACCCTGCTGGACTGAACAAGGAAATGAATTCCCCTAATTACCACAAGATGCTCCCCAAGTCTGACAGTATCTCTTGGAGCAGATGTGTTCAAATAATATTTCCTCAGCCTCCAGCCTGCGTGGGCAGATTCCAGCACCAGCCACTAATGTTAAAAAGTACCTAATGAGCATCGACGTTAAGAAACCGCCTTGGCTTTTGGTGTCTGCATTTTTCCCATCCTCCAGGCCAAGTTGCAAACATTTTGTTGGTATTATTCACATCAGAAAGTGCTTGATTTTAAAAAAAACCCAAACCACTAAAATCTGGATCCATGAAAGCAATTGCTAGAAAGGAAGGACTGAAGTCCTTGAAGTTCTTCTTTAGGCAGACTAAGTGCAAAAGGGCAGGTCTGAGGTTTTTCTAGCAGTGACAGCAATCTCTGCCTGCCTCGCTGAGATGTTATTTAGGGATGAAGAATTATACACACTCACACATACATCCCAGGCAGGTTTCTCTCACTAATTTCCCATGTGATTAGCTGTACTCAAAATGCTGCACAGCACTGGAGGTTCTTGGAGTGATATCTTCACCGATCAACAGGCAAGCATGCAGCTGCAGAAACGCGGCAGATAAAATGATGCCAAGTTTTTCTCCTCTGTGCTTCCCTTGCTGCCCGGGAAGGGACTGTCCAAAGATCTCAGAGATTTTGCAGCAGACCCAAGAACAAATGGTCTGAATCCTGCCATCCGTTGCCTCCCCTCTTACCACCGGTACTGTATAGCTGCTGTACAAATGTTTAAGTGGATATCATTATAACAGCTTGCAAAGAATGGCTTCACAAGAGTCTTATTTCCATTTCCTTCTCCCCTCTCCCCGCTTCCCTTGTTCAGAGCAAGCTCTCTGTCCTTCTCTTCTCAGTAATACACATTTACGCTCAGAAAGCAACTGCTTTAATGAGACAATGATTGCTTTAAACAGAAAAAAATGTACAGGAATGAGGGGACTCTGAGAAAATCTGCCTTTGCCTGTGGTAGCCACCTGACCTCTTATCAGAGCGGTGCTGCGCATGTCCCTCGCAGGGCTCCATGAGGACAGAGATGGGACAGCTTCTTGGAAGACCTGGAAATCAAGAAATGCAACTTGAAACCTTGCCAGTTAATCATTCAAAGGGTGAGGGACGGGTCCCTACAGCGCTACACTGACAGCAGGTACCTTCCCTGCTTGTTCCGAGCTGTTTCCGAATCCAGGATCTTGTCCTCCTCAGGACCCCCGCTTCTCTACCCCCACTCTCCATCCTCATTTCTGAATGAGCTCCAAGGTTGATTTCCTGCATGTTTGAATAGGACCAGCTTGACACAGCCTGCCTTGGGATGAAATCACCAACTTGGCTTGCCTTCTGTCTGAAAAACAAATCCTTCTGCAGGGCTTTCATCTAGAAAAAGGACAAGGATTCTGAAACGCAGGCAGGCCTCTGCCAAGTTCCTGTGAACTGCTGCCTGAGTAAAGCTTATGTTTGCTGTGTATTTAGCTTAGTTTTAATAAAGGTTATCTAGCTGAGATTTTACGCTAAAAATAATGAATGAACCTCCTCCTGTTTGCTCCCCTGGTAGCTCAAAATAAGGAAGTAGAAACACAGGTAGGTGAGATCCAGAGTTCTTGCGGGGACTAGCTGTTTTTGAAGAGGAATGGGACACCACGCATGGGGAAATCTCAATCTGTGAGCAATGGTCAGGGCAAGCTCGGAGGAAGGGAAACTAAAACACCAGCCTCAAAGTGAGAGAACCTTCTTCCATGACACAATCTTCCAGGTTATTCAGGTCGTGATGGGAATAACGTCTTCTGGGATATCTGGAATTCAGCTTTCTTATTGCTCTGCAGAAAATGGTGGTGATGATGCTAACTTGTGGGGAGCCCTGCACACATGGTACGCAAGCAGTATCAGGCAAGGGCATAATGGGATGACACACTCTGGGGGCCTGTTGCATGCTGTGATTCCCATACTGGTTTTGGGACAGGGCTGCTTCTATGACAGTCCTCAAATTTGACAAGCAATTGATGGGCTGTTCTAGCTAGGGACAGTACGCTGTATTTGCATCCTAAGTGAGAGAGGTGCCAAAATTATAATGTACCTATTGTATTTGGTTTGCCCCTAAACCTTGAAATTAGCCCAAGGCCTGCCTCTGCCTTTCCCCAACCCCTTTATTTTCCTTTCCCAGAATAGAAAATACACTTCCTGTGCTCACTTGGAAAGGAGTTGAGATGGGCTGTACGCTTCTCTCTCCCGAGCGAAGTGCTGGAGCAGAGAAGTGCAATATAGGAGCTGTGGGCTCAGTGTTGAGAGTTTGTTGCAGGAGGGTTCCTGTACTCCAGGAGTTTCTTAACCAAGCTCATTAGCCCAATCCTCCTCAGCTTAGGTGAAGCTGAACTAGAAAACAAGGTACTACAACCGTACTAAGTCATGAAGGTGTTTGCTGGGCACATGCAAGCAGCTACACGCAAGGCTCGGTTATGTCTCTACTCTGCAGGAGTTTGCACCGATTCTTGCTAACACTTCTGCTCGTTGGAGAGCTGGGGTCTAAAAGCCACCATATGGTTATCATTGGTACCGGAGAAGCATGTGGCCAGGACATGTGTAACTCACATTTTCCTCTGGACCACACTCAGCCTGCACTTGTTTATTGTGGGGGAGGGACTGGAAAAATCATTGACTCACCGTCAGGAACAAAACATTTAAAATCTTGAATTGAAAACGACTCTTTTTTTTAACAAAGCTTTTCTGCTGTTGCAGAGGAAAGGGAACAAGTATTGAGTGGGAAAGTTTGGGGGCTGCACAGTGTTTTTCCTCAGTGGACAGAAGTGATACACTGAAGAGACAGCTCTTTTTTGCGCTTCTCTAGACAATGTCAGGTTTCTACTCTGGCCTTGCTCTAGGCTGTACCTGGTTGAACCCTTACAGAAAAATAAAGACCCCCCACTACCTCTGTTCCTCAAGTCATGTCTGTTTTAGGTTTTGTTGGACTTAGAAATGTCTCCATCAGAAAAGAAATCCAGATGGGAACCATGTATCTCAAACCACCCACCCGACAGCTAGGATATAAGGATGGGGACAGACCAAAATGGCACTCTGCAAATAGCCCGTACAGTCCTAAAATGCAGTGTGCTGGGAGTGGAGAGGATTAAAGGTTTAACGTGGAATTCAGTGCATTTCAGGCACAATACACAGCTCTGCTGAACATTTACAGGCAACTTTGTGCATGTCATTTTGCAGCATACTGCTGCAAAAATACGCATTTTGCATATTAATGGATCAAAGCTTGCGATGTCTGTGTAGCTCTAACACTCTTGTTTTATCTACAACGGAAGAAGACAATAAGCCTGTAGAAAAATCAAAGACATAAAATGGCTGTGGGCAAAAAGTCCATAAATTTGGGTAACGCCACCCTTTGCCCTGTTCCACAGCTGAATTCAGCAGCTGCATTTGCGTCTGGTTCAGTGAAGCTGGCTGAAATGCATTCATCTACTCACAAAGCTCCTGCAGATCGTAGGAGGCTCTGCTGGGTCTAAGATCTGAGCCAAGCTTAAGCCTGGATTCTGTTGCGTCCAGCTCCACTTGCCACGACAGATTCTGCCAAGCTCGCCTGAGCACAAGAAAGGCTTCCAGTTCTAATTTTCAGCTCTGCTCTCTTGCCTCTTTCTGTTCTTCCTCTCGCATTCTGCTGCCGGAAAACACACGAACAATGGAGATTAGCCAGAGCTCTAAGGCCTTTCAAGTGTTTTACAAAAAGCACGAAACCTCTGCCTCTATCCCTTGCTGGTATCACACGAAGCCAATTCTCCCCCCACCCCACACGCTCTCCCGGACGTTTGAGAACAGTGTCTGTCTCACATAACTGAAGGGGGTTCCTGTCCTCAAATCTAACAAACAATGAGATGACTGAACATCTGGAAGGAACAGATGCTTCTCATATCCCTGGACGGCGCGTTTCAATGTGTACTTTATGCCACCCAGGGCTGTCTACCCATGGAGAAAGGGAATCTGGGCTCCTTGGCAGCGCGGAGCCGATCAGCCGTGAGTCAGAGAGCTGTTGGTTCACCAACATGTAGATGCGCAGTTGGTGTCTCACTGCAAAGAACAGACTGAACAGCACAGTTCACCTGCTGATCTCAACAGACACAGCAAAGATACGGAGGTATTCGCAGCACATGTGGGTAGGACAGATCCAGGAAGAATTGGGCGTAAGCTGCTGTCTGAAGACACGTGCAAAATCAGTGGGCTTGGCCCCACTGCCCCATGGCCCTGCTCTTTGGAAAATGCTCTCTCAGCTCACAGCAGGGTGCCCGAAGAACTGACTTGCTGGTTCAGCCTGTGGCGTCTCCAAACAGAAAGACTGATACATGTTTGCAGGTAAATAACGGGATTAAATCCACAACCATCGACTGCAAAATAGCCATCTCTGGGTGTGCAGCGGAAACCAGTACCAGAGCAGGAGCCTCTCATCTCCTGTTGCAGACCAGGAGCAGACAGGAACAAAATACACCTGTCCTTTAGCCGCGACCTCTGAGCGCCCTGCTCAGGTATCACGTTTTCTCTGCCTAGCACCCAAGGAAGCAGGAGCCGCTCGCTTCGATTTCCAGAGAGCAAGCAGCATCACAGACCCACTGAGGCTGCCAAGCCAAGGTTTCACAGGAAGGACACTGATTCTTCGCTATTTTCACAGCTCAGCCCTTTGCGGTCTCACCTTTGGGGTTGGACGAGTGAGATCATACCTGCCGGGTGAGAAAGGGGAGAGCTGTGCTGAGAAATCCCACCTACCGGCACCAGGAAAGGGAGATGAAGACATTGCAAGTGCTGCAGCTCTAGTCTGTGTAGCTAAGCTGAGCCCCAGAACTCCAAACTCGTGGAAGTTCGTAGTTCAAATCCACAAGGTATTAATCTAGTCCAGTCACTTCCAATACAGTCACTAAGCTGCCAAGCAGCAGCGTTGGGAGTTACACAGAAATAATCCCAGCCTGAGCTTCTTGTGGCATCATAAATTGCCTGTGTCGTCAGTCAGCAGAAACCTGAGATGAAATTCTTTCCTTTGCAGTTAATTATTTCCAAGCCTTTGCAGCCTTAGCCGAACTGGTGAAAGGTGCTGAACTGACAGCCCTGGAGAAACAGGCTTCCCATGCGTCCACAGAGGCGGGCAGAAGTGAGCCGGTAGCGAGAACTCCAACCTGCTCTGCCAATGTGCTGCAAACCTTGTGCTTGAGTTGGACTACTCTTCTTCCCTACCAGTCCATGCTAAGCAGCTCTGCTTGCGTGCCCCTGAAAAACCACAGCCTCAGAATTCTTATCCGCAGGGCCAAACCCGATGTGAATTTTAGCCCGTGGATCTGGCAGCCCTCTAAGGGTGAAGCAGCCTCCTCCAGACCCACTGCTGACGTTTATCATGGCCAGGTGCAAATCTTCTTGCGCTGGCCTAGCGCCATGAGACCAGCATGTTTTTAAGAATTTCACCCTCCTACCAGACAGTGTTTTTCAATATTTTGCATTAAATCTTCTGCTGTATTTGATTAGCCTGCAGCAGCTGTTTTCCACTCTCACAACAAACCATAAATCTATAAGCTTATGTGTGAGAGACTGTCTGTGCCTAAGAATGCGTGTGTCTGAGAAAGCGCGTGGCTGCACAGCTGTGCATGAGCCTGTACCTGAATATAGGCTTGAGTGAGAAAGAGCAAATCAATAAACCTTCGTACATAATCAAGTTTGAATCTATGTTGGAGGCCACAGGGTAGTTTACACTTCTGTGTATGTGCATGTGTGTAAGAATTCCCACTTGGATATGCATTCGTTAAATGAGCGTTCCATACTGAGAACATGAGAATCAATGTTAATAAACACTTGATTGCACCAGTGTGAGCTCAGGGATGTGCATATGTTTCTACGAAGGAAGATGAGTTTTAGCACAAGCATGTACATCACACGAGCATGGGAATATCCGAGCACAGGCAAGGAAGAGTTACAGAGCTCTGATGCTCCCATGCACAAAAATACGAGTCCTCGTGCACTCAGGTTTGTGACTGTGTGCACTCAAGTCAAAAACTCCTTGTTGTGAAGCCAAGATCTCCTGTCCCATGGCCAATTCAGATAAGGAGAGCAAATGGCTGAAAGAGAAGGGAGGGGAAACAGCTACATACATTAAAAAAAAAAAGTAAAAAGAAGGTGTTATTCAAAGACTATAAAAGGCAAAAGTTTGGATGAAGGAGAAGAAAGAGGGTTGCCAAGTCGTTACAAAAAAAAAGAAAAAGAAGGAGCAAGCTGCTGCCAGGTCTTGGCACGTGTGCTTTTACTTGTATAAATCAGTCACTCTAGACCTATGGTAGTTCTTGCTGACAAGCTGTCAAGCTCCTTGGCTGGGGGAATAGGGCATGTGCTTTACATGCACTTACAGAATAGTAAACTGTTATTAAAAGTGGGAAAAAACCCCAGTCTGATTTACTTGTGGTTTTGCCTGCTTGGCTGTATTATCACAGAACAAATTCACTCGTGCGCGGCGTAGTCTGCTTGCATGGAAAACTACACGCTAACCTCCCTGTGGAAGCACTTGACCTCTTAAGGGGATAGGCAGAAACAAAACATCTCCAAGAACAGAGAACGTTAAATGAAGACATTGGCTAAAGCCAGCGAAATGCTATGTGGATTTCAAACAGCCCAAAGCACTGAGGGACGTGGTTCACCCATGCTTTGAACTGGACAGAGACCCGTGAACGTCTCAGCCTGGTTCAGGAGATGGGGAAAGCTCCTCTAGGCAGGCTTAGATCAGGGTTGGGATCAGGCCCATTGCTACGTAAAACCCAGACACATTAGCTGGGCCCAGAGCAGAGAAACTGCCTAAGTTAGCAGCCAACAGTCCCGAGCTGCCCAGGGGTGCGGCGAAGGGAGGAGAAGGCTGCTGTTTTCCATGACGAGGGAAGCAGGGAGACGTGCGCTCTGTCTGAAGGCCGCTGGGACCACTGGTGAGAAACGGGCTTTAGACAGCAAAAGATAGGAAGGATGGATGCTCAGCTTAGGGTTGGAAAGGGGAATCAAAAGCAGAAAAGCCAAAAAAGGATTTAGAGAGATGTTACACAAAGAGAAAAAATAGATAATTGTCTGTGGAAAACCTGACCAGACTAGTTCTCTCAGTATTGACTTTGCAGTTAAGTACAGCCTCGTCGCTGCCTTCCCACGTTACAGGGCATTCATCCTGTTTTATCACTCAGCGAGCTGCACAAACGCACACACATATATAAATACAGGCACGCACCGGGCTGGACGATCTGCCCGTGTTGCCTCACCAAAACACCACGTCGGCACTCATCCCGCCTCCCATCCAGAACCTGTCAGCCTTCCCAAGACAGATGCCTGTGTTTCGAGTCTATCCCACAGAAGACGCTAACTCATTTTGGACAGTAATACGGCACTCACAGTGTCAGTCCATGCACCAGGTTTTTAGGAAACGGGCTTGTCAGGCTATTCAAACCTACAAGAATAAAAAGTGAAACCCAACGAAGATATGAAATTTTATGGTGCCGTTTGTAGCAACACTTCCAAAAGTAGCTTTGGCTGGAATGTAGAGTTGGATCATGCCAATCCAAGACCACAAAAGACACAGAGCATCCTTATTGGATGAGATTTGCATTTTTCTGTATGTCTTTTACTGTATTCCTCAGTTTATGGGGTGTAACCCCATACCTCTGCTGTAACCTGTTCTGATCAGTCGCCAGGGCTGGTTTGTCCTCCACAGCACAATTATGCCACTCTCTGAGTTTTACTGCTTATTTCTTGTAGGCACGTTTGGAGGAAAATGCTTATAAGACGAAAACAGAACTATTTTAAAAAATAACCATCTGTTAACAAAGCAAAACCCAACAACTGCTACAGCCTAAATCTCAACCCAGTCTGAGAGCCTACTTAAGCATGCAAGCAGACAAAATTCCAGTAATAATCCTACCACTACTTCACAGGGAGCACAAGGTCTTCAGGAAGGACACGGACTGTGGGTAGAATGGAAAAAAAAATGGAGAAAATGAGATGTTTGTATGGATTTGCAAAGCAAGGCTGTCGCCAAATCAAGCACTCGGGGTTTCCAAATCACAGCTCCTGGCTCCAGCCGATGGACTCGCTGCCTTGCGAGTAGGACTTCAACATACGACTAGGACAGCACATGGCATGCTTTGAAATGGCTTGTGCTGCTGAGGTCTCAGGGTGGATCGTGGGGAGAAGGTCAGACTTGTGCAAGACTCATATGTTAAAGTAGGTCACTGATCCAACCCATCCATTTAGGGTTATATGCCTTCCTGATGACTTCAGCATCTAACTGTCTTGACAACACCAGCGAGGAAGCACTGCTGCCAAAACATTAATGGATCTAGGGCAAAACTCAGCCCCAAGCAGGAAGCCAGTGTAACACCCAGGCACCTTAACCACCTTCAAAACAATGCTTAACCAGGATCCGAAGTTCATATAAGCAAACCGAATCGTTAGCAAGCACGTTCGCAACAACAGTTATGTCCCTGGGTGGTCTCGGCAGTTACACAGAGGTCTGTGTCCAACGCGTTCAACAACTTTTCTACGTTACTGAGGATCGCTGCCCGTCTTTTACAGATGGGGACAGTGAGGCACGTGTCCAAATGATGGGTTGTGCAACAAAGAACTGGACACCACCACAAAAAACATAGGTTCTCACCTTGTGAACAATAACAGCATACACCCAAACCCAACCGAACCAAGAAATCAAGTACGAACACCTCAGTAGTTAAGCACATCGTTATCTCAGGTAGTTTACTTTGGTCTTCTTTAAAAGGTGTGGCTGTGAACAAGTCATGAGGCATGGGGGATTAAAGGAAAGGGGAGTAAGAGGTTAATTGGATTCTATTTCGAGAGGGATTTAGGTTGGCTGAGTTTTTTCAGTCAGCAGTGCATAGTGGAACGTGTCACTTGTAATTGATCTAATGAAACACCTCTGGAGATAAAAAACCATAAGCTAAATTCAGACTTGGCTTAGAGGCTTGAAGTTCACTCACCACAAGGTTAGGCAGAGATGTAACTGGTTTGTTTAAGGACAGTGGGCTGGAAAGGTAACAGCGGAACTGGTTTTACTTTGCAAAATCTGTTTTTTCTCACTCAAGGCTGCTGGACCGAGGGGTGATTAAGCAGATTGTTTTGTTATGGATACTCTTCCAGGACAGGAATCTAAACTCTGCCAATATGCTAATGCAATTTACTAAGTCCAGCCTCTCTCCTACTCTAATGATATTATATTTGTTTTCTATAAATAGAATAGGGAGGGCAAGCATTTTGCTCCATGGTTGCGGCAGTGGAACTACACATGGCTTAGTCAATAGAGGGCTGCGAATACCTGCCCTTCGTGATGCACTTTTATGGTGGGCTGCCATCTTCCAGCCCAGTTCCTTTCGGTTTTCACAAAGGGAATTAAGGGTTTCTTTTCTAGTCTTCAAACAGTGACAAAACCCCCTCTGCCCCAAAGCCAAACTACCAAACATGACTTGAATCCAAGTAAGGGAGTGCTGGCTTCCCAAGTCTGCCAAAAGGCCAAGCCAGAGTCCTGCAGGGAACTGCATCCTCTTTGTGAAAAATGTTCATGATCTGAAATTACCTCGTCTCCCAAGTCAGGAAGAAAACCTTTAATAGCAAGGTAAATCATGGGGAAAAAATCAGATATTTTCAGGAGGCAATTTCAAAACCATAGAGGTATTTTGTCAAAAAAAAAAAAAAAAGTCTGTCTTCTCAAAATGAACCACCAACTCAGAAAGTAAGTTACTTTCTAAATTAAAAAGTTGTAGTGAAAATTGGTTTCCAATTTTGCAGGTTTTATATTCTTGCTTTGGGGATAATTACAATAATCCAGTAATTATCTTTTGAAGACACTTTTAGAAAACCAAAACTCTACTTCTTCATTCCCCCTGTCTCCCTTCAGGAGTTTAAGAATAAAGTTAGCTTTAATGAGAAAAGAGGATGGACTTGATATCCCTGATTGAAAAAAAACCAAACACAGTCATGAATTTTATGCAGTGGTATAAAAAATATTGCAGGCATGAGGACCTCAGCCTCTGAGTGCACTAGAACACTTCTGTGCCGATCTCACAACACAAGAAACCCTGAAATGATGCGGCTCCACCCTGTGTAAGAGAAATCCATAACAGCGGACAGCAATGCAGAAAACACGAAGTTACTGCATGAGGAGATGGAGTGCAGACTTACACCTATAGCCCCTGCAGAGATTGAGATGGCAAGGAGATCCAGGAGGCTGGGTTTTTTTATATCCTGGTAAGAGTGACGTTCGTTCAGCAGGAATTACCTCTTTCTCTTTGATTCCTCCTGCTGTGGTTTGATTCTTCCCTCTTCCTGCTGAGGTTTGATTCCTCCTTCTCTGGCTTTAGGAAAGAAGACAGATAAGTGGCTGCCTGGTCTATTAGCTGATACCTAGAAAATAGAATGTCTCTGGTTAATAAAGGGATCAAAATAGCCAAGGTGCTGAAGCGTGTCAAGCGAGTTACATTCTGTGTTGTTAGATTCTTTGTCTCTCCCAACATCCAGCTCAGAGTCTCTATGTGTTGGACAGCAAACAAAAGAAAGGCTTTTTCAGAACACGGGTCCTGCAAACCCACTTTGAGATGGGAATTCAAGCTGCAGGCTTTCTGGCATCATCACTAGCAATAAAGACAAAAACAGATCGTGCCCAGTTACAGCGCTGCAGCTGATTCAGTGAATTTGCACAAATGGCAACTGATGGGGAAAAGGCACTTTTGCCACCAGAGTTCAGCTGACAGTTCAGCTGCCAGTTCTGGAAAGAAAGGAATCCAGTTCCCTCCCCCAAAGCTGAAGTGCTCCTATAGCGCTGAGACAAAGAGGGGCAAGACCGGTAGCAAAAACACGACTTAAGACATCACAGACAGCAAAAAGGATCATCTCCATGGAACAGCTTTATTGTACCGATGGCTCTATATCCACTCTGTTGATGAGAGCCATGCTTTAAAGGCGACCTGTCCTGGATTATAAACAATCTAATATTTGAGGAGCCAAGAGCTTGCTATTTCACATTAACTGCTATTAATTGTTCTGGTTATCGTGTTGTGCAGTTTGACCTAACCTACTGATTTCCCCCCACTCCTGCTGCAAAACATCCATCACTTTTTAAAGGGTTACATAAAGCTACAGGGAAAGGTTCTGGTTTGTGTTAGCTTGATTGCTATGGACTTTAATAAAGCACCCATCGCAGCCGCCTAGCCACACTATAGATCAAGCTCCTATAATTCTATTCATGCCTCCAGAGGGAAGGCTAAGCAAAACGTAAAATTTAACCTCCCTGTGCTTTATTTCTGGCTTGGAGAGATGTCAGAGGCCGTGCGAGCTTTCACTTTTTCCTTGCTCCCTCAGAATCCACGGCAACAGTCGGAAGGAAGCAAGCGGGAAAGGCAAGCAAGGACAAGGAGATGGCTGCACAGACCGCACTCTTCATGGCACCTAACAGCACGCCAAGGGCAATAGCAACGCAATAGCTTACTGGCCCAGGTAAGACAAGTGGCCTTTGGAAACTCAACAGCTAAGGCAGGTAGCTTTAAAATAAGCTTTTTTCCTCCACAAGGCTACCGGGGATGAAGCCACTTGTCCAATGCCTACTTGTGGCAAACCTGGCAGGGAATCCAGCACAAGGGCTCATCACAGCTGGGTGTGCATGTATGAATAGCTATATTCTGCGGGTTTTCTTTGTCACTTTGCTCACCAAACCTGTTGCATACGGCGTAGCGAATTCCCTGGATGACTCATGCGAGCACACATGTCAGTGGGATGTGTAGCAAACTCATCTTGCGCAGGAGCCTCCAAAATCTGCTCCCTTCTCTCCCACTGGAAGCAACAAGCTCGAGGCTCCTCTGCCTCCTACCACTCAGGGTGGAAAAGGTGAGGAGAAGCAAAGAAACAACAGGTTTCATTCCTACCCCTCATCCCTTCCTGGATGCGTTATTCCTTGTATCAACAGGAGAAATCCCAGGGAAACAGAAAAGCCACAGTATTTCTTCGATAAGAGATCCACCCTGGCAATGCAAACAATGCACCTACCTCACAACGGCGCATTAATTCCAGGAGGTTAGCTCACGTCCACACAAACCAATTAATGGTACTGAACAGTAATTACATCCTGCCTCTCTCAAGGCAGACCACAGAAAATGAGCTGGGCACAACTCCTGTACAATACAGGCAAGACTCAGGACTGACAGTTTAGCCAGCTGAAGTAAGAATTTCCCTGAATTTACGTGAATTCAAGAGCATCCAAATGCTATTCACTCTGAGGAAGCATCCCCCTCTGAGATACCAGACACTGCCCATGCAATGCGAGCAGCCACGTTGCCTTCAATTCCACTCAAAAACATCTGAGCGCCTGGCAGATGGCGAGGGGAGGAAGTGTACGCACACACACGGACGTGGGCCTTCTCCTCAGATGGCGTGAATCAGTGACACTGGAATCACAAAACCCAATGACACAATGTGGTAAACAGGTTTTTTTTTTTTAAAAAAGAGTTTTAAAGTAGAAAGAACTTGAGCAAATTCACATATTGCATTTCCTTACTGTCAAACGTAAAAAAAAAGGAGCTGTAAGCCTTAGAAGATAAAAATTCTGCCTCTAATACAAATAAAATTTTTAAGAGCAATTTACTTTGTCCGCTCTTCAAGGAGATTTGTCACCCTGGGCTTGTGCTCACTTTCGAAAAAGAGGCTGACCTGAGCATTTTTTATTTATTTAAAACATAACAAGCCAACCCAAAGCCATTTCTTTTTCTTTGGCTCGCTCTTTCTCTGTATTAATTTCAATTCAATCAAGGAGACAGTTGCATAACTGTTGTTTATAATTGCTGTCACGTCAACCCTGAAACTGATCACTGCAACCCTGAAGTTATATAAAAGGTTTTGTTAGGATTTTTGTTATTTTTCTCGTTTAAATTGTGGGAAGATGAAGTCCTACCCTGGAGAGATGTTTTGGTTTTCTGAGCTCTGTTGCCTATTAGTCCTGTGCTTTGGTGTCTTTTCTCTCCAGTTTTGTTTTACACAGTACAAGGGTCTGTTTATATGCATAAACTCTCCAAAACCAGTTCTGTGCACCCCATTAGTACACAGGCTATAAAATACTCTGTGCTGAGTCAGAGAAGCAACTGGCAAAAGTAAAGTTCACAAAATGGGTAAGCTCTTAAGGACCGATGTAAACACATTTCTGGAAAGGTTGACTATTTAAATGCTTAAGTGGCCTGGGATTGTAATTTACCTTGCTCTTCTGAAGCCACTGGGCTCTTACCCATCAGTGATACAGCATCAAACCCTGAGGGATCGTTTCAGCTCGTGTGCGTGTGTCAAAATGTCGTCTTCGCTTACACACACAGCAATGATCCTGGAATTGAGAGTCACCTCCTCCACCAGCCCCCAAACACATCGTGGTTTCCTTGGTCTTCTCCCAACACTTCTGGCTATTCCCCTTGGACTCAGAGGTGTACTCACCTGGTAGTTGTCTCTCTCCTGCCTGCAAAGAATTCAGATGATCCATTTCACCATTACTTTTCTGTTGTCTTAGTGGCACGAACGCCTGTGGCATATTCACAGCTATCTTGGCCCCAAGGTAGTTTGAAAGCTATTCTGCACTGCAGACATAAATGCTTTAAGCCAACAAATAATTAAGGACTGTAGAAAAATACACTGAAGTACTATCAACACTCCCCCCCTCTAAAAAAAACCCCTCTCAGGACCACAAAATATATCAGCTTCCTTACAATTAGTATGTTGTCCTCCCTGTGGAGGAGAAGCTTGTTTAGAGATGAGCACAGCACCGCAGGAAACCATGCTCCTCCTTTTCACTTCGAACTCCAGAAAAATTTCTAAGGGCTAAGAAAAGAGGGATGCAAGGTCCTTGCTGGAGGTTCAAGCCAGTAACCTGTTTCATCCCATGAGAATTAACCAAGAAAAAGACAGTAATACCAGCGGCTTCTGTAGGGAAGCAGCAAGGAAAGAGTTGGTCAATCGATGTTTTTGCATGGTCGTTGCTCAAAATTCCTTCTGAATGAGCACATACAGATTGTGTGTGCGCGCGCGTGCGTGTACAGGGGAACAAGCAGTACTTTGTGAGAAAAAACTGGTATCTTCTAAATGATGGGATTATTACAAAACACAGGGCCCAAGCATCTAGTTTTATGCAGGCATATGGAAGACCGGGAATGCAGTTTAGCCAGATGCAGCAGATGCATTCTCGAAGATACTCCCACATAAATCAGCTGCATTCAAAATGGGGGCTGTATCTAAGATTCAGTGATAGTGGCACAGCCACACAAATTAACACACAGTCAAGCAAAGCACCCAGGTCATTAACTTCAAAATTCGGATAGAAGTTCAAATTACAGCAATCAGAGGTAAAGGTTCAAGTGGGATACGCAAATAGATGCCCCATGAGTTGCTCTCTAATCTCCACTGGGAGATCTCGCGACTGAGACGAAGGCAAGTCATGACCAAATGCAGTTAACTCAAGCCTTCAGAGTGGTTTTCAAACACACGGTTTTCACTCTGGGTGTCTGTGGCCTATTTCTAAAGGACTTGTGAAAAGCAACTAAAAAAATCAAGGCTACTATCAGCTAGTGTAAATCTGCTATTCAAGAGTGCACGTCTCCTCTGAAAAAAAGTGTTAACAGATCCCCAAAATGACTGAAACCCACATGTCTCTAAGCTGTACTCAGGCTGTAACACGTACACACTTACCCCTGCTCTGCTTGCTCATGGTCTCACAGCAATCTCTGCTCTAAGAATGGTGACGACAGTTACGCTTAGTACTCTGGAGGTGCAGCATGCACAAGCAGCTTGTGAAAAGCGCTTTATACATAATCCAAGCCAGGTTTCTCTTAGCAGCTTCATTTTCCCCAGGATATCACATACGTAGGGACGGTGCAGCAAGCCCTGGGAGAACTCTGGTCCCTGCTCTACTACGTTCTTACTTGCTACGAGTTCAATCTCATCTCAGCCGCTCTCCTCTGTGCAAAAGAAATAGTACTTCATTACTGTCAGGCATAAAATGCTTAAACGCTATAAGGAAGCCACAGAAAAACTTCAATAGTGTACACTTGCTTTGTCAAGGACATCTAAAAGAGGTTTCAGGCTAAACTTAAACATATGGTTGTGCTTTGGAAAAAGCCGCTCAAGTCACAAGCCTGACTCTCGATATCCATCAAAGGTATACATTTCAGCAGTCTCGCCTTAGCTTTGTGATAGTGTATGTTCATATACAGACATACAGGCTGCAGATCTGTAAAGGTCTGCTAAGCACCACTGCGTACTCCTAACTGGGGCTGTCTGTCTTCAAAGAAGCAAAATTCTTACTTTTGCGGGAGACCAACAGAGTCTAATAAGCCTTTACATCTCCAACTTAACTCTCTCCAAAGCCTTCACCAGATACGCTCCCTCTTCCAATTACGCTTTTGATAAAATACTTCTGTCCCGAAGCAAGGTCCTCAGGAAAATGAGAACTCGGAACTTAAAAACTTCTCAACCCCCCCCAACCATCCAAGGTTCATTGTGGCTGCTTACTCTGCACCATGGAACGGTTTTCCATTTTCTTTTCCCCCCCCGTCTCAGATGCTGAGCACAATTTGACTGCTAGTGTATTAATGGTGCCAGCCTGCTTGGTATTTATACAGGCTACCGGGCAGAGTTAAAATAATTCCAGCCAAGCAGTTACAAAACTTCCATTTTCCTACCTGTGCCCTAGCTATGTGTTGATCCAGCCAGCATTCCAGCTCCATCAGACAGGTGGGTCTGTAGGAGGCAAATTAATTTAATTGCAAGGGTTGCCAGAAACAGCAGACGTGTATTCTAAGTCCCATGACTCTAAGCTGTTTTGTGACTATTTGGAAGCTCACATCTGCGATCACGATGACTCTGTGTACTGTCCTTTTTAAACATCTTCTGCTTTGACTAATTTGATTAGGCTCATTCTTGGCTGGCTTTCCATCAATAAAACCCCGTTCAAAAGATGGCCCCACCGCTTTTGCAGAATACAGCCTAAAAGAGAACATTAACAAAAGGAAATGTAATATACAATGGAAAATTAAACAGAAATGTGTACTTTATTCTTAATACTCTTTACTCATGTAACTTCTCCAACCATTTGTTAATGCTTGTTTTGTTTTAAACTACCTTCCTCCCCATGACAGCTTCAGCAAGAGCGAGTTCTCCTCATACTCTACTATTTTGAGACTAATTACAAGCAAAAGTCATAAGAGAACGTAGCTCTAGCAATAGTGTCACACCTTCTTACCCAAGGTCGGAGCTAGTCTTTTGTACTGTAAGACAAACTCTGGTACAGTTAAATAACGACACAAAGCAAAGATATACTCCATAAAACATTAATATTTTAATGAAAAATCTTAGCTTCATGTTTCTATCCAAAGACACTCAAAACTAGTTTTTCTCCCCCCTTAATTTTGACCTATAATGGGACCAGTTTGGAGATTTTTTTTTTTTGTATTTTAGAACATTTTTTTTTAAAGATTAAACAACCAGGCTAGCAAAAAGGTACCCAATACATACTTTTCTTATATCAAACAAGCTAGTATTTCAATACAATGTAACTATACAGAATATATACATTACACATATGATCACAAAGCAAACACTACAGGCTCAGAACAGATTTGAAAAAACATGATATTCACATTGATTACAATAACTCTAAAAATGATTGTAACGTTGAAACGGCACTTAGTTTACAAAAAAAGTCACAAAAATATATATAGCCACCAAGAACTATGGTTCCTGAAAAATACTAATAGCCAGATAGTATTATATAAAATGTGAAGTGTATTTAAACATCGTATACATTAAAAAACAAAACCAAAACCAAAAAACAACTCTGTTAAGTCAATAAACATGCCAAGTAATCTAGCTGTGGCCAGCATCAACAAGAGAAGCTGTACTGTGGATGAGATGACGACTGGATATACGGCTGGTGACCGGAGACTGGCACAGTTAAGGGGGTTTCACTGTTACTAAAATGCACAAAGAAGCCCAACAATAATTTAATTCACATTTTTTTCCTCCAGCTTACTCTTCTCCCTCTTCGGGGTTTCACCATAGGGCAGCACCTAGAGTGAAGGCACTGCAGGAACAGGGCAAAGAAGCTGTCCAAGAACTTTGTGTAGCCAGGGCTATAAGTCAGAATATCAAAAGCATGCATCAGCTAAACAAATGGTTAAACAAAATCACTCCTCTGGGGACTTCAGCAACCCTCAGGAAGACTGTAGGTACAGATGCCACACAGGCTGGCAGCACCACAAACTGATTCGGCTTTTTTTTTTCTTTTTTAGTGCAACCAGATTTGTAGTTGAGACCTGTGGGACACTGAATCACTGTGATAGCACACCTTGAGTTAACAAAAACCCAGAGCAGTAAGTACTGTTGCATTAAAAAAATTCACATTTGTTTTTTTTTATGGTACATTTCCTCAAACGCTTTGAACCGACTCTATTTACTGGGGACCTCTGATGTGGCTGAGGCACCATCCGGCCTTGAACCCTCTTATCTGTCATCAAAATGCTATGGAATTTATTGTGTCCATAATTGGAGATGAGAACCCTCCAAAAACTGGGTTTCACCTTGTAAGCAAAACTTGAATGTAATCGATCTGAATGAAAATTAGCTATTTTCCATATTCTGATGGTGTGGAAGTTGCAATGGATCTAGGAGGGACGGGTGCTCCTACATCTGCATTTTCTCCATCCCTGCAGGGTGCACAAAGCTCCCGTCCTATTTGCATATAAAATGCTTCATGGTTCGTCTCAGAGAGAGACCGGCAATAGTCTCAGTGCTCTTCCATCCTGGGGCTGGAGGGGAAAGCCAGCAACCAAGAAGCGACTGAAGCCCTCATATAAAAACTTTAAACCATAGCTTAAAAACAATAAAATTTTATCCCGTAAGGGACATATAGGGATCATAGTCTTATAAAATATATTTTACTGCATTGGCAGCTATTACTTCTTTAAAAAGTTTAAATTCACACCTTTTAGACTCAAGATACATGTGAACCCAGAACCATTTTCAATAACCTAGTCTACTAATCTCTCAGTATGAGAGACTTGACCGTAGTATCTGCGAGCCTGACAACTGAACTCACGCTGTGGTAAGACAGACAAACCATCAGGAACACACATCTTTTCAAATGCGGTGTAAGAACAGTGACAAGCAGATCTGACGGGGAGCTTAATTTGCTGAATGTGTAGGCATCCCCATGCATTTCCAGGGGAGTTGTGCTCTCTATCTGCAGCGAAAAAACAAAACAAACCCTTACAACTTGGCTAAATCTCCCGCATGGCTAAAACGGCACTTCTTTTCCTCCCACTCTTTGCGGGGAAGTAGAAAGCTTCTGAGCTTTTTCCCATTCTCCCAAAACACCATTTTAAGTCAGAAAAAAACCCCATCCCTTCCTTTCCCATTGTTCCCATCAGACGTACTGCTCTACACAATATGCAAGGAGTAAAGACCCTGCACAGACTCTGAGAATCCGGGTCCCTGGCATACGGCAGAACCTTGCTAGTTCTGTGGTAGTGAAAGGCACTCTGCTTGCAAAATAAATGGGCGAGGAAAGGATTTTCCACTGAGTGCAAAGATTGGTGCCACCTGGGAGAAGAACACGCAAAAGCAAGACATAAATCACTTTGCGAATGAATTCGGAAACTACTCATTGACAGAGAAACTGCTGCAACGGGTCATACGTGTAGCTATTTGGAAGAAATTCTAAACAAGTTATAAGGGCCACAAAGATGATGAAGGGACAAGAGCACCTGCCCTACAGGCTGAGGGCAATCAGACTGTTTTGTCTAGAGAAGGCTCAAGGGATTTTATCAATGTGTAAAACTACCAGATAGAAGGGGGCAAAGAAGATGGAGTCAGACCTTTCTCAGTGGGCACAAACGGGAACACAAGAAATCCCATCTAAACATAGTAAAACCTTTTTTACGGTGAGGGTGGTCGAACACTGGAACAGGTTTCCCAGAGAAGCTGGGGAGGCTCCATCTCTGCAGATATTCAAAATCTGCCTGGACTGAGCAACCTGTTCTCGCCGACTCCGCTTTGAGCACGGGGGTTGAACTGGGTCAGCTCCAGAGATCCTTTCCAATCTCCACTGTTCTGTGATTGTGTGATCCTTGTCAGGCAGAAACATAAATGCATACCAAATAATGGGGGCTTTTTAGAAAAACAAAACAAACAAACAAAAAAAAAGAAAACGCACTCCAGAGTTCAAAACCCTCTGATAAAGTATTGAAAGAAATTTATGCTTTAGGTTTAATCCTAAGTGTAGTTTAAGGCAAGTTTTTTCTAGCTTAGTTAGATATCTATCTCGCATAATTTGGAATCTAAGCATACTAGCAACAGAGATTGTTTTAAGATATTCTATGTTTTCACATCTCTCCTGTGAAGAACAGCAGCATTTCAAAGTACTGAACACCTCCAAAAAGTTAGGGAGGAGAAACAAAACATATTTGTATTTAATCTGTGCTCACTTCTATGGAGAAAAGAGATATTAACAAGAAACAATTACACACAGGAAAATTAACAAGTAAACCCAATCCTAAACCAAACAAACAGATTAAATCCTCTAAGAACTCTATTGTTCCTGCAGTTGAATCAGATTGAAAAGTGAAAACTAAATTAAGATGTTACACAGGGTTGAAAAGATAATGTGTATCACAGTGCAATGAACAATGAACCCCATGACTTGCCTTGTGCCAAGGTGCTAACAGTTAATGATTCTCATTTCTTTTCAAGGAAGACCAGATTAGAGCTACAAAGTTCTTTTTAACTTTTTTTTCCCCCCCTTCTCTTTGGTATTGAGAAAGCAGTTTGCTTTCTGACACAAAATTTTAAGTCTTAAAAATCCAATATCCAGATATGTCTATTGTGCATTTGCACATCTCCTCACTGATAAGTTCTTCAGCAAAATATCGAATGGGTGAAAATTATCTGAGTCTAACAGAAGGTTATGTCCATCTATATCTGACCAACTTTTTTATTACATCTGTACAGTCTGGAAACCAGTTTCTGCATGAAGTACTTTTTACTACATGAATCACAAAGGATTCTCATATACCTGGAAAGATGAGTAACACTTACTACAAAAAAAGAAAATAATGTATTTGAGTTCACTGTCACAGCCCTATAATTCAGGATAAAACTCAGCAAAAGGCATTGTCTTGTCTCACCGGCTTCTCAGTTATAGAAACCAGAAGTGGAAGAGAACTGGTCTTTAAATTCAGCCCATCAACAGGCACTGGACTAATTTACAGTACGGCATGCCAAAAAAAGAATTTCTCCTTCAAGCCCTTTTAAGAAGACTTACAAAGGTAGACATACAAGACTGAATTGTAGCAGAGAACTTCTTTGCAGCATGTTTCTAAAACACCCTTTGGATCTGGTGGAGAAACTTCATTCCAGTAACTTGGAAGGGGCTTAAATTCCAACTGGTTTTGCTCTATTTAACTAAAATGTGTGTTTTTTACCTAAAACACAGCGGAGAAAAATTGTTAAAGTCACTGAAACCCTTTAAGCTCTTTCCAAAGGGCAATAATTTTTTTTTCCTTACAAAAGTTGGCTATTAGCAGAAAAAACTCAGACCTACAGAGTATCAGAGCTGCCTAAGCTAACTGAATACAAATTGATCCTGCAATATAATACGACTTTTGTGTCTTCTGTTTCTTCAGCAGCAACCTTTCTCTATTGGTTTCATTTCCTCCTCATGTTTGCGTAAAACAAATCCGGACAGAAAACTACAATTTAAAAAAAAAAAAAAGATTCAAAACTAAGGGAGTATATCATGCCTTTGGAATACTAAGATCAAGTAATACCTACTCGCTCAGCATGTCATCTGTAGGCGGTAAGCATTTGGCATCAAACACTGAGTTAACTTCAGAAGCAATATGAAAAATCACAAACCTCCTAATGTATTTCCTAATTTAGGTTTCAAAGCAGTACTATAGCCCAAACAGCCTCGACAAAGCAAGACTTGCTGCTCTGAAAATCCCACACCCTGAATTTGCAGCTTTGTCTAAATATGGAAAAATGAAATTGCAAATCTTTCAATTTATTGCTTACTTGAGCTGTGTATGTAGCTGGAGTAATGGCCTTTAATAAACCAAGTTGGCAAGGATTTAAAATGTTTTGAAACAGGAACAATTCATCATTGCTATATAGGCTTTTTGTAAACAACCCCCTGTTGGGTTAGAAAGTTGGCCTCTAAAGAGAATAAATTGCTTGTTTTGTCCAAAACAGACTAATAAAAATCTCAGAAACTATACATGCGTATGTATAAACAAAAAAATGTGCAATAATGCACAAAAGAGCTCATTTTTTTCCATCTATAAACTCCCTCTAGCTCGCTTTTGGAGATTAGTAAAAATACAGTATATATGATCGGGGGAGTGACCAGAACTGCAAACAATTTGGCCAGGATTTAAGAATTTCAGTTTGGGAAAACTTTCATTTTCATATGTGGTTCCCTTCTCCAGAAAGATACAGTCATGAGATATTTGTCAGGCTTGCACGGATATCTACTTTTCTATCATCCTCGATTCATTATGCACCGTTAGACTTTTCCTGACCGTACTATTTCCACGCCTAACCTTAGATGGGCAAATCTGGACAAGCTATTTGATCAAGGAGTTTCTAAAAGGACTGGAATATAAGAACTAGGAATACCTGGCATGACATCACTTGGTTTGTCAAAACTGATTCATCTGAGATGAAAAGGGACAATGTGTTTTTAAAAAGCGTGTGACTGTTAGTTTCAAAAATGCTTACCATTTCCAAGACAAGGGTTACAGTAAGCACTTTGAAAAACAGCAGGCACAGAGCTAGGAAGGGTCATTTTTTTTATGCAGAAGATTAAAGCATCCACTCAAAACTAGTCAAAACTGTTCAATAATGATTTCCAATGCATCCTTTTGTTTGTCATTTTAAAAAGGTTTCCTCTGATTTCTTTCCCTTAACCAGAGGGTCTGCAGAAGCAAGAGAAACTTAATGAGCTGCTCTAACTGTGGAAGAAGAAATAGCTAAAGTGATCTGAATCAGTTGTTCTTCTTTAGAGGTGTATCACAGCTTCCATGATGTTCTGACAAGATCTTTTTGTGCATTCAGTCTTAAATATTTTCACAGAAGTGATCATTCAGTCATGAAAAATAATGTAACATCTGTTGCAGTTTCCTGTTTAAAGCGTAGCTTACAAAGTAAAAAGGGAAAATCTCCCCACTTTTGTTTAAAAAATTAAATTAAAATGTACAGGACCAAACACAGGCACTTTCCAAAGAACAAAAATGAAACCAAACCATGAATTATTCAATAGTAATAGATGACAGCTCTGGTTTCGGAGGGTCACCTGCAGCTGCCTCAGCAGTGGCATTAGTCTTTGGCTGCTCTGGCACATCTTCTTCCTTCTCTGCCAACCCACCCAGAGACCCCAAGGGGAAAGTGCTTTCACAATTCTGAGTTGACGACACCTGTGAAATGACAGGCATTTGGACAGAAGAGTTGCTTTCAAAGCCATGCTCCCCTAGCTCATACTGCCCGAGGGTCTCCTCTTGTTCCTGGTTTAAGTAGTCCGGTACTAGGAAGTCACTAGAAGAGGGGCAAAGGACAGAAGAGAAATGTCATTTCTCACACAAACATTAGCGATATCAGTTTCTTTGTATCAGTTACAACACACAAGCTACATTCTGCATCACACAGAGAACAAAGGTATTCATTTCACATTGCTCTAAGATCATCACAGCGACATACTCCACTAAGCACTATAACCTGGTTCTCATTTAAACACACAGAGAATTTATTCAAAAGCATCTATTTTGCATCGTTGTGCATCCATATTTCCTACACAGCAACTTCTTATTATTTAGACTGTATCACCTTGATGAGAATGAAAGTTAATGTCTGGAACATCATATGGCACTGAAAACCTCATTGAAAAAAGGGAGCACTCAACCTTTAAAAATAGAAACAAAAATGAGTTCAGCACTGGCAAAGATGTGGGCCTTTTCCAGCCCTGAGATAAGATCCACCCAAGAAACAGCAGCAGCGTTCCTCGCAGAGCAGACAGGCTGGAAACAGAAGCATGAGGCGAGGAAGCAAGGGTTCTGCTGAGAGCATAAGGAGGCTGCCAACTACAGCAGTGTTTTGTGATGCTGACACGTATCACACTACAGTGAAAAGAACGGAATTGCATTCCTTCCCTGTTTCGGTCCTTTCTGGACAACAGTTCTGGAACTTACTCTTACCAACCGATGGCTGAGTGTAGCCAAAGAAAATCTACCAAACTCTCCAGTAGTATTTTCAGAGTGTGAGGACATAACAAAAATAAAATTTCTTTGCAAATTTTCAGCACCAGACATATAAGTTTGTACTTGAGGCAAGTATACATATATATTACATATATGGATGTTCGTATGCTTTTGTTCCTCATCCATTTAAAAGCAGTCATTTTCTTCAATGACAGCGGCATTCACTGCCTCAAATCCAAATTCGCAATGCTAAACCTAGTGTTTGTAAATTCAAACTAAAGGAAGGCCTCTAGACAACTAAAAATCACATACTTTAATCTGACTTTAATTTGACGACAACAATAAAGTGCTTACCACAATCATGGCATCATCCCTTAGAGTTTTTGCTCTAGTTTTGGCAAAAGTGCTAAGAACAAGAACTGCATAAACCCACAGATATGAAGCACTTGTACTTTTAAACAATATTTTGTTGGAAAAACAGCGACTGGCTTTCCTGGTTTGTTTTGCAATTTTTTCAACCTACATCACTTCTGAGATAATCAAATAGAACAAAATGCTGAAATGTTTTGTAGGAGAAAAAGCATGATGTCTAGAAATCATGAGGGATGGTATTGTAGATGCTGTACCATTTACAATACATTTCTTTTGTGTTTCTGAAGACAGATGATTTAAACACACCAAGCTGCACCCTCTCTATAAATTTGAGAGCTGTGAGATCTATCTTCCTCCAGTTTCCGCCATCCACTTTCCTATTTTTCTATCTCAAATCCCAACGGTTACAAACGTTTATTTCAATATGAGAATATAGCGCTGGTCTCACGCCTCAGAACTCTTTTAATAGTCTTCAGTGAAATGCATTTGTGAGATGACAAGTCTTTTGTGCCCTGATAAACAAGAAATGTTCAACTGGCCCTTACTATTTCAAACCCTATTAGTCTGATCATTTAGTAATATGCTACCTAGAACATGAAAAAAGAGAAGGCATGGAGTCATGCAATCTTTCCATGATATCCACCATCAGGCAAGTACTTAAAATGAAGTCACATGTCTATTCCCTATGTAAGCGAACAGGCTATGTACGAGAATTTGAATAGCAAATCATTTACAGAACTCCACAGATACTATAGTATAGCACGCTACGGCTTAACACCATTAGCCTGTCCATAGATACTACTGAAAAGAGAAATTAAGTAGCCCAGAAGCAGCTTCTGCATATCACTCGATTCTTCAGTGCCCTCCTATATAGCTTAGATGCTGTAAGACAGATCAGATATAACAGATAGTGGCGCAAGAATGAATTTGACTAGAATTAGCTGGCAACCTGAGGAGAGGCACAGCAGGCTGCCCTGAAAGCAGGAAAAGATGATTTAGGAAAAAAAAAAAAAAGAAAAAGAAAAAAAAAAAGCAAGTTTCCCTGTTAGGTTTTTGCTGTGCACCTCACCTGCTCTGGAAGTAGTTTGCTAGCTCTGACGCTTCATGGTTCAAGCTCCTCAGGTGAACGATTAAATTTCCAGAGTTGGTGAACATGGCGCCACATGTTTTGCACTCGTAAATCCGAGGCTTGCGGATAATATGCCGGGAAACCCGCATGTGGTGTTTATATTCCCCGAAGGAAGTGAAAGTGGCACTACATATCTGGCACCGGAAACAGCGTTTACCTTCGTGCTTCAGGCGATGCATCTTTAGCGAGTAAGCTCGGGTGAACTTTTTCCCACAGCGGTCACACTGAAATGGTTTAATGCCTGCGGAAGAGAGAGCAAAAAAACCCGTTCACCTTTTGTAATGAGGTCACTGGCAAAATCCTTCCAGATTTCTAACAGCAAAAGGACAGCAGCTGCGGCCAGTCACAGCAAAGCGCTGGTTTAGGAAGAAATTCTCTGGTTAACTTTAAAATGGCAGGAACAAGTATCACAGACCTATGCTTTCTCAGAACCAACCGCCAATAAATTTCATAACAATGTGACCTGTCTGTAACACCTACACATCTTCTTCCCCACAGTTTAAAATGAATGTAAACCTCCACAGATTGTACTATGGTTAAAATCCTGAGCCACAGCCAAAAAGCATCCGATGCAGCAGTCATCTCAAACTTTCTTTGAACTCTTTTGATCTCAGGAGATTCTTGTGCCAGACTGGTTCCCAACAATGCAATTATCAGACTACCCTTAATTGCAATGTCTTTTTCTGGCTGCCTTTGGCCTCAGAGAAGTGTTCTGGCAGGGGGACTGTGTGCACAAGGATGCCCCTGTAATGCAGCAGGAATGGCGATAAAAGGGTGAAGTAGCAGCCTTTATATTGCGTGGGAACCTTTCTATACAAGAATCTTCAGCAACTTTGCATGACAGACAGCTCTCTAAGACCGTTTAGGTTCATGCTGCTCATTTTTTCTCATATTAATCTCGGAGTTCTGTTACTAGTTCATTTTTCATTTATTACAGGTGATAATAAAACCCTAAAACGTACAAGCCCTGCAACATGTTGCAGTGGCTGAGGGTATATAATCACACCCAAACAGAACTATTACAACATAAAAGACTGAATCACCAAAAGGCTAAGATTTAATAAAAAGTCTGAACTCAAGAAAGTGTGGAAATCCAAACATGAGGCCAAGAATCTGGAATATGGAGCTCTATTCATAATAGGGCTGTCAAGGAATAAAAAAGGTTTTTTCAAAAGGCTGAATGTGCATCAGCCCAGGCTGTTAATTCCACTGGTCTTTCACTCTGCTTTCCTTACGTTCAAAGCGGGAGCTGAACTTTTAATTGGGGCCTTTATACAGAGAAAGCTGTAGTTAAGGTTACACCGAAACTCCTCGTTAAGCATGTGAAAACAAGTTAATATACTAGAATATTGTCTTGTGAAGCTAAAACCTTTCATGCTTTCCTACTGTCCAAGGGCATCTATTTCCTCTGATAGTTTGAGTAAAATCTCTTCAGCCATTTTGCTTATGTGAAAACACTTTCAACGTTTACAAGTTTTGAGAGTTTCTTTTGCATGCTAATTACTCTTAAAACAGCTATTCAAATCTCTCCCAACTTTGCCCAGGGGTTGCCAGTTGACAGGTTAGCCAGAGGTGCTTTACTGAAGCCTGTCTGTCTGCTGTTAATGAAGACTTTAGCAACTGGCTTGGGATAATTTCGCACCTGATATGCCTACAAAGTTTGCTGTTTTAAGTATTAGACACTTACTATTACTGTTGTCCTAAACATAGTGTGGTCATTTTGCTTGAAAGGAATTGACAAATAATTGCTGGCAGTGAAAAAATTACACCTTTAGAACTGTGGTTGCTCTGCCGAAAAATGGTACAGCATCTGTGTGCAGGTGAGAGTCAAGCCAGAACCAGAAGATGCTAAAGCATGAGGCTTAGTGCTCAAGTGCAATAACCCTTCAATATTCCCTTCTTTCACCAAAACGTCAACGCTACTGCCAGGTAATGCTGACAAGTCTTGAAAAACACTGATAGCAAAGACATTAGGAGTTCATACTTAGGTTAGAAATCAAAATGAACGGAACAATTTGGAGATCAAGGCTCAGAGGAGGCATTCACACAAACCTTTTGCTACCTGTACTATCTGCAGTAGCTAAATTGATTATCAAACCAATTCAGTTGTCCTGCAACCCCTCTAAAAATTCTGAGATCCAAAGGCATACAACATTCCTCAATGCAAGGACATAAGATAGATAGTATTTTCTTATGACTGCAAGTCTCCTCTAAAACACAGCAGACAACTACAACATTTAAGAGGAAGAATTTCAATCTACATCAATTCTTTAGTATAACAGAAAGCGCAAAGTATACTTTATTTCATCTCAAATCCTTACCCTGACAATGACTTATTCTGATGTGTTTCGGGCAATCAGATTTTTTTCAGTCCATACAAACGCTAATCATCCATGAATAGAGCTATCAGTCGGATTTGAAGTATCAAAACAAGCATTCAATGAGACATACCTCTACCCAATCTTTCTGAAATCAATTCTCAAGCGCTTGGCAGATGATTAAAAAAGAACTGCATTATTGTATTTGCTGCACCGTAAGCAAACCTCTGAGAGTCTATAAATTCTTGGAAGTGGTAATGTTTCTTACCTGAGTGGATAAGCATGTGTTGTTTTAAGTTCTGAATGCGAGTGAACCGGACCCCGCAGGTTGGGCACTGAAAAGGTCTGTCTGGACCATTTGGGCTGGGTCTCTCTGTGCTGCTGGTAGAAGGAGCAATGTAGAGTTGGTAGGGATACTGAACGTTCTCCAAACTACAAAGAAAAAATTCACTCATTTACAAGCAAGCTAGAGGTAAAAAATAAGAAGTCTGGCCCGTGGAAATCTGAACCTTGAACACATTTGTGTGAAAGGATGAAAAAGACTGGCCTTTCGCATTTCTGTTTAGCTCTGTATTTATGCTGGAAATCTCTGCCTCTATAGCAATGCGTCTGACCTGCATCTGAAGTCTTATATTCATTGACTTTGCACTTCTGAACGAAACCAGAGAACAACCTCTGTTTCTTTGGGCAACAGGTCTGAGCAGCAGCCGCAAACTGAACTTTATTTTCCAGGCACGGGCATTTTCTCAAGCATATCGATGATTTACCATCAGCAAACAGTCCCTGAGGAGGAATTTAAAGAACTGAGCAAACTGGAAAGCAAAGGAGTATTTTGCAGCTTCCACGATATTTATGAATTAAATTAAAGCCAATTCATTTTCATTTCAATCCAAGTTCAATGAACAAACATTAGTATCTACAATTATATATTTCTAAGTTTAAAAAATTAATCGAATTGATCAATACTTGCTCCTTGTCTGACTCAATCAGCTCTACGAGAATAGCTCGAGCACTGTATTTAAAAAAGAGCACACAGACTATAATGAAGGAACAATTTAACTTTCAAAGTAATTTATTTAAAACTGACTAATTGCTCCTACATAGCCTCTAACTGCAAACTGTTTAGGGGAACTACAGAGTTACAATCCAAGCCCTCTGGCAAGGAACTTGCTTTGCTGAAGGGCATGGTGAAATAAAAACAAACCTGCTGGTACAAACATAACAACAACAGGAGTTTGTACTTACCTGGGGTTTCCCTTTCCTGAGAATTAAGGTCTATATTTTTTGTTGAAATAGACATTTCAGCTTGCTCACAGCCTGATGGCAGATCAGATGTCACTGGCAGCAGGGAACTGCTCTGACCCTGAACATTCCATGGCCAGGACAATGCAATTTTAGTTTCACTAAAATGTAACATCTGAAACGTATTGAGAAAAAAGTACAACGATGTCTCCTGTTGTCTCAGCAAGTCTCCCTAACTGAACAAATCCTTTTGCTGGGCTGCTTCCATGTAGAGCACAGATTGTTGGTTTCAAGCTTAGCCTGAATTTGTGGACTTCCAACGCTCAGGGGGATGAAAGGTGCACTTTGCACAAATACATTTTCCTACACATCATACAAAAATCCACAGACCAGATTAGCACAGGAGGACAAGAACTAGGATCATCTCTTTAAAATCAATACCTTAATTGTCTTTATCTACTCTGGAAATGGATGTCAGTACAACTGTGAGAATTGGGTATCTGAATTCTGAGTACAATGATAGGTCTCAGTGGCAAAAGTTCCAGTTGTAAAATTTATCTGGAGAGAGAGAGCACCAGGCATCTCTCAATATACACAAGCCAAGAGAGCTTCCTGCAGGAGGTTAGTATCAATCAGTCTGTAAAACCAATAAGGATTTCTGGTCTCACATGGAACTGGAATAATATTTGCTCTAAGCAAGAAATTTTATTGTCCTTCACTTCTTTTTATACACAGTAGGGTCCTAGAGAACTGTGGAAAAGATAGATGCTGACAGACTTGTTAATCTTTGCTAAAGGGAATATTGGCAAGAGGGAAGTTACCAGCTCATATTCTGGGCCTGGCGGAATGTAGTTCACTGCCACTTATGGGTCTAAACCAGCCAACTGATGGCTCATCAAATGCACTTCAAATAAAGGAGGGTATTTTTAAACATAGGTTCTGATGTGTCGAACCACATTTCTGGCAATCTCTGGCAGTCCTGTTCCTTTGTGAGCTGATCACTAGATGAAGAACAGGTTTCACTCTACTCAGATGTGGAAACATTAGTTTTGTCTCTGGAGTTGGTATGACCATACACTTTCCACTTTTCTAATGAAAACTCCATCAACACAGACCAACAGACAGGCCTGTTATCAAAAAAAAAAAAGTAATTTTAAAAAAAAGAACAACACTGAAAAAAAAAGCATAAGGCATAACAGTCCAGCTGCTATAATAGCATAATAATCAAATAGTCAAACTGATTTGGGCCCAGGATGGACAACTTGCCCCTCACCTGGTATTTGACAAACGTCATGCATGCAGTCTGGCTAAGGGGCAAATCCCTTCAGAAAAGGTTTCCTTGCACTCAGCTGACTGGAGAATTCACAATGAAAATTTTCACAGCTATGTGCAACAGAAGTGACAGCTGCAATGCAGGGGTGATAAAGGGATGACTGTCTGGACAGCAAGAACTCCTGCTCTTAGATGCACATAGAGATAAACACATCTAGTGTGCTCAAATAATAATGACATTTGTTTTTATACAACATTTAACTGGCTTTATAGAGAACTTCATCTTCTGCAACATGTTTCTTAGGTCCTTCCTCCCTCATTTCTGCATTAGGGGATTGGGAAGAGGCAAAAGTGCATCGTGCTCCTAAAGCCTTCTAGAGAGATGCTCAAACTAGGGCAGAAATTAGAAGCCACAGCTCTCCTTTTGTTTCCAGATTTCTCAGGCTAGCTCATCCCTAAAGCCTGTACTGGTGCTAGCTTCTCTGCAACGGAAACAGAAAGGAGAAGTGCTATGGGGACAATCTCCCTAGAAGAAATTTAAAATAAAGTTTTGGGGTTTTCCTACATAAAAGCTTCCTGATGAGAAAGGCTGGTTAAAGCAGATAAAACAGGAATCAGAAGGCTCTCCAGCGACCAGTGACTGGCATGTCTTTTTCCATCCTTACACTGCAAGCAGGCTGAAATACCTATTGGTGACACAACTGCAGACCTTAGCACAATGAAGAAATTACATTTGAAATACAATTATATTTTCTCTCCCCTGTTTCTCTTCCCCCATATCTACTCAATTTTTCATGACTTGCAATTTGTGATAAATGTGGCATTTAACAGTTGAGATGTGCCTAACATCTCAGAGAATTTCTGTAACAGAGATAGGTTTAAAATGTTTTCACTGTAACGCTAAAGTATTCTACTTGCAATTTTTTCTTCTTTTCATCAAGAGATTATAAACATAGTTAACTATGTAGAACTAAACTCTGACAAATATGGATGCCAGAATGCTCAGTGAGCCTAGAAATGTTCTCTATTTGCAAATAACAATTATTTTAGAGAAGTGGAGGTTCTCATTATATTGGATCAGAGATCTTTTGTAATTGAATCTTTGCAACTCCTTTTTAAATGCAGCCACAAACTGATACAGAGACTAACTGTTAAACCAGCCATGGCTGAATTACAGATCTATGCTAGAAAAGTGAAATATCAGAGAAAGAATATATCAAACTTCACTGTGAAACAGTAGTTTTAATACTTAAGAGATTCCAGTGTGCCTATTAAGCTGATAACCATTACACGTGACCTGCTGTTTATGAAACACTGATGATGGAGGAGGATCAATTAATTGTGTTAATTGTTTAACACAGAAACTCAAGAGATAAGATATCCTGAATTTTGAAATATCTATGATTCTTTCCACAGTGATAAGGATGCCATACTGCAAGACCTTTAGATGGAACAGTCTTTTGCTCTGTTTTATGAATAGAAATATAATAAATACATACTCAAGTACATACTTTTCAATATAAATTTGCATTGTCCACTCACAACTGATTTTGACGTTTTGAAAATCTCTACTAATAAAGCAATGTACAACCTGGACTTAAACTAAAGGTGCATTAAAGAAAATACCAAACAAGATGCAAGGGAAAAACTTTCTCCATCCGTATGATTTATTAATCAAGTTTTCATTTGATTCAGCTAGAGTTGAATGTCTGATTTTATTTAGAATCCTGTATTATCTCATTTTACGCACTCAAAACTGTGTGCCCAAATTGCTGCACAGTGATTTTTTATTTATTTGCTGATGTGCCCGTCCTGAGCTTGAAATGGGAATTCAAAAGTCCAGTGCTTGAAGGGCTGTCACAGAATGCACTGTCCCAACCTGACAGGCATATTCACACATACATGTGAAAGAAAACCTCTTAGGACTTGAAAGCACCATTTTCCATATTTAACTGATTCACAGAATAAGTACAATCTTGGCACTTTCACTTGAGTTTATAAAATAAATCACTTGGTAGAAAATTTTAGTTCTGGAGTCTGAAGTTTTCATAAATTCCCATAACTATTAGTTCCCTTATTGTTTATATAAACAATGTGCAAATTCTAGTTCATTTTGCTGATGCTTCTGTTACTCTGAGACTAATTATTTTCAAACTTGGGCATAAACTAAGGCCAATATTCTTTCCTCCTCTTCATGGAACAGATCTTTTAGTGCGAATTTTCAGCATGTTAAAAGGATTTTATAGATTTGGAATTTTCTATGCAGTTTGTACTGAAGCTCTGTAATGTTATAGGAAATTTCTGATATAATCCACTGCTGAAAATACGTACGCCACTTGACCTTAGAATTATAGCTTTAAAAATCTGGATCAGTTCTAACGCAACGTGTGCTTCGACTATTGATTCGAACTTAAAGTGCTGTGCTGGGTATTATTTTTATACTGAGGTTTGTTAGCAGACAGATAAAATCTTCTGTGTCATACAAAAAAATCTTATCTAGGCAGTTATTTTCCCTTCAGATTTAATCCCACAATGGGACAGGTTTTAGATGGAAATGGCAGGAAAGATTTTATGAGCTATGAAAATGCAGCTCTTGATAGTTATCTCTATGGGGAGTTTCACTTGACACAGTTTCTGGAACAACTCCCAAAGGTTCACACTTCTTCCTCAGATCCACTTGTCTAACAAAAGACTATGCAAAAGCCAGCTTGTCAATACTTTAAAAATTTTGCTTAGAAAGGGAAGAGCTAGCTATACACCATACTTGACACATACCACAAAAGCAAAGGAATAAAAGTCAAACCAGTTGTGCATACTCTTGTACGCCACTTGCAGGTACATCATTTTGATCTAACAGAACTACAATACATATTCAGCCAGACAGACCCATTTGAGTGCTACCTTCTCTTCCAGCTTTCCCTTATAAGGGATTCCCTTAATAAATCACTCATCCCAGCACAGCAAAAGACCGCTAAATATTTACAGTAAGTGACACACAGCATCTTGGTAAGAAGCTATGGGCAGAAAGTTTGGGAGAAAAGATTTAAGGCTGCTCTGCGGTTTATGGCAACAGTGATGTCTCATTAAGCCAAGACTCTTTCCGTTTTGTTGCTTTTGTGGCTTTATGTCAGCTTTAGCATGCATGCAACTACCACACCTGTTTCACAGTAAGGATTTTTTCATTATTATTTATTAATAAAGAGCAGTGATGAAGAAACAGCAAAACCATGACTATCTTTCTTCACCAGTGTTGCTGGGAAATAGGCAGGAAATGAAAAGCACCAAGTAAGCAAATTCTGACTTTCACCACCTACATTCTTCTAAAGCATCTGATCCTTCAGGCACTGATTGTACTCTGATCAACGCACAGAAGTAAATGTACGAACAACTAAACATTCTGGGATGAAGGCTGGGTAGGTCAATTACAGCACAGCACTTGCTGCAGAACACTTTGCACACTACATTGGTACATACCGATCATCATCATCTGCGTGAGCGTTAGTGCCAGAGGTACTTTGGAGTGTGGGTAGTCCCTCTGTAACCCCCTCATCTATTGAGCCTAGGCAAAGAAAAAAAGGGCAATTTAATGCAAATAAGTGTTCAAAAAGGGTTGGGGAGGCAGGTAAATACATATAGAGCTTGCTTTCCCAAATTTCTAAGAGACACTGCTTCCTGGGTGATAAGATATGAAAATTGTCTTGGGAAAATCATTTAGAAAACCCAGAAGCAACGTGTTCCAAATCACCTTCTTCTCTGCACAGAGTATCCAGTAAATGGACAACTCAATAAAGGGCAAATATTTGGCACACACAGAAAATGGAAAGAATCTATATTAAATACAGCCAGAGTTGTCAAAACACATCCAGTACTAACATTGTAAAGCATAAATGAAGGCATTGATAATGCCTTCATTTATTGATAAGATGCTGAGACAGGAAGAGCCCTCTGAGAAATCAGAAATGCAGCACAAAAGAGACCAAACATCTGTTTGTAAGAGAAGTGTATACACAAAACCATTCCAGAGCTTTGGTTAGTGTCCCAACAGTCAAGCAAATGTACCTCAAGTGGGTTTTAGGAACAGAATCTAAGGTAAATGCAGCACTAAAGCAAAACTATCACTTTATTCACCTGATGTGGCTGTTGCTCAGATGGGCCTCCCTCATCAGCACTTGGCATTTGGCGTTCAATCCTTGTTTAGGCGTATTAATCAAGGTTACTTTGGCCTAATGTCACCAACACAGGGAGGGAAGTTGGCAGTACAGTACTAAAACCATTCTAAGAACTGGTGCCCACCCCCTGCCAATCATACCCTGTGATAAAAAAAATACTCCAGTTTGGTAACATGTTACCATTTAGATAAACCATGTTTCATTCCCTCTTTAAGCTGAGTGCAGAGAGCAGACCGGACCTCCTCACATTCCTCCTTTTCCTCTGGTGGCGTCTATGGGTGCAATGGAAGATGATAAAAATGAAGGATTGAACTCCGCCAAATTTCCGAAGGATCAGAATTGCCATCGTTCCTCTCCAAAACCGGGGCTCCCAAATCATGACCTATGTATGATTAGTAGCACGAAAGTCACTTGGAAGTGGTAATTCCATCTTGCCCCCTCTTCCCTCTGTTCAGATGGAATATTAAGCACGGCTAGAACTTTTCTGAACAGCCAGCCTTTGGGTCTCTACCACTGAATCCATGTGAGATGACAACAGACCGGGGAAGGACATTTCTCTCTCTATACCTACAGCCTGAGAACGAGCACAGCTTAGGACAGTGGTAGGAGCTGCTCTTGCTGCTATGGCAAAAATAATTCTGCTTTCTAAGAGCATACTACATGAGCAATCTGAATTTGGGAACTCTTCTCTAAAGCACACTAGGAAAATACAGTATCATTAGGTCTACAGCGACAAGCATCAGACAAAACAGAAAAACAAATAGAAGGAACAAAGACATGGGAAGATAAGTAGAAAACGTGCTTCTTTTGTCAAAAGGAATGAGAGTACTATCTCCAAAAAAGGCTGTCCCTATAAAGGACAGTGTGTTCTTAAAATCCTTACTGAAGTGAAAGATTACTGTCTTAACATGACCCCATGTTATGGGGCCACTAATGGGAAGAAACTTGCATCTCTAGCAGTTTCCAAATAACACTACTAGAATCAAAATTTATAATTTTGTTATGAGCTGACAAACTATGTTTGGGAACTTCAGCGACTACACAATCTATAAAGTTACAAAAGTTAACCCCATTTTGATTTATCCTTCTTTCTCCTGAAATACTTAACTGAAAGTCCACTGAAAAATAAGCCAAATTGCTCTTTGATTTAATTTTATACCCTCACCTCTCATTGGAAACAGTGTTAATGAGTTACGAAAATATCTTCTCAGACATAGCTATTGTTGTAACCATAATGACTTATTTATCAAGGCCCTGCTTCACGTCTCCTTCCATATTATAAAGTGCTTCCAAATATAATAAATTGCAAATGAACAATTCTTGAAATTGCCCAAAGAGTGAATAAGAGCTTTTTGCAATATCAGGAAGAGAGGCAGGAATGCTTTTATAAACACGCTATAAAACACTGAGATAAATATATGCAATTATAGGAGGAAAATACGTTCAGGGAGCAGAAAGCTGCACTTTAACATATCATGCTGCCTCCATTTACTCTTCTTATATTATTGCATAAGGACATACATCTTTGGAAGGTAAAAAGTGCTTTCTAGCTACAAAGCATGCCTTATCATATATTAGGTATATGTGAACTGTGCTAATAAGCAAGAGCACTGTTTCTCTTTATGGGAAAATGTGAATAAAAACTATTCTGAGGATAGTTAACAATGTTATGCAAATACCACTAAATATTAATTCAAACATATTCAATGACAAAGAACAGATTTGTACTTTGAAGACTTTGGCCTTGCACATTTTTCTTCTCTCTGTAGCCATTTTAAGAAGAGCTTGCTGTACTAACATCCTCAATGATAGACATTTGAGTTTAAACACGATCACTAAAGCCTACGATCCTCTGCCCATGCCATATAAATGGTCAGGTACATGATCTCAGTGGTACAAAACCTAGAACAGGACAAAGAAAATGGAAAACTTTCCCAAAAACATGACGTGGCTTCTAAACAGGTAACTTTTGAAGACAGACGTGCAAAGTTGCTTGTCAACAGAAATCACTTCACAGATGAGGAAACTGGCTAAAGCAAGAACAGAGTTCAGTAAGGTGCCTGGCCATCGGAATATGTTTTGAAGTATTTGTTGTTTAACACTAAGACTCTCTTAGAATAGGAGATTTTATAGCATTCAGTGGCACCTCTTCCTCTACAATTCAGTCTCATTCCCACGTCCCAATTCACTCAAGCCACTTTTGAGTATGCAATTTTTCTGATATTTCTAACTCAAGAGATGTCCTCTGAAAACTTGCACAGATCATATGCTACTCACCTGGAATCTAGAGTTTACACCCAGTTTGTTCTTTTAAGCTGCTTCAATATGGTATTTACAGTTGGTAAAACCCCCTCCTTTCACTTGATATGCTATTTATAACTTTCCCTAATCATTATTTCTACTCATTCTATTTTGTCTGTGATGGTACAATTATGTTGATGAAATAATTTGCATCTCTTATCACATGGCCCCGGCAAGGCCTTTCCAAAGTTCCTACTATGAGTTAAAAACTGAGTCAAACTAAACCTGTTCTTGAACAAGAACCACTTTTCCTGGAGACTACCCAGCAAAGAAATTGTTTCTTTTAGTTTTTAATCTATGCACTATTTTGGCAAAGAGTTATATTTAAACTGATATTAAGTCTGTTTCTCAGAAAAGGTAAACAGCCTTGTCTCCAGTAAATAAAACATTTTCATTTGGAAAAAGCACTACCAATCTAAAATATCAACACATGAGCTATACAAACCAACGAACAAAAACAACAACATAAAGTCTTGAAGGATGGGATAAATGGAAAATATTTTCATTTCTTTTTAGTGAGTATTACCTGAATAGTTTAACAACATTGATTATATATTGCGATACTGGAATGGTCAGACTGATCTAACACTCACTTTCTTCAGAGAAGGCACAGTGTTATGCTGACCAAACAAAACAAATAATGCAGGCTACTAGACTACATTTATTTACTTTGTTGTCATTTATTTATTTATTTAACTGAAGCAGCCTTTCATGTACACATTATTTGAATGAAGCAGACCACTACCTTTGCCATTCTTACCGTCTTCAAACAAAACAGGCTTTATTAAAAATCTTTCAGTAAACAAACTCCACCAAGGTCAAGACACTTAACTGAAAGCAAAATAGCTGAGGCAAAAATTTGGTAATTAAACTAGAAATACTGCAAACCCCCTATCTTCTAGCATACTAAAAGCCATTCGATGCATTCTGCGCAAAGAGGAAAAAACGGATTGCTACAGTAACCTTTACGTATTAGCTATTAATAAACAACAGCTTGCTAGAAGAACCCAAAACTGGCTTCGAATTGTCTTTCATGGAAAAAAAGGTTTCTCTCAGCAATTGGCAGTATTTGAAGAAGCAACTTGAGAATCAAATCCCCGAGAAATGGAAAGATTCTCAATATTATGACTGTGTGGTTTTGTTTTCGTCTGGGGCATTAAGATGACAGTGTTCCACCACTGCAAATCCTCTTACAAAGGCTCTCTGTCATGATTATACAAGATTTTATGTCTGATGCAAAGTACCGTTCTACCCCTCTGTGGCTACAGCCACAAGTCTTTCAGATTTGGTGTTGCAGCTCAGCAGAGAGTGTCTTTTGACACTACTGAAAACAAAATTACCTTCCCCAGTCAAGCAACTAGGGGTAAAAAGGGGTCATCAACCTCTCCTGAATAAGGAGGTCTACCAACAGGCTTACCTTTCTTAGCTGCCTTCTGCAAAGTTATTTAAAGAGCTCCAAGTCCTGTCCCCACATTGGGGTTTATATGTAACATTTCATAAAACAGGAGGAAAAAAAAAAGGCAGTTTCACAAAAGTAAAGGATGAAAAAACATGAAGCGTATTTCCTCCAGTAAAATCACAAGTGTGCACATGCCAATTTGTACATATATCTAACCCCAGAAATGGTCATACCTATAGAGGAAGACTGTGGGCTGATCAGGAGATCTTCCTGCACTTGCTCGCTTCCTGGGACTGTCTGTTGATCGCTCAGAGAGCTCTGGGATGCGCTAACAGGCTGCGATACTTCCTCATGAACCTCCTCATCGCTTAGCCTTTCCACTTTGACACGCACGTCTTCTTCAATCACAAGGGGCGAACTGGCTTTTGTGCTCTCACAAGTCACGTAATCTGCAATTCTTCTGTTGGACTCGGAGGGCCCAGGCGTTTCCAAAGTCCTAGAGTTCTCTGCCTGCTTCACCTTCTCAGACTGAAGTCTTCGATCAATCCCAAAAGGAAAAGTCCAAGGAAAAGCTAAGGATGAGTCCACAGGCTGATTTCTGGACTCCGGGTAAGAAGCTGAAGGATTCAGCACTTGGGGGGAACTCGTTTGTGTGTTACACTTAAGGGGGCTCTCAGGAGACATAACGATGTAGCTTTTGCGCTTTCTTCGTGACTCTCGGCAAACAGGAATGGTTCTTTCCACTACACTGCACTCAGAAGAAACTGGAGAAAGGCTGCCGTCTCGAGAAGTAAAATTGCAGTTTGCGCTGTTCTCCTGTCCTGCATCCAGCACCTTCTCTTGCTGGCTGTTGGGCGTATTCCATAAAATGCTGGACTTCATGAATTCTGAGCACGTGCTAGCAACGCTGAACATCTGCATGTAGCTGGCTGCAGCTAACACATCAATAATGTTTTCTGTATTAATAGATAGCGTTGCTGTGTAAGCATATTCCAGGAGAGGTATAAAACCAGTCACTGTCACGTGGTGCAGGTCTAACACGCTCTTGCTCTCATCTTCTGCTTGGCCAACAAGTTTGGAACGGAAGAAGTCGCTGCAGGCTGCCAAAACCACCTTGTGCGCCCTGAAGATTTTGTCCTGGACGCGGATGGTGATATCACAAAAATGTCCATCATTGCGGAGCATGTTCAGCTTTCCCAGCATCTCCTGACTGTGAGCAGGGGAATTATGAGTGAATGTTTTAACACCCATTTTTTCACTTTTCTGCTAGCGTTCTTTCCACATACGAGAGATCACAGGTATCCTGAAACAAAGAGGAAAACTGTCATTTTCTGAAAGCATGTCCCTGAAAGCAAAAGCAAAGTGGCTTCATGATTATAAGACTCCGTATGAAGAAAATTCAGCCGAATCCTCTAGGGTCAGGTTTTTCTAGGATCCAGACTGTGCAACAAGCTCTACAGAAATGCAATTACCTACTTATAATTTTCAAAACCACAGAAGAAATTATTTGCAATCTATCCTCTGCTACTGCCCACTCAAAACAAATTCCTAACACCGTTTAGAGAAAAACAAACGTCTGTAATGCTAAAAAGAAACTATCATCCATGCAAGAAACCTGTATTTTTATTTTTGGGCTCAGGAAACCATTGCTCACAGTTCTTAAACCTCACAGACTTTGTCGAATGTTTCTTTTAAGTGGAAAAGACATTAGCTTGGGTTCACTTACGAGCGTGCAGGAGCAAGCAAATCTCCCAGAGAAGGTATTTAATATCAGAAAAGCTTTAGAGAAACTAGAGCACGAATTTTCAGACAGAGTTCAAGATAGTAAACATAAAATAACAGTTGCCAATAGCTCTGCTTTCCTGCTGTAGTGCAGGTACTGATTGCCTAAAGCTGCTTTCAATAAATGGTTTTGGACTAGGATGAGAAGTTATTGAAAATTTCTTCAAAAACACAAAGGATTATAAACCTCAAAGGAAAGTTTAGGTTTAAATCAAATACACACAAATTGATTTTATATATGTGATAAATAATACAAGGAAGGCAACTTCTTTCTTCTGAAAAATAGAAAACCGCCTTCTTGGGGACCAGTTCAGGGACTCTATGCCACACACTGTCTCCAAGTTTTAAGTCTGCAGCAGCATTTGAAAACTAAATGCCTCTGATTTGAGGAGGATGAAGCTGATTCACTCTCTCTGCGATACACAGGGCAAAGACCCTGTGCCAAGCTAGGCGCAGTGTGCCCAGACATCCTCTGCTCCTGCAGTGGAACTTCTGCGGCCACCAAGGCTGCCTCTACTTGCAGAGAGTGGAGCTTCTCCAAACAAGGAAAATCAGTTCCTGGGTTTGCTCCAATTATTTCTGAATTATTTCGTTGTCAAGGAAACATAAGCCACCATGTTTTACCTGCTTAACTTAAGCCCCCCCAAGCCTCCATGAAAAGTCTTCTGTGTTCCACATGACTCAGACAATTAACATGATATAGAAATATCATCTCGGTAAAGCTGGTGGTTAAATCAACAACATAATTGGATCTGACTATTTCCTGGAGTCAGCCAGCTTCTTCACATCATCCCTTCCCTTACACGTACGCAAAGACATACCACGCTTGCAAATTGCCCATGTGGAGCTTCGCAGATACAAAGAGCACCACGAGTTTGGAACAACTTATCACAAATCTCACCAGCCTTAGCACATATTTAAACAGCAGCTGTCAGAGCCTACCTTGCTCTACAGACATTTATACTTGGTGGCTTCTTGTTCCTACGATTTCACTTTTGATACTGCAAACCCTTTCAGACAGAGGAAAAATATCTATTCGAGAGAACAGATTAACTAACGTTTAACAATATATATAAAGCCTGAGTGAAACTATAAGGGCCATTTGGATTTAAAATGAAATTTCACACTCCTGCAGAGGAAGAAGTTAAGCACAAGCAAAACACTCCCTTCAGTGAAAGAAAACATATTGACCTCAAGAGGCATCTGAAGATCCAGACTGTTTGTTCTCCAGCATGAATCAAATGAAAAGCATATTTAATTGATCTCAGACCAAAACACTACAGTAAAATCTTGTAACAGCATATTCTAAAACGGCCTTGGGATACCCTTCCTTCTGAATTCCCAGTCGCTGCAGCAATTCCTTGGCACATCAGAAGTCCAGAAGTACTTCTGTTCAGCAACTGGCTACAAAAAGAATAATACATTTGCAAGGACTATCAATGGTATATCTGGTATTTAGAAATAGTACCAATACATAATCATAAACATGGAGAAAAATCTAAGCAAGCAATACTCCCAATTCTTATACGCCCAGAAGACTAACCCATTTTCCTCTGTTCATCCAAATAAGTAATACTCATCTCTCCAGTCTCTAAGTGGGAGAGCTCTATTCTGCTCACCTCCTTCCAACCCTGCTCTGAACCATTCTTTGTCCTGCTTCCCCCTTCCTGCCTGCCTCTCCCTTCTTCTGGTTTCCTCTCCCCTTCTCCTTTCATCTTTTGCTTCCTTGACCTTGATCTGGTTACAAAATTTAAAATAAAATAGCGGAAGTCAGTGATGTGCAATAAACTGATTTCAATTTATTGCAGGAGCAGCATGCCTGCCATGAATGCGGGGTACTGCTCCGTTAAGTCACTTCTGTAAAACGACCTTCCCCCTCATTGCACTGACGCCACCATTCAAACAAGTGGTTCCTACACAGGCTTCACTGGGAACAAAGGACATATGCATATGCACGCTATTTTCAGAAAAATCAAAAGGGGTGTGCTGAGGAGCAGGAACAATATCAGTTCTTTAGAGTTAATGAGGTAGTAAAAACATCAAATATTTTTAGAAGGTAATTTAAACAATATGAAAATATTTTCCGCATGAAAAGATGAGCATGCTAAAGCTCAGCCAGGTTATAAAATGGCTCAATTCTCTCTGTTAATCTTTCAGTGGCATAGGGCACTTTTATAGCTGCACTAAGTCACAGTGACAAAAAGAGAGTAAAGGGCTGCAATGCTACAGCTTCACCTCAAGTCTAACATCTTTGGGTCGTCATCATTTTGAAATGACTTTTTGTCATGTCTTATTACCAATTATTAGACAGCCCATGACAGCAGCTGTTAGACTGTAAGGTATGGGGTGCTACATTCAGGAGTGGTTAAAGAACCATAAACTAGAACTAAATATACACAGTACCTTGGGAGTGTTTGGGGTGGGGAATTCAAGGTGCACACACTAAGTAAGTGGTAAGTGGGTTGGAGGTGGAAAAGTTCTTGTTCATCTTCGAGCCACAAGTCTTCAGTGATTCTCTAAGCAGTCTGGGGTTGGTATCAAAGAAATGGTGGCTTGCTCCTCCTCCCCACAATCCCCACGCACACGCTTATGCCCTCGCCCACGATGCATTACAGTATTTCACAGTTCAAGAGAAACACGGTGAAATTTAAAGATACTTTTCGAAAGTTTTCAAAATATTCTCAGCGGGGCATTTCAGCCCAGATTTAATGGGCTGTATTTAACTTTGCTGCAGACACTTATAGTTCGAGATAATGCTTTTTCCAGCATGCATTCCTGCACTGGAAATGTGTGGGCATTCACTACCGAAGCATGGATCCCCAGACAAGGTGAGAATTCAGAAGTGAGCACTTCAGGACTTCCAGGGCGAGGAGAACTGTCTCCACGATTAGCCAAAAGCAGTTTGAAGGTAAGTGCTACCATACCAAAGACTTTGTGGAATTCATTTGAAAATTAGTTTGTTTTTTTTTTTTTTTAATCCTACAACCAGTAATGTGGACCTGACCTTTAAGTAGTTCAAAGTAATTTAGCTCATTCGTACTGTTTCAAGGCTACAGAAAAACAAGTTTTAGCAACAGTTACCAATTCACATACACTATTTTGCAGACAATGATTAAACACATGTCAAGTTTCTGTGCTTAGAAACAGTAAAGGTGAAAGTGTACACTATGTTGTGTAAATAGAAAAGAAAAAGTAACAGAAGTGAAAAACATTGTTTATGTAACCTGCCTCCTTCAGTGTATCCAAAAGTTAGCTTCTTTTTCCCGTCCTGCCTAACCTTATGGCTCAAATAATTGCTTTTGAAACATGGTACCTATAAAAATCCTGGGTTTTTTTCCCCTTTGGAAGAATCAGTGAAGTAAACTCATAAAGCTTCAGTTTCTCACTCAGCTACATCATTTTACAACAGAAGTGGATAATTTTTAGCACCATGAAATTACCAACCCGCCTTTACCCTCTGTGTCCTGACTCATGGCCACTTATAAAATATTGTGAAAACACAAACTTTTCTGAAAAGTTCTAAACCCAACAAAATTCAGACTCATAAATGCAATCTTGGCTTTAGTGCCCAATAAAGCTTCGGAATTTCCCACCCTCCTGCTCGCCAGCCCTCCAGGTACATTCATACAACTGGGAGGTCATGGTGTAAATCAGATCACTTGTTATCTTTCCTTGAAATTTTATTTTTAACCCAGACTACTTCTTGGGCACTGGTTACAGCATCATCCCATAAACAGTCATAGCAACCCCAGCACAGAAAAATCTTCTGCGGGGATAAAACCATGACCTGGAAAGTCCTCAAACAGCTGAACCAGGAATATTAGTCTGATAACATAACTTTGACAACACACCTCATCTCTATTCCTTCTAACAGATAATAACTGGCTGCTCTGAGTCCAGAGGAAAAAAAATCCATCTTATATCTGTCAAGATTTCACTGTGCTACATAGGTACCAGCACCTCTTGCTCTCTCAAACTAACTGGTTAGTATAATTAAGTTTATAATTTAATTAGAACAACTGCTCTTAGTGTGTACTTAACTTCAAGTTTGCTATTTCTATTTCAGAATTGAAACGCTTGTGTATCTAAACACGCATCTGTTTCCCCCAACACCAGCTGGCCTAATAAAAGGTACTGTCTCCCACTACAAATCTTGCCTTGCTTCACTTCACTAAACTGCTGGCTGGAGCTGCCAAACTGTTCCCCCTTTTAAATGAATCAACACCAATTTCTGAACCTTGGGTAAAACCATATTTTAAGTGAGGTCAGTAAACCTAGTTTGAACTCAGCCCACCACTGCCAAGCCTGATGGTATTTATAAAAAAGAGAAGGCAAACACAAGGTTTCTGTGCTCAAAATTACGTCAATGTGCAGTATTCGCTTTGGTGTACTGGAATGCGTGGAATGCAAACCTGTAACCTTTAGCTGCAGTGGGTGACTGGACCAGGGAAATGAACCGTCCAGAGAAATATGCAGTGTTTCAGAACTTCAATTTCCTCTAGGACAGCACACTTCAAACTGCAAGTGCACAAAGGAGCTAGTGTTAAGTAAGCTACTTCATAAACACTGTTATGTTAAAACCTGAAATAGATGCTATGGGGCAGCCTATAAACAGAGGCTGAGGTGATACCATACCCTGCAAAAAACAGGAGAGCATTCAGTACCGGGGCTGACCTGGTCCTCGCTTGCTTGGTCTGGGAACCAGATTTTTATTCTCCAAACCTTGAACTGAATTACCCAAGACACTGAAATTGCTGTGTCCCTTTTCTCCCAGCTCCACAGAAGAGGACAATTTCCAGGCATTTTCTGTTTTAAGGAGTTTGTGGGGGGCTTTTTTTCTTGGCTAGGGCTCTTGAGCTGCACGTTGGACAGTCCTCCGGGAAGACCTCTGTCTGCCCAGCAAAGAATCACTGATGGTGAGATAAGGAACTCCAGAGAACTCCACTTGGGAGCTTTAATGGTAGTGCAATTTCACACAGCAAGCTGAAGACCTAAAATGCTACAATCCATCTATTTATTGTTAGCAGTACTATGCTCTTTCACAGTTCAAGGCATATAAAAGATGTGTTGTGCTTTTCCTACGTACTCCAGAAGTACTGCATTTGATAAGATAAGGCCATTTATTCTGCAAGAACTGGGGTTTTGGCACACTGCTTTTGACAAGTTCACGTGCCAGAGTTTTTGAGGCCATCTATTAGTGTTGCTCGCAAAAAGCATTCATTAGCTTCTTTGTACTCACAAGCCATGTTCACCACCCAATTTTTCTTTTTTTTTTTTTTTTCCAGAGCACTTTCCAAGGATGCTACGGTGGCAAATTGCTTCACAAGCAGCCATCTATTCCTTTAAAAAGCTCCTGGCAAAGAGACTGCCCAAAAGAAGATGTTCCTAAATTTTAGATACAGACCACCAGATGTTGCTGCAGAAGGGTCCAAGCATTTCAGAACTAGAGTTGAACTTCATAAATGCAGACTAAAACACCCTCAGGAAGCAGCCACAGTTTCAAATGTGTCAGTGCACACAAATAATTCTAACTGATCCAGGTCTGGGTAAATAAGCCTGCACAATTTGCGATGAAAGATGAACTCTACGCACTCAGGGCTCTAACTGTTTAACACTTGTGGTAACTGCATTGTGGCAATAAGCTCCCCCCAATCCTACATGAATTTGTAAGGATCTAGCCAAGTTCCTCGCCAGTGCTGTAACAGCTGAGGTTTACAAAGTCAAAGGACCAAGGCTGCAACTCTTCACAAACAATTGTTGAAAAGGTCTGCATGCCTGGAAATCCTGAGCCGCACCAGGGTCCACGATAACTTAACTTGCTTGGGACCAACCAAGGTAAAGCTCTGCAGGACAGGAAAGAGAGGCAGGTGCAAAAGCACATATTATTCCTTTACTCTAAGTTCTCTGACAGACCATGAAGAGCATTTACCTGCAAAGGACAAGGGAAAAAAAAACATCCAACAGCTCCTCTTCCAAAATAATTACTCAGGAACAAGGAAGGCCCAGAGTGTCCATGTAATACCTGTTTCTAACACATCTCTTAAGTTTCCCCAAAATTAAACCCTACAATAACAGAAAGCAAAAGCTTTAACACACCATGAGAAGAAGGAAGAAAGGCACAGCAAAGTCCTAGGTCGCAGTTACAGCACTGATTCACATATCATTGCTATTGAAAACATTAATCTTTTATGTGGATAGGAAAAGAACGACTCAGATCTCAGACGATGGAAAAGTGGATTTGCATGACACAAATCTGGTAGGTGCATTTTAATTCTCAGAGCTGGTGAAAGCATTGAGACAAGTAGTGGTGTGCCAAAACCAGCAATTTATTCTACAAAATGGTTTTATTGTAAATTGAGATGGTAGGTCAGCTGCAACAGAACACTTCTGAAAGGATAAAATTAGAAAACATTTACATATACATTTTAAGGGAAAGTGCAGGGTGTAATTTTTGCAGTAACATTGGACTTCTTTCCCCTCACAGCAGAGCACAGACTATCTTAGTCCGGTTTGCATGACTGGAGCTTCACCTGAGTGTTGAATTTCGAAGGAGCTGATACCCCTCCTCTTCAAGATGACATAGCTCCCAGACACTTATCACCCCTGCAGTTTATCATTCAAAACCCAGATACTGTTTTTGGTAACTGTGCCTTAATTCCTGCTGTTTTTTAAAAAAGTTAATCTAATTAACTTCTTGGGCTATATTCCCATAGAAGAGACAGTAAAAAATTCACCCATTCTGGCTTTCACTAATAACTATTATTAGCATAAAGGTGTCAACTTTGTTCAGAAACCAACGCTGTTGCTAAGTGCACCAAACTCCAGCTCTTCACACGCTGGAACATGTAGTTTACTCAGTGGTGAGGAAGCTGATATGCACCATGTATGAGGCTAATGAAAGAGCTCCCATTTCTGTGCAAATTCCTAAAAATAGTTACAAAAATTCTCAGCGCTCTCAGTCATGATGAGCCCAAGGCTTGCTCACCAAAATAGTTTTCTCATCCTCATTCATCACCTTGAAGTTCAACACCTCCCAAGTTTTGGCTGAACAGAGTGTGCTCCTGGCCAGCACCCTTTCAAAACTCCAGTAGCCCATCCCTCAACTGCCACTGCCCTCCTGGCACGCAGGGCGAGAAACACGTCCACTTAGCGCAGCTGCCTTGACTCAAAGCTGATCCGAACAGAACTGAAGGGGCCTGTGAGAAAAGCCAAATTATCTTGTTAGAGACCCTGGTAACAGCGTATTAACAAATCTCCGCTGCAAGACAGGACAGGGAAAGGTACTGTTCTTGCAATCCGCTTCTGCACATTCCTGTTACCCAATTTCAACTTTGTTCGCCAAAAGACGGGCAGTACCTTAGCATGCTCTTCTATTTCCTCCTTGGATTTGCAGAATTTTATTTTTTTTTACACCATGGATATTAAACACAAACAGCACAATACCTGCTGTTAAAGCAACAAAGACCAAGATTAAATCAGAAATATTTGCTTAGTTCCAAACGTCTCCATTCTACTGGTTCTAAACTATAAAACCCCAAGTAAAAAGCTTGCACAACCCAGAGCGAGATGACCAAAAATCTTCCTCATACTACACGACCCCTCAGCATATAGAAGCAGGATGTTTGATGGATACATGAAAAAAAGCAACATCTACTCCAATGAAAAAGAGGGGAACATGTCTACTACTTTTATTTTAGAATATTAAAACCAACATAAAACATATCACAGAGCTGTTGTTCTTGTACCATGAGGTCCATAACAAAGAAAAAGCTTGTAATCATTAATTAAACCATCACTATTTTTCAGGAGTTGCTGTTTCTACACATAACGTGAAGCGCAACGTGTCTTAGGGATGTTTGTTTTGTTTTCCTGATTAGTCATTTGCATGGAAATGAAGAAGTCGGATGTAAAAATTCAGCAGTCATGTTCTGACAGCGTGGCAGGAGATATCAGATAAAGAGAGCATGGGTGCAGCCTGACAGAAAGAAGTATTACAGCCTAAAGAGAAGCCTACATTAGAGCTCCACACACAGCAGAGGATGGAAACGCATGCACCCAGATGAAGTCAGATCTGTCGATAATAGTGCCTCCACAAACTTTCGAAAACTTACCAGTGATGGAACAGAACAAGACACTGAACTTACCAATTTGGGTCAACACATCTTCCAGCGTGTCCTTTGCAGACTGTATCTGTTTGAAACCCCCAAGCATGTCCTGGAACTCAGAAAGGAGCTGTTCCAGCCCCTGCATCTGGCAGAATTAAGAAGTCATCTGCCTGACTATAATAGATTACAGATGCCAAGGCCACATTCATTAAGCTTACCAGCAGCCACACACTTGCAGCAGGCTCACAAGGAAGTGACAAGGCAGAGCTGCACGAAAAAGTGGCACTTCTAGATTTATTCTTGTCCCTTATCATCCTGTATATATGGCCTACAGGAAGCAGCCTGCAAGACTTTCTTCTGACCGATCTCAAATTGGCAATAGAATTTAATCCTACTGTAAACCTTTCTTTTTGATTTCTATTACAGGAACTGCACACCACTTATGTCTTGGGCAAATGAGAGACAAATGAGAGTTTCAGTCTCTGCCACTGACAAACTCACAACTGTCATGAGGCAGCTCTATAGCAGATAACCAATATACAGATAAATTGGGAAATTATTAACTGTGGAAACGTCACAGAGCTGGAATTCAAGTCATACATAGCGAAATTTAACCTGCTAAATGGTCCCGTTGGCTTCTGGGCAACAAAAACTAGTCCGTGCAGCATTGTAAATGGCCACGGTCAACAGCAGACCCTTCTGACTGATGGGAGAAGCTGAGAGCTGACAACAGCTTGTAACCAAAAAAGCTTGCGAACCACTGACAGACAATTGAGAGCTCTGTATGTAGGCACTGAGTGTGCTGCATTAATAGACCAAGAAGATTAAAGCATAGCTACAACTCCTAGTCCAGATAAAACTTGAAGATTAAAGATCACGTTGTAGGTGTGTAAAACATGGTACCACTCCTTTCATTAGAAGTCAATCTAGAAATGTTTCCATTAGACAGGGCTGTGATTACAAGCATGCAAACCGATACTTTAATTCTCAAGGAAAAGGTGCTAGCGTACCAGAAAAAGAAGCAGGACTGTTGAAAGATTGTCTCATTTTATGGTACACACCTACCAGGAAGCTTGGCAACATCAACACTCTGTTAATTTTGTCTCTCAAATATTTAGTGCAGAAGCTCTGATTATTTAAAAATATAGAGACATTCTCATCTCTCAAAGATACGGGATTATAGGTGTTTGTACACAACTGCAGAAATCTGGCTAAATGAAAACTATCTGAAAAAGAGAAGAATGAAGAATAAGAAAATAAACAGAAAATGGGACACCACCTGTGTTTACTGAAGCTAAACTATGTCAAACTGATGTCAAACTGACTTGGTAATGTATTTTTCAGGAAAAAAAGGAAATGCCATGTATGATGAGAACTTCATTAAAATGTTTGAATAACATGACATATAGAGTCATTAGTGAAAACAAGGAGATGAATAGACAAACTGCAGCTAAGAGGCTGGCTGAACAGAAGTAATTCATGTACTTGAAATAACAGGTTAAAGAATTTACCTGTGAAGTGCCACAAGGACTTGTTTTAGCAATGATCTCTGAGTGTTTCCGTAGAGACACTGGCTCAACAAAATGCTGATGAAAAGGTTAAGATGTATCATCAGCACGACACATAAAAACAAATGACTGAGAACTAGAATACTAGGAACAGAACTGAAGTCACAGGAAATCCAACAGTATGAAACTAAAACCTCGACATTATATATGAGGGAGCTAGTAATGGACCTGAGCTATAATCTGGAAGCTAATTAGTTAAAACTGACTTTGGAGAAATCTCTCCATACTATTAGAATAAATTGAACAGCAAACTGGAAGGCCTACAGAACAACCAGACTATTGTAATACCTGATTTTTCATCAGATGTTTGTCAGTATCTATTTTAACCTCCTGAAAGGTTCTCAAGAATGTTTTTTGGTGTGTTTTTTCTTCTCCGTGCAGCTCCCCCTTAAAGTGTCTGTAAAGTAAACTATGGTTAGATCTTTTCAGAGCATCTGACTTATCCAGACGGCGTTTCAGCTAGAAACATGTACTAGCTAGAACTGATAGGGCATACAGTAAGTGCACTGATCAGCAAGACAGCTCTTAATCTCAGGATCTAATTAAAAGAAGAGATTACAATAATCAGGGCAGTACAGTAGTGCGTGCCATATGTAAACTGTTGATCTGACACCATTGAGTGCTTTTACGCAAGAGCTAGAAGACATGATGTTTCTCGAAACCATTTACAGAGACAGAAAGATGAGAGAAGTCATTTTCTTAAAAGACTCTGTACCTTTCTACATAACCGAGGTTCACTGGCTCCAACAAGTTCCACGTTTCATGCAACAGCTGAACTCTTAGATAAGATTTATCTGGGGAGAATTTAGAACAGTACCTTTGCACCATTCTGGTGCAGAATGGGCAAAGAGCTTCAGGAATGCAATCAGGTACAATATTCTGGCTACTCTTTATTCCTAACAACATGCAAGAAACTCCACACATTTTTGTAAACCTGTATTCTCCCATTCCCCTCTCCCCTCCACAATCTTGTTTTCCCCAGCCACCACAGTTTTTCAACTTTTGGTGTGATCATTTGAAGTCTGCTCTTTCAGAGAACAGAATGTTACCATTCACTACTTCAAAGGACCCAGTTTAACTTGTTGCCTTTTTGAAGTTGCAGTGCAAAGGATAAACTTTATGTGCCTTATATAGCTTTCACATGGTTGAATAAGCAAACTAGATAAATGCCAGTTTCCCCAGCCTCCAGCACTTTGAACATTTCACTGTAGGAATCGTGCATTAGTGTTCCATATAACAGATAAAAGCAAATTTTCAGATAGTATTTAAAACTGAGGCTCGTTTAACAATACGAGCAGTAACTGCTAAAACATCTTGTTATGCATTGAATTATGTTTATTCTCATAATAAAAATTAATGTGCAAACTTCACTAGATAGGACGTATTGAGATATTACACAACAGATTCACTGCCCTGCAATTTCTGTTTTTCACCAGTGCTCTGTAAAAGCACATGGCCAAACTATTAGTCCGCTAGTTCAACATGCTAGAGATGCTTGTGCCATTAATCCATGGGCAAATCTCTGTTTGGTTTGTTGTTTTTTTGTTTTTTTTTTTTTTTTTTTTTTAAACTAGAATAAAAGCAACAAGTGAATTCATAGTCCTCTTCATATCCTCATGCAGGCAAGCCCCACACAACATAATCAGCTTATACTGAATAGACAGATGTGTGCATCCCTGAGGCACACATTCAAATTCAACCACTCTTTCCATGACAGTGTTCATGCATAATTTTTACGTGATGTTAATACCTTCTTTACGTTTTTGCTCTGTGCAAATTCAGGTTAAATTTTTCCCAAATTTCGCAGTGTAGGCAAGCCATTACACAACCATTTCCCACCCTGCATAATAAAAAGTCCTCACTTTTTATTTTATAGTCTTTGGTCTCTAACAGCAGTACAAATGAACACCACCAAAAAAAAAAAAAAATACAAGTTGAACATTGAATTCTTCTAAGTACTGCAAATTGCCAAAAAATATCCATAAAGTACTTTTATTTGTCACATGGCAGCAACCTTCTAGTTTAAACTAATTCCAGAAAGCTATTTTTTCTTGTTTTACCATGACTACCCATAGCATTTCAGCCCTCACTTTCAGAAGCTCTGCAACCATACCAACACAAACTTATGAAAAATATACATCAAAAAGACTACTCAAGCCAACCTCCCAAATTAGTAACAAAACCAAAAATCTCCAAGGCCTTTTTGGTGGTACGTGTGAAAGAAATATCAAGAAAAGTGGCACAGTTTTCTGTATCTGCATACCAAAATATTCTAGTACGGTTCAAGATTTTCTTGGTAGCACTACTGCATTAGATCCATGAAAGAGTCAAAAGGAAAAAAAAAGAGAAACAAAAAACTATCTGTGCTTCCTCACACACGTGTACGCCTATTTACAGGGTAGTGCCAAGTCCTACTACATGTCTTTGAAGAGAGAAAAGGGCACATGCCTTGTTTTCAGAGAGATGAGGGTGAATTTCAGAGATCATTTTAACTGATGGCACAGTGAAAACTGTGCTTGGAAAAGAAATTATTTCTTCATTTCCTCCAAGACAAAACCAGGGCCTAACCAGGTATGTTATGCCCCAAGAGCTCCCAACAGCAACCAAACTTCAGTAGCTGAAGAATCCCTCCCCTCCGCTATCACCCCCAAGCTGTGCCTCCCACCTTATTGTGCACGAGCCTTTAATTTTTGTCACTTGGAAATGACAAACCTGTCTCCTCATTTTACAGAAACAAATGACTGTAACTGCATATCACAATCATTAGGTTTGTGACAGACAAATTTGGCTAAGTGCTAGTTTTAACTAGTTAGGCACAAAGCTTACCTGTCAACCAATTTGTTGTTTGAAGTATTCAGGTTTATTACAATACAATGACAGCTTTCCTTCTCTCACTTTTATTTCAGATTAGCAAGGAAGCGTTACACCTTAATGAAATCCACATTAGCTACAACAAATGAATTTTTCTGCATAAATCTCCCTGAAGCACGCTAGCCCCATTAACGCCCGAAGTACTGGAAGCCTGTGCTGACAAGCAACACCACGGAAAAACCTGCGTAAAGAGCAAAGGGGAGAGATCAAGGCAAAGTCACACATTGTGTACAATCTGAAGAGGAGAAAAGGCATTGCTAATCCAGACAGCATGGATCGCAGCCAGCTAGTCAAGGTGTCACAGACACATAAACAAGCAGCCACCTTTCAAACGGAAGCGGCTATAAAGAATCCTGAACAAGTTTAAGCAAAGCAGGAATGTGGTTGTGTCATCACCCTTTTAGCACTATGTGTACCCTTTATTTTCCTAATGAGTCATTTATGCAGATAAACTTAAATGCCTATAAGGAGTTCTTCTTGGCCCCGAAAACTAAAAATCCTTGTATTTATCCACAAATCACGTTATCAGGTGAGCAGCAACTTTGCAGGCTTTCTAACTTTCTTCCCTTGTATGGCCAAACCCTGACTTGACAGAACCATATCCACGGTTCAGGCTGGGGATAAGGAGAGTTCTGTGAGGTTTTCTTAAGCCTCTAGCATCTTTACTAACATTTCACAGAAACTTCTCAGGGTAGGTCTTTGTTAACAGGGGTATTTATGCACTTAAAAAACCCCTAAGGTGCTGAGAGAAAACTGCAGAAACTGTCAGAACTGCAGAGCTCCAACTCCACATAAATGTCTATCCCTAACATGGCATCAACTTGCCGCTTAACCCACCAGTTATTCCCAAACCCACTAGTGGTTTCTAGGGCTCTTGTGTCTCCACGGGATATGACATCTTCATGCTTCCAAAAGACTTAACTCTGGCAAGTACATACCCCAACTGCATTTTTTCCATAAAGCATTCTTGGTAATATCCAAATACAAAATGCCATATCAACTACCATCTGTAGCTAGATGTCTAAGATCTTCTTCAGTATCCATAACTCTATTTCTACTAATAATAGCTCTCACTACAATTACTATGTTCATCTGTATTTTTGAATATAAAACATTACACACCATAAATGTTTATAATGTTATCACAGATGAGCTACCAAGCATCCCTTTATCAGAAAGCATCTCTTAATGCTCTGAAAAAAAACCTGCTTTCATCCAGTCGTCTTGGGTAAAGCAAGCAAACAAATGTTGCAGTCAAATCACCTCAAAACAATATAGCAGAGCTCAAAGTAAAAAAAAAAAAGCGATGTAGAACAACCTCCATAGGCAGATGTACTAAGTAGACTGGGATAATACAGCTTGGAAAAGAAAAGAAACCCAAAGAGAGAAAACTCAGAACAGAGATCTATATAAAATTGCAAATGAGGTGGTGACTGGAAAAAGATTCTTTATTCTTTCTCATACTACAGAATCCAGGAGGCACTCAATGAGATTACCTTTCCTCGGGTTTAAAACAAAAAAAAAAACCAAACCAAAAACAAAACCCCGGAATTAATTTTTGCATAAGCTGTGGGATACATTGCAAGGTATACTATAAAAGCTACAGGTATACACTGTCCAAAAGTCTGAGGCAAATCCATAGAAAACAAGTCCAACAGGCACTTTTAAGCATGATTGTCAGCACATCCCCTCGAGCTCAGGCCACCTCCAAACCCTTCATTGCAGGCAGATGCTCCGAGGAATGACTTCTGCGCTGTCTATGTATGCTCTTCCACTTTCCCCCTAATGATTTACTCTGGCCAGTGTCACAAACCACATGCTGAGCTCAACACACTTTTTGCAGTCTTTATTATCCCATCATTCACGTACTCTGATAAACATGTTCATGTCAAATAATTATTTCCCCAGCTGTAAATTGGAATACATTAAAAACATGCTACCTACAAATAACGCACAGTTTAAGTCACTTCCTTAACTTGATTAAATGGAATGTAAGAATTAAATGAAATGCCGAGCATTTACAATTCCTCTCTTCCCATCCGTACGTGCAAATGCCATTTTAATCGGGTTTGCAGTGTGTTTCCTACCACCACCATTTCATTTAGGCACCTTTTACAAAACAGCACCAGACATTTCTTTTCATCCAGTGAAACCATTAGAAGAATCAATTTGATCTCCAAGGCAAGTTAAGAGTAATGGACTCCTATATTTACTTAGCAATAAGTACACAATGATTTAATTAGATCTATATGCTGTAAACTGCATCTTTTGAGGCAACAGCAGCAGCCAACGAAGAGAGCGAGGTGTTTCAACTTCTTACATAAATCAATGTTTTCAGTATTTTTTTTCCTGCTTATAACCAGTGAAATGCTCGCCACCAACTTCCATATCAAAACACTATTGCAGGTAGAGGCACATCTCCCACCCAGTTTTGTTCCTGCAAACGTACACAACATTTTTTCAAAGAAACAAGCAATTAAGTTGCTGCCCCTTTTCAGCCACACGCAATTCCAAGATTGATGTCATATTTCAAGCGACAGACTGTGAACACGCTCTGCAACCATAGCATTTAATTTAGAAGTCAGCACTTGACACGTTGAAGTATTTGGAATTCCTGAAGTCTGGCTGTCTGCACAGTTGCATAATTTGAGCAGGGATAACCTACTTATAACTGGGCGAGATAGAAGAATGTCAACAGACAATCCCCTCTACGTCAAGGGACATCTCCTTCCTCATCATGTGCCAGCAACAGCACCACTGCTTGTTCACAGTTTGACTTTCTTCTTGTTTAAGCTAGTGGATTACAATGCCTAAAAAGAGTGAAGTTACACATATCGCCAGATTGTCTCACAGAAATACACTCAAACGCTCTCAAAGCCCATTGAAAAATAAGTTTACCAGATGTAACAGACAATGCCAGGGAAAATGAAGCAACAAATACAAGCGCCAAGTATCCAAGACATTCTCCTTGTCAGTGACAAGTCACACAGACACCGTTCACCTCATAGCACAGGCATCACACTTCCATTCACAAGAAGGACATAAAAAGAAAAGCCTCCTTCCAGCAAGTCATGGGATACAACCAAAAATAACGTCGGGAAGCTTGTTCAACTTCACACAGCGGGTGAAGCTGTATTTGCTTTTGATCCCCTGCAAACAGCTGACCAGACCCTCCTAAGAGCACACATTTGCTACAGACACCACAGAACGAAACCACCCCTTTTAAAAGTTGCCAGAGTTTATGATTAACCTCCTGTTGCAACAAACATGGCAAGGGTTCAGTTTCACTTGCTGACTACTTCTCTTACGTATTACAGAAGAAATACATAAGGACACTCCCCCCTCTCCAAACCTCACAGTCACAAGAGGAGGAATTCTCTCAGCCTGTAAACAAAACCAGCGCGAAACCTTCTGTGTGGGAAAGTGAGCGCGATCCTCCCTCCTGACAAGTCAGCATCCGTGCAACATCCACCTGGGGAGACTAAAGTAAGGCTGGAAATTCCCTTCCCCTAGAAAGGGGCTGCTTGGAGTGTTCGCACCAATTAAAGTTTCGGATTAAAAACAGCTGTTTAAATAGAAGTAGTCCCTAGGGAGAGACACTTACAGCATTGTAACTGGTGTCTGGTATAAACAGTTTTACATCAATGGAGGCATTTATACTGGTAGAGCTGTGTCTAAGCTAGCAGGTTAACACTTGTTCAGTTCTATCTCCTTGAATAGATGCACTTAAACCCAGGCAAGGTCTCCAGGTGCATCACACCTTGGATCTGTGTTACACGGAGACGTCGAGCAGCAGTAAGAGACCTCATTGGCAGAGGAAAAGCACATTGCACTTGAAATCCCTTAAAAGACTCCTAGACGCTAGCCTGCGACCTGCCTGCACAAAAGCTGTTCCTACTCAGTGTCACCTTGCAGGGTCCACAGAGCAGTGCTGCAGGCGTGTCCCGCACATGATAAACAACACGTCACCTAGTCTACAAAAACACGCAGCTAGAAGCCAGGGATCAACTCGGCAGGTGAACTGGGTGACCTCCACCTAAGTAAAAGCTAAGTATGCTAGACACCCCAAGGATAAATAAAATAAAAATTAAAAAAGGGGAAAAGGAAAAACCTTGTGTCAGGCAGAAGTACAGAGAGAAAGCAGGGACATACACATAAATGGGAAAGCTGAGAAATTCCCCACGTGGGTACAGCAAACCAAGGACCTCACGCAAGGATAATTATGAAAGCAGGAGACTTCTAGAAACTTCAGAATAGATCCTGGGCTGGACAAATTATGTCTATGACTGGAAAACGGAATCTGAATGAATTTTAGTCCTGTGGTTTCCAACCTGGGATCTGCAGATACTTAGGAAGTACGCAGACTACTTCTTTTTACTCTGGCAGACTTCTCAGCAAAGAAAAACCAAAAGTCAAAGCAAAAAACAAGGCAGGCTTAACCTGACCGTATCGCACTGCAGTATCAGCAGGGCACATGAAGAAAAAGGGCTGCAAGTCTCAGTCATGCACAGGCAGCCGTGAAGCGCAGCCAAGAAGAGACAAGAAATGGGTAAGAACGGGTGACCTCTCTGGCACATGTAGCAAGGAAGTACTACAGTCTGGGGGCAGCCACTGAAACAGCTGCCGCTGGGTGTCTGTGGGAACACGCAAGACATGAAAGGACAAACAGTGGAAACCTTCTCCCTGGAAGCCTGTAGGAGAAATGCCTGCTTGCCTGCGCAAGGCTAGCAGTGAAATGCTGCCTGCACGTTTCCCAAGGTGTGCAAACACACACAACGCGGGATGCACCCACCGGCTTTTCGTAGGGAGTCAGTGGGATAACCCTGGTGTGTTATATATGTAGAAGACAGACTCTCTCTCATCAGTGGGCAGAACAAGCTCCACAGCACAAACAGGAGATGGGCTGGAGGAGTTGTCCCTTAGGAGTTAGTAGAAAATAACTGCATGCCTATTTGAGTGGAAAAAAACCTCAGCAGCTTTTTGTAGGCAGGAATAAGCCTTCTGGGGTGTACATATTTAACAGGCTGTGGTGGTCAAGCATGGAGGAATTCCCCAGAACACCTGTATGTGGAAAGAAGTACAGCAGATTTTGGAAGGCCGCGGTACTCTTGCCCTGTGTGTACGAAAGGAGGCAATAGGCTCTTGGCAAGCAAGAAGCAGACTATACCCCCACAGCATCTGCCAATGTTTATGTTTGTATATAGGAAAATAAACCCAAATACATGGAAGGAGAGCAGAGAAACATGCAACAGATCTTGGCAGATGAGCACTACGATATCCTCCTCATGCATGGCCATGGGTGCAGGCAGAGGTAGCACAGCAGACCCTGGCAGATGGGCAGTAAAGAATATGCAGAAAGGAGTGTTGNGGGCAGCCGAGCACACGCAGGGCCTTCCACAGCCAGCGCAGCTCCCTCGGGATCCGCGCAAACACCGCGCACAACGGGCCCGGGGCGGGCTAAACNAAACAACAACAACAACAACAAAGGGACAGCAAGCTTTGCGGGAATCCCTCTTTTCCTCCCATAAGCCTGCAGTGGATAAAGAGAGGCGGCAGGTATCCCGCTGGGATGCAGGAGGCAACGCAACTCCCCCTTCCCCCCCCC